>VWZD01012475.1:950241-1066739 GCA_013396695.1 Sakesphorus luctuosus
GACCCCTTTCCTCCCCGCCGTTCGCCCCCAACCCGCCTCGCCTCGCCCTCCCGCCTCGCCTCGCCCCGCGGCTCTCACCCTCCCGGGCTTTCAGCAGCACCGTGTTGGCCACGATGTTCTCGATCTCCATGGTCGGGGGCTCCTTCCCCTCAGGGCAGCCGGAGCGGGGGCCGCCCCTACAGCCTCCTTCGCCCTCTCCTCCAGCCCCGCCACCGCCGCGGCGCCAAGCCTCGGCTCATCCGGCCCCACAGGACCTCAGCGCTGCGCTCGCCTCTTCCCCATCACCCGCTGCTCGCCCCGGCACCGGGCTCCCCCTCCCCGAGGGCGGAGGCGGGGAGCGGGCAGCGCCCGCCCGCCCCGGCCATGGCTCCTCCGCCCGCCTCAGGCAGCTCCGCCCTGCGCTGCCGCCCCCTCACCTCAGCGAGACTACAAATCCCAGCAGGCAGACCGCGGCGCTTGCTGGGGAGATGCGGGCACTTCCGCGCGAGGCATGCTGGGACATGTAGTGCAACAAACTTTCCCTGGGCCCGTCCCAGAGGGGGCGGGGCGAAGAGCTGCAAATATCGCGGTAGTTGGGTGAAACTCTCGCGAGAGGTGGGAGGCGGCCAGTACGCGTGTGGTGCTGCCGGGCCCGGGGGGCTGAGGGGACCGGAGAGGCCGCGCCGTTCTCGCCGCTCCCGCTTTCCCTCCGCTCCCTCCTCCACTCCCCGGCCCTCCGGCTCTCACCAGGACTGCGAGAGCTGCCCCGGAGCACAGCGGTCAGTTCGGGGGGTTTTGCTCCCCCCCCGGCGCCATTTCCCCCGCCCCCCAGCCCTGACCCCGCGCTCCGTAAGGGCCGAGCCGCTCCCTCCCCCCGCGGGCAGCCGGAGCAGAGATGGGGAAGGCGGCCAAGAGGAAGAGAAAGGCGTCGATGCCCTCCAAGGGCCCCGTGAAGTCGGCGATGGCCGTGGTCAAGAGCAACCCCTTTGAGGTGAAGGTCAACAGGCAGAAGTTTGACATCTTGGGGAGGAAGACCAAGAATGATGTGGGGCTGCCTGGCGTCTCACGATCCAAGGCCATCAAGAAGGTAAGGGGACATCCCAAGCAGATGGCATCTCTGTCTGAGGGGGGATGATAAGCCGGAGCCCTCTCGGGAGAGATGAGGGACCGCCGCCCTCCGCAGGAGCCGTGTCACCTCACACTGCTCAGGAGGGGATGGAGGGCTCTGGGAATGGCCCCTCCCAGGGCAGCCCCCGGGGTTCTGGAGTGTAAGTCTTCCTCATTGCCTGTGTGGGAATGATTCTCTTGTAAAGTTACCCAGGTCCAGAATACAATGGCACGTGTTCTCGGCAGGCACATACGGACCGGTGGTCATCAGGTCGGGTTTGGTGATCACAGGACATTAAACTTCTTGAAAATGGTGCACTGTTGGTGTAACTGAAAACTCGAGAGGGCACCAAAGTCAGAATGCAGGGAGAAGTACAAAGAAACTACCACTGATCTAGAACAAAAAGCAGGTGATTCCTGCACTGGTTAACTAGTCATGTTGTATGTTGGGATGCAGTGATTTGCCCTCTGCTCTTGTAAGAATGATCATGCAACTTAACAGTAAATCTTTTATTTTCCACCCTTGTACCATTTTTAAATTACCTCTTTTCCTTTCTCTACTGCCATCACCAGCTACCTGACTAAACTCTGTAATGCATAAGGGAGAATATGTCATACTGTGTGTCTGGGACTCCAGCAGCCTACCTTATCCTTGGGTGAAACACTGGAATTTTTAACGATCTGTCCCTTCAAACAAACCAGCAAAGAAGTAAAAACCTCTGTAGATTCAGTTGAAACTGAAAAAAAATATAATTTGGAAATGTTCCTCTTCAATTCTCTATGACATGTTACATACATTCTGTTGCCAAACATTTAAGGCACTTACTGAAAGGACAAGTGTAGCAAAAGCAAATGGAGAATTTATCATTTTGCATGTGAGAGGTGATGTATTAAGTGATTTTTTTTATCAGTAAGAGGGATAATCAGATAAGTGATGAACAAAAGTGTTTTTCAATATCCAAGGTATTAAGAGTTATTAAAGTACATACACAGTGTTTAAGCTGCATTATAATTATATTTTGTGCAAGAAGTAAATACAAGGTAGAACTGGCACAGTAATAGATGAAACATGAATTTTGGTGTCATTTACAGCAGCATCTGAAAGCTGTGAGTGCGCAGTGAGGCTGCAGAGGCCTCATGGAGGAAACCAAGGCTTTTCCAGAGAAGAGCAACAAGGCTGGAGAAGGGACTGGAGCACAAGTGCTGTGGGGAGAGGCTGAGGGAGCTGGGGGTGTTTAGCCTGGAGAAGAGGAGGCTCAGAGGTGACCTCAGCACTGTCTAGAACTACCTGAAGGGAAGTTCTAGCCAGGTGGGGGTTGGTCTCTTCTCCCAGGCACTCAGCAATAGGACAAGGGGGCACGGAGGGCTCAAGCTCTGCCAGGGGAAATTGAAGTTGGAGAGCAGAAAAAACTTCTTTGCAGAGAGAGTGCTCAGGCATTGGAATGGGCTGCCCAGAGAGGGGGTGGATTCCCCATCCCTGGAGGTTTTTAAAGTGAGATTGGCCGTGGCACTGAGTGCCATGATCTGGTGACGGGACTGGAGTTGGCCCAAGGGTTGGACTTGATGATCTCAGAGGTCTTTTCCAACCCAATCCATTCTATGATTCTGTGATTCCTTCAGTGCAGCACTTACTGAGGTCCTGCTGGTATGAATGGCAACGATATCATTCCAAGAGACTCAGTTAATGTGTTTCAATAAAAATGGATAGTCTTTCATCCTAAACACAGCCAACGTTTGCTTTTTTAGAAACCATATAATATTTTCAGCCTGAAATTACAAATTAGCTTTCAGTCTTCATTATTATTTGTCAAGATTTTACAAAACTTTTAAAATGTTTTGTATCACATTTTAAGGGTTTGGGATTTTATTTCATAGTAAAGTAAGTCAGATGCTTGTCATGAATTGAAAAGTAAACCTGGCATTGAAAAGTAAACCTGTCTCCTACCTGTACCATAACTAGAGCACAGAAACCACCTCATATGGGTGTGATAAACTTGCTTTTCCTGCCTTGATGCCTGACCTCCCTGTGCTCTACACCAAAGCACAGAGCTACTTGGGGGCCCACTTGGGGGTTTTATCTCCTAGATGAGAAGACCAAAAGATGTTCAGCTGACTTGTGTTGGCTTTTCTCCTTTCTTTAGTATGTTATTCTTGGTTTACTGAGCTGCAGACAGGTCAGAGTTCTTGAGGGGAAATGCACAGTTTTTGTATGTGGTAAAATAAAGGTGAGATACAGTGTAGCATCTTTTATCTTCACATAGGCAGCTTGTAAGAGACCTTAGTGACAATGAATATGAGCTTCCCATCTCTTTTTCTCATTTATTTTTCCTTCTTTTTTATTGCATTCTGATAATTATCATTATGATATGATGGCAACATAAAGCTTATTATGTTGACAGGATACCATGGAGCCTTTTTTGCTTTGACTTTGAAAGCAGTTGCTGTGTTTGTTTTTTCAATTTTATCTCCTTTTGTCTTTTTCCTTCCCAGCGCACCCACACGTTGCTGAAAGAATATAAAGAAAGAGAGAAGACAAATGTATTCAAAGATAAACGTTTTGGGGAATATAACACCAAAATAACTCCAGAGGAAAAGATGATCAGACGATTTGCTTTGGAAAGACAGGTAAACTACAGGAATTTAAAGAAAAAATAAACCCCAATCCACAAGAAACACTGAACTTCTTAGGTTGGGAGTGCCCCCTTAGCAGAGGGGTTTGCAGGGTAATGTTTTATTTTTCATTTTATATGTTTGGAACTTATGAAAAAAGGAACTTTTTGTGGGAATCAATATTTTTTCATGAAATCCCTCTGGTTTTGCTGGAGAGATTTCTTTGATCACTGACATGCAAGGGAGCCAGTTACAAGCAGATTCATCAATTACTTGGTTTTCTTTGACTGCTTTCACTGCTATGATTTGTGAATTGCATTAGGAAAAGTCAACCACTATCAGGCGTACTTTGATTCCAGTAGAGCTGTTGAACAGCAGCCATTTCATTTGCTGAATAGAAGAGCTCTGTAACTTCCTGTCATTCTGTAAAGTGAATTGTATGTGCAGGTATTGTCCTTTCTCCCTCATCATACTCAATCTCCACAACTGAGTAGTGTAATATCTTGCTCTGCTGCTAATTTTTATAGGTTAAAGTCTGTTTCATTAGGCCTGAAATGTAGTAATTAGAACTTGATGCTACTGATACATAGATAAAAGTTAAACTTCCTTAGGTTTCCTGTGTTAGTCCTTCTGTAGATTAGTATCAGAATAAGAGAGGCATGATACTCCCTCACTAAAGATTTAATGTATTTGAATATAAGTATTAGTCTGGTAGTGCTCTTATCTGAGGGTTGAGTTCCAGCAGAACACTGAAATAAGAATCTCCACAACTAGAACTAAAAGTACAGGCTGTGTTAATTTGTTGCCTGGGAACTGAAACCCTTTTGATATTTAATGGGTTTTTTTTACTGTTCTTAGCAAAATTATGGAAAGAAGAACATCTATAATCTTAATGAAGAGGAGGAATTGACTCACTTTGGCCAGTCTTTGGCAGAAATTGAAAAACTGAATGATATTGTGGATAGTGACAGTGACACAGAAGAAAGAGGAACACTGTCAGGTAAGATCTGTCAGCTGGTGCCCCACTGCTGGTTCTGTTGTTGATAAACACACATCATTTGTTCAGTACTGTCTCTCTGTGAGGAAAAATATTATGTACTTGGTTGGAATGGTTAAGCCAGATTTAATTACTTCTTAACCACACACAGACCAGCTCTCTGGATCTTGGCAGGTGTTAAGTTGGACATACCTGCCTGTCAAGCTTCTTTACTCTCTGAGCTTTTCAGCCTAAATAGGTACCTGTATTTTGAGCCCTTTGGCCGGAGTCTGAAGTGTGAGTTTTCTGGTTCCTTTCTTGCACCTCAGAGTCCAACTGCTCAATAAATACTGTAAAAAAATATGTTTCTACTTCTTCCAAAATGTTTGTCAGTGTAAATTATGTGCCTGACCACCTCTTTTGGTGTGGCCATTCCCACAGGGATGGGTAGAGTGCATAATTGGTTTGATAGTTCTGATTGTTCCCATTCTCAAAGAATAGGGGGAGACTGTTCCAGCAGAAGCTCTCCTGGAGTCATGTATGGAATTGAAAAGGATTCACATTCTACTTTTCTTCCCTAGCTGAATTAACTGCTGCTCACTTTGGAGGGGGTGGAGGCCTCCTTCGTAAAAAAGCATCAAGTGGGCAGCAAGATGAAGAGGAGGAAAAGCCTAAATCTAGGAAAGAACTCATAGAAGACATGATAGCCAGATCTAAACAAGAAAAGGTGAGTTTTTAGCTCAGAAGTATTAATAAGCATGATTAAGAAGCTGTCACGATTCATCTGTTTGCAGAATGGAATAGTGGTGGAATAGAAAACAAAGGAGGAAGCTGCCTAGGAGAAGAGTCTGAGCAGCTTTAATAAAGTCTGTCTGACTTCGTAGGCATTTGAGGATATGACTTGAATATCTGCCATTCTTTGTATGCCCAAATCTCCCTTTCTGTTGAAACCTGATTTGGTCTGTGTATGCAGCCCTTGTGCCATAGCTCCATCCTGCTGCTTCCACAAAGAACGTTGGCAGTTTATAAATGTTAAACATTTAAAACTATTCATTTGCTTAGGACAGCATTTTGGTTTTATGCTGCAAATGCTCTGCCATGTCCATCTGAACAGAACTGCTGCATTTGCTTATGTTTTGTTTTTCTAGCAAGAGAGGCAAACTCGGAGAGAAAGTGCATTAGAACTCACAGAAAAACTTGACAAGGACTGGAAGGAAATCCAAGCCCTTATGGCCCACAAACCTCCAAAGTCAGAGAGAAAGGACAGAGAAGCAGAAAAACCCAAGGTAAGGTTTTGGCTAGGCTAATGTCTTTGGTTCTGCAAACTTGTGGCTTTGACTTGTAGTGGCTGAGGAATAAGGCAAAGCTCATCTCTCTGTAAGATAAAATGTTGCCTGCTGTTCTCATTGAAGGAAGGCTACAGATCAGACAGGCTGATCAGCTGGGGGAATGCAGGGTTTGTGTGATTTTAGTTATGTACTGCTTTTCTTTAGTTACCAAGTCTGGAGGAGGCTGCAGGCTGCACAGCACTGCTGACTACAGCTTGTTTGTGTGACAAATACATTTTCTTGAAGAAGTAAAATTGTTGAGAACACTGACTTGGTTTGATGGCCTTCAGGGCGTCCCTTGGATAAAACAACTCGTACTTGACAACAGACATTTCCTTGTTATAAATTGTGTTCTGCCTTTCCAAAAAGGGAGTGGAAGTATTTTACTTTTGAATAGATACCTTATGGTCTCACTCTTTTTCCATCATTTATTTTATACTAAGGGAAAGAAACTTTTAAATCTAAGAATCCAAGGTATTGTATTGAACTTTTTTTTCTTGCAGAACATTTTGAATTTCCATTTATTGCTTTGCAGCACAATTCAGTTTTTATAAGATCAGTTAATTAGTTCAATCTTGCATTAAAACTGATTTCCAAGTACAACAGAAGATACTGGATCAAAAGTTTGTATTTTGTTTTTAAGATGTTTCATATTATGCTGAAACTCATTGAATATCAGCATCCCTTTTTTAATTTCTTTTAATTAGTCATTTATGTAACTGAAATAGCAAAGGCTTAGCTTGCCTGACAGTATAAAGACATTATTCTGCATGTGTTTTGTTATAAACAGTATTTTAAAGTTTTTTTCAAATAATAAGTAAACCAGTTTTTATTTAAGATACTATTTTTAAGTTTCTTCTTGTGAATAACTTAAGTAGGGGAGGGGGAAATTCCAGGAGAATTACTTTTGAAGGGTTCATTCCATTCCTTGTGTTAATACTGAGTTGAATGTTCTTGCAGCTTGCTTTGGAAGCAGTCTTTTCCTTTTTTTCTTGACAGTCTTATTTCTTAGCTGTTATTCTGGCAGGGGGGTGGCTGCAAAGCAGAATAACGAAACTTGAGATAATAAACAACTACATAAATATTTCTTTAGCCTGATGAATATGATATGATTGTTCGAGAACTTGGATTTGAGATGAAAGCAAAGCCTTCAGAAAGGATGAAGACAGAAGAAGAATTGGCAAAAGAGGAGCAGGCACGGCTCCAGAAGCTCGAGGTATGCCATTTATGGCCGAGATTGTTTTGTGGCCTGTCTTTTGGGAGTGACTGCTTATATTGCTTGACCTTAGGTTGATAGTGGCTGTACTGAACTGCAGTTTGTCAGGGGGCAAATTCAGGAAATCTTCTGTTTGTGTTTGTAATCTGATATTGCAACAAAAAACCCCATAGGCTTAGTATGTGACTGTGGAAGTTTATGAAATGAGTCAGTCTTTCTTCAATAAAAATATAATGTTACTTTCACTTGCCTTTAAGTGTTTGAAGTTATTCAGAGTTGAGAGGTGCTTCTACGTCAGCGAAGCATTATGTTGCACAGCAGTTGAATTAATACACTGAGAAGTCTTTTACTGTTTCCTTCTGATGTTGCAAGAGTCTTCAGCAGTAGCATGGAAGCTTTGCTTTGCAGAGGAGAATAGGATTCTCTTGGGAAGTGTTACATGCCACTTCTATTACATGGAGCTCTAAGTCTTATTGAAAAGAATAAATCATTTGGTAAATGGTTCTCACTTGTGTTTTTTTAATTTTTGATTTGGTGTGCTAGGGACGCATTTAGGACTGTAGGGAATTCAGTACCTTCAAGTTACCTCAGAGCAGCTCAGTATCAAATAGCAGAACAGAGAGAATTATTCTTTTTTTTTCTTTTCTGTTCACCGTCTTGTTTGATGCTCATTCAATCTCAAAAATCTTTGGATATGGTTGTGTTTGCTACAAGCTTGTTACATGTACAAGAAACAGACAAACACTGCAGAATCACAAAATGCTTTAGAAGCTTTTATTTTCTAGTAATGATGTCCCATAAGCAAAGCAGATAGACTTTAAAATGAGAGAACACATTACCTCTGGTAAAACCCAGTTTTAAAGCCTTCCTAATAAGCTAATCCAATTGACTGTGCTCTTAGCAGATTGCACTCCCCATAAAAAAATTAAGTATCATCAGCTTTTCCCCGTAACTTCTCAAGTTGCTGGGGTTTTTTCAGCAAGTTTTTGAGTAATCCCAGTTAACTGGCTTTTTTTCTCTGATTTTCTTTGTTATAGTATGTGAGCAATCTCTCATTCTGGTGTAGCTCCCTGGCAGGTGTAGAAGGCTCATGTCTGTGTGTGTTATTTCGTGTTAAACACAGGCAGACCGACTGCGGCGAATGCGCGGAATAGAGGAACAGGCAGATAAGAAGAAACCCAGCCACGTGTCAGCTGATGATCTGGCTGATGGCTTTATCCTCGATAAAGATGACAGACGTTTATTGTCTTACAAGGTAAGGCTTAAAGTTTTCAGAGTTCCATGAAGAAGACAGGAGAAGCAGTTTGGAAGTGAAATCTCTGGAGGCATTTAGTCCAACCTCCTGCTCAGAGTAGGGTGACTATGAAATCACCACTTTACTTAGAATGCAGTCTGTTCTTGGAAAAGCTCCAAGAATGGAGGCTGCACAGGAGATACACACTGACTGTCTTTCCTGTGAAAAGGTTTCTCTTCATATCCTGGCTGAGGAAGCCCAGCTCTGCCTCTCCCCACAGGGCAGGTGCCCAGCACCCCGCTGATGTCGGTGCCTTTCTGCTGAAATTCATGCAGTTTATGGATATTGTTATTGTATTTGAAGGCCCAAAACTGGGCACTGTGTTCTGTGTGGTCTTGCAAGTGTTGAGTAGAGGGAAATAATTGTTTCTCCTCAGTCTGCTGACTATATTCCTGCTATGACAGTAGCCTTCTCTGCTGCTGCTGCTTACTGAGTTGAGGGGGAGGATGTGTGTCAGTGTTTTCTCCTTAAAATGCCCTCTTGGCTGGCACTGCTGCCATTCACTGCTTGGTCTGTTTGTGTTTATTTAGGATAGCTTTGCATGATGCTTCTGGTTAGGTGCTGTCACCTTTTCAGTGTTTTAACTGGATTGTTTGCTGACAGGATGGAAAAATTAATATTGAAAATGAGGAGGACGAAAAAGAAGAGGAGGAAGATGATGAGGAAGATGGAAAAGAAGATAATGAGAATGAAGAAGAAGAAAGTGAGGAAGAATCTGCTAGTGAAGATGAGGAGGAGGAGGATGGTGCAGATAGCCACTCTGATCTTGCATCTGACCTTGAAAGTGAAGAAGAAGCTTCAGGGAATAAAGAAGAGACGAAACACAAGACAAACGAAAATGAATCACAGAATGTGGAGGAACGAGATCCAAAAAGGGAAGCTGCCAAATCAGAGCTGCCCTATACATTTGCTGGTAAGTGAAAGACTGATCCAGAGATCCCTGTTGTCTTCAGGGTATTTATAACAACCAGTCTCTTTCTCTGCCTGGTAGGATCTCATGTTCCTCTTGCATTCGTGGTTGTCTTCTGCTATTCCAAGAGTAGTAACTGCTGTTCTTAGTGATCAGCCCTAGTCGTGCTTTAGGAACCAGATCTGTTTCATCCCAGAGCTGTTTCTGCTCCTCTGAGCAGCCTTGGAATTGAAAGATGACCACAAGGGAGAAGTGTCTGTGCTCCTTTCTGAAGGCAAGGAGCACCTCCAATCCCAAGTGCTGCTGTTTTACCTAAGGGAAGCCAGACCAGAGTTCTGTGATCTATACTCTGTGGAGAAAAGGCTACTTTCTTAAGTGTTTGAGCTGATATTTTTTTCAGAAGATGCTTGGAGAGGCAGATTTAATCCCTGTGATATAACATCACAATATTGTTAGACATTCAAATTCGACTAGTTTTGGGTCCATGCCTGGCAGGAAGGAGGAGGCACATTTCAAGTAGTACACAAAACATTCATTAATATTAAGTACATAATGGATCTAACCATTGTCCTACTTTAGATGTCTCTAACACAAGTATCTGTTGCAAGATTAAACAACCCTCCAAACAACTTCCTTAAGTGCATGTGTTTTTTGATCAAAAGGAGATGTGTTACTATACAAAGCCTTTTAAATTGCATTCAGGTTTTGTTTTAACCAGAAAGCAGTCACATTAAAATAACTCAAAAAAACCTAACCAGGTAGAATGTGGACTTTTGTAGAAAAATAAATGTATGCCAGGGTTTTATTTCCTGACTTCTGTTCATAGATAAAATGCTACATATATACTGGTAGGTTATTAGTGTTTAAAAGGTGATTATTTAAAACCTATATGGTATCTTTTTCTTTTTAACAATAATATTTTTAAATTGGAAGTTTTGTTACACTTTCATTTAAATTAAAGATGTAAACTTTGAAATTTTTGTCTGGTCATTTTTTGTTTTTATTTTTCAGTTCCTGAGTCCTACGAGACATTTAAGTCTTTATTGGCTGAAAGAACAATAGAACAACAGCTTATTATACTGGAGAGAATTCAGAAATGCAATCATCCAAGCCTTGCAGTGGGAAACAAAGCCAAGCTGGAAGTATGGGGGTTTTGTTGTTTTGTTTTATTCAAAATTAACTTTGAATTCCAGAGTGAATTTTAGTAAGCGTTCAGGAAGTAGCATAAAACACACATGTTTCTGTGTTGTGAATAGCAGTGGAATCAACATACTACTCTTAGTTTCCTAAGTCTGTATAACTGCTCTTTTGTGCTGTTTAAGAACACATACAGTGAAAAAAACCCCACCAAACTAATAATTTTAACATGCTGTGGTTTTTACAGAAATTGTTTGGCTTCCTTTTGGAATATATTGGAGAGCTGGCAACTCTGGATTTACCAGAGCTCAGAACAATTGACAAACTGGTCCTGTAAGTATTAAATCTTATGGACTTTTTCTCCTTTATGATTCAAAGAGAAAAGCTACCCAGAATAAAGCATAAATGATACTTTTTCAAGTGTTCTGTTGGGCTTGTTGGCAGCTGGTAACTCTCAACCTTTATAATGTTTTGTTTCATATGTTGCTTGACCTATTAATTATATGAAGATATTTTCAAAACCTCACAATGTATTTTTTTTTGGTCTGCAAAATGCTTCTCCTGGGTAGTGGATAAGTAACACCATATATGCATGAAAATTCTGTGTATTAAATTCTTGAGACTGCTGATGAAGGATTTTAAGCTTTGCAATGACAGTGTGCAGTTTGCCTTGCAATGTCTGCTGTTTCCATGGATTTTCATTCTGTGAATTCACTCAGGGAACTGGATGAAAATGGAAGTTAAGGAGGGTTGTAAGCTCATACAAGAGTTCCAACTAAACACTTTGCAGGAAGTTGTCAGTTTGGCACTGTTGTCTTCAAATGCCTGGCAGGCACATACACTGTGACCAGAGAGCCAAGTTTGTCTCAGAGGTATAGGCAAAGGATGAAAGTCCATGTACAGGGGCTGCAAGAAGGGAAATTGCAATTAGATTTAAGGAACAATTTCTTCACAGCAAAGGTACTGAATGTTAAAATGAGTTTCCCAGAGAAGCTGTGAAGATACACAAAACTCAACAAAGTTGTGAGTGACCTGATCCATCTGTGAAGTTGGCCATGATTTGAGCAGGGGGTTACATCAGATCATCCCCAAGGTCCCTGCCAAGCATAATTACTCTGTGGTTCCTATCTTGACTTTGCAGGATAGACAGCTTTCTTTCAAGGAGTTATTTTTATGTACTTCTCAGCATATGTTTTTTATTTTGTGCTAAAGTCAGTAAGATTTTAAAATTCAGTCACGTGCAGAATTAGCTTTTATTGCTCTGTTACATTTGTCAGCAAGAGCACTGACCCACTGATACTGCCTCACATGCTGGGGCTTTGTACAGAAGGGTAAACACATTTTGGTTGTGTTCTAGAACTGGAATTTATTAATATAACTGAGAATACTGAAGGAACTCTGACCAAACAGATGCAGATTCCAGACTCCATATCTGTAGGCACAGCCCAGGAGCTGGCATAGCTGTGTTGGGTGTTTTTGTCTTGTTTTCAGGAGCAATTTTGCTAACCATGTTGCTGCCTTGCATGTTGTTTAATATTGCTTAAGAGTGTTTAGAATGGCTGTCTGGTATAACCTGACATACTTCAGTGCAGTAACATCTAAAGTGAGGAGACTCAGACGGATGTACTGTAACTATAGCAAAGGTTTGGAAGTGTATCTTAAAGTTTTTAGTTATTTTTTATTTAAGATTTAGAAACCAACAGCTCAAAGATTATTTCACAAGGCCTAATGAAAATTACACACCTCTCTAAACTAAAGTGTTGTAATAATAATAATCTATTATTGGCTATTTCTAGAAAAGAATAACTTGTCCTGGGGAATCTGTTATTGCTACAATAAGGTGCCTAAAAATCAATTTCTTATTAACATCATATTAGCACCAATGATGTAACTTGATTATGACTTAAATTTCTTGTTAATAGGCCATTGTACAACCTCTGCCAGATGTTTCCTGAGGCAGCCAGTGACAGCATTAAGTTTATCCTTCGAGACGCTGCTCACGATATGGAAGAAATAATTGAAGCCAAAGGCCGTGCACCATTCCCAGGTTTAGAAACGGTAATGAATGCACAGTGCTGGGATAAGCTCTTTCCATGAGTACAGAAACACCAATAAATGCAGGATGACATTACATTTTATTTTGAATTTTGAAGTATGTAGTGAATTATTAGCATCTGTGACTTTTTGGGTTTCTCAGTATTTTAAATTGCCTTTCTTGAGGTAAGTTTTAACAAACATCCCCATAAGACCAAAAAAACACCCCTGAGAAAAAAAGTACCCACACACATTCAGAATAGAAGTGTGACTGTGATATTAGTAAGGGAAAAATATCCTAAAATTGCCAATCCAGTTTTCATAGCAGAATATCCTTTGTTTTTCTTATGAAGCTTAAATGGCTAGTTTTAGAAAAAAGTGCTCTTATCAGTTATGTCCTGATTTCTCTAATTGTCTTAAGTGCCAATGGATAAAAAAAATGCTTTGTAGGCTCCATAGATGTGCAATATCTCGTGGGTTAAAAACAAACCCCCCAAGAAAATATTATTATGAGTATAAAAATAAAACAAAACCTCCAAGAAAATATTATTATGAGTATAAAAATAAAACATCTTTTAGTACTTTATATATGATAATGGCCAAAGTAGTGACTTGGGAAGAATTGATCTTTCCTTCTTAAATTAGTAATATCCCAATTTCTCTGGCCATGCTAAATGGGAACAGATTCTTTTTACAGTGTCTAGGTAAGTGGCTGTTGGGGAATTCAGAAATGGACCATATGGAAAATGAGTATTTTTTAATTGTAGTAAAATGTTTCAAAGGCAAACCATAAGTCTTATTCAAAGGGAGCTACTTTTCTGTTTCTCAGCTTGATGAAGTGCTGCTGCCTAATGGAATAATTGGGCTGTTGAAAGAAAATAGACTGAAGGATTTGCTTAGAAGGCTTGGTTCTTACAGCTTGGAAGATGTTTATATTGAGTTCTTTTGAAGAGTCTTTATTCAGGATGTTTTGGATTTGTCAGGAAATGTATTGTAGAGGGCTTTTAACTCCTATTTTTAATTTGTCACTGTCACCCTTAAGACACCAGTCACACTTCTGGCTTTCATTCCCATCACTGGCCTTTTGCAGGTTGCAACCCATCATTATCTTTGAAGATAAAATGTATCACTTCCTATTCTTCAAGCACTTGTTTGAATGAATAGACCAGTTATTTTAGAGAATTTTCACATGCCTACTGTTAATCTTAAGCTGAAATTCGGAGTGTGGCATTTTGTAAACAAAACAGTTCAGGAGAATATTTGTTACTACGGAAGCTTTATAGAGAGAAACAGAGCTGAAACAATACAACTTTACCTGCATCTAGTTTACTATGTAAATATCCACTTGGATAATTTCAGAATTACCTCACCACTGATGTTTAGCTTCCTTATGGTCTTGGCAGGGGATCATTTGCAGCTCTTTGGCAAGTCCCATTCAGCAAAAGTGTATCTTACCACTGTCCAGTTCTTTGAGCTGCAACTGTTATTTGTTGGTGTGTGCTGGGCCTGGGGGTCCTGGTGACTTCACTCTCTGTGGTAAGGACCTGCTGAAAGATGTTACAGGTCCTGTGTACCCACTTGCTTGTGTGTTCATGGTGTGAGAATACGCAGTTGTGTTGGGCTGAGGCGGGGGTCAGAGGTCCTTGTGGAGTAAATGGGGTTGGGAGGCACATTTCCTTCTTTGTTCACTGAGCTGCCTTGCTCAATTAATGCAATGTTAGACCTATAATGGATATCTCATAATGGATATTCCCTTTTGTTTCAATAAACAGGTCATGTGTGTCGGCAGATTTCTCAAAATTACGTATATTTGTAGTATTTGTGACTACTACCTGGCAGTTACTCGTTCGAAGTTACATATGTGTAAAGTCAAGATCCTGGGATTAATATCTTAACTGTATATTGCCTTATTTTGTTTTATGTGCCATCAGCTTATTTATTTGAAAATTACATCTCTGCTGTTTCCAACTTCTGACTTCTGGCATCCAGTTGTAACACCCGCTTTTATGTACATGAGTCAGCTCCTTACTAAGGTATGTCTGTGATGTTGTATCTCAGTATATAACTTCATTTTCTTATTTCTTCCTAGGACTCCATATGTTAGCATTACTGTTTATAGTGCAAATGTACTGAAAAGGCAGCTCTGTGTTTGATATAGTCACAGGCAGTAACTGGAAGAGAGAGTGAAGAGGGAAATGCCCTTTCAGAGTACAGTCCAACTCACAAAAACATATCTGGTAATTTTTTAAAGCTGTCACACAAGAATTCCTTCTGTGGTAAATTACATAGGACTAATGGAACAGACAATGCAATTTGAAGTAATTCATTAGTGGTTTCTCTTCCATGTGCTGTATTTGTTCCTACTTAGGAAAGATTATTTACTTTAAAATTGGAAATATTTGTTTTCCTTGAAAATGTACCTAGTGCAGTGCATTGAGTTTAAATATGTCCTTATTTTTCTATCCTAGTGTTGGTATGTTTCCTGAGCTAATTATTCCGTTGCTGCCAAGTTGCTCTAAGCCTTTTATTTCCCTCGTTCATTTCTAAAGAACTTATGTTTGTGGTTTAGCACCTTCTAGTGGCGAAACTGTTGCTGACAAACTTCTTACTCAGTTCTGCATGAACTCTTCAGTGAGGGCAAGGGAAAGTCAGAATAGTTCCCACCTAAGGTCAAAGGGAGTAATTTTACAGACTTCAGAGGTTTACAACATAGTTAATACTTCATCCTTTTGGGAGAGCCTGTATTTTTGATGTATAGACTTTTAATTAGGAATATTTCTGTGCTTTTTATTTCTTCCAGTGTCGCATTACAACGTTGCAAGATGTTATTAAAGGATTATTTATATGCTGTTTGTTCCTGGAATACGTATCTCTCTCCAAAAGATTTGTACCAGAACTCATTAATTTCCTTCTTGGAATACTTCACATATCTCTACCCAAAAAACAGGCCCAGGGTGAGTTTGTTCAGAGTGAGTGAGTATTTATTTTAGTGTAAACTTTAGTATTGTCTTTTTAAATCCAATACAAATATTTCACGTTGATTTCACTGTTTTTGAACAAAAGGCCAAAAACATCTGCTAGTTTAGCCAAACACAACCTTGATTCTTGGGCATCTTACTAGGAACTAGATCCTCCAGTGTTGTTGGCAGGAAGGAAAGAACTGAAGTTATTAAAGGAAATGAAGTCATGTTGGCCACAGTGCAGTATTTTTGCAATACTGTCATTCTAAATACTGTGTGATTGCTCTGAAATTCATGGTTCCTGATGGATTCCTGGTGAGAACCCTGTAACTTTGCACTGAGGCAGCAGATAATGCTGCAGACATCCCCCCATGTCACTGAGATAAGAGACAAGCACATCACAAAGTTGGTATTTTTTCTTTTTATTTATTTGATATGGATTTGTTGTGGTGTGACAGAGGGCAGCTCTCCCCACAAGCAGCATTAGTAACATAAGTGTGTAAACTTAGCAGCTTGCACAGACAGCAGCGAGGATAAATTGATCTTTTCAATGTGATCCATATGGTAGCCATTTTTTTATCTTTGCCAGTCTTTCTCTTCAACTTTTTATTTTGGATTAGTTTCTGTCTTTAAAGTTATTCTTGTTCTGGGGCTTCTTTGTTGTCAAGTTCAGTGACAATAATTCACTTACGAGGAACTTTGTTAGAGCACAATAATTAATTTCTGTGTTAGTATCTCTGGGCACTGTCACAGCACGCAGGAGGAGATGCTGTAGGCATGATACTATCAAGTGAAAAGGATTCAATTATTTGGCAAACTCACAAGACAGCTGGGATTTAATGAACTACAGACTATGTATTAATATGCTTATCACTCTTGAGAAGACACTTGAAGAGTGTTCTCTAGGTAGTTACCTGTCTGATGAGGAAGATTCAGCTTCTGTTAGTATTCCATCACATCTTCTGCAGTAATGGTTGTCTTTGCAGCTCCCTTCTTTTGCCTTCAGGATTTTTATGCCTTTCCATGCTTGCTTATTTTTTTTCTTTTGAATTGTTGAGCTTCTCGTGATCCCGTCTCTCAACAAGCCTAGTACAGCAGTTCCACCTTTATTCTCTTGTATGGCTGTGCCCTACAGACTTTTCCCCAGCTGCTTCTCCCAGCTTAACAGTTTCCTCTGAAGTGTGAGCCAAGGTTACACAGCTGGGCTACATCAGAGCTAAGCCCTGGATTCTCAGAAGGCCAGCAGCTGAACTCTTAGAAGGAGGTGGGAAGAGGTTATGGAGTGGGTGGGTTACATAGTGCTTAAAGTATTTTCTCCTTTGTGTACTCTCTTAGGAATATTTGATCTACAAAGGTTTTTGGTACAGTTAAAATAGAGGATTCTGCAAAATCAGATAAGACACTTGAAAAATGTTTAGTGGTAACTGATGATCAATCATTACTTTTAAAAAATACTTTGTATTTCTGTAAATTATTTTGCACTAGTTAGAAGTCAAGTCAGCAGATAGAACTCATACTGCTTTAATTTTATAAGCTTGATCTGCAAATTTCTCACATGAAAAAATACATGGAATACATTTTCATAAAAGATTGATTGTCTAATTTATACTAAAACCCCCTCAATTATTACCTGAAAGAAGGAAAGCTGTAGGTGGAGGGAGTTTTATTACCGGCTTTCTCACAAGGAAAGCCGATAATGAAACTCACGTATCTTGGTTCCTGATCTTGCATAAGTCTCTGTGTGTCATAATCTTTCACAACTTTGGATCTCAAACCTAAAGAACCTTTATTTAAATGTGCTGTGTTCTGGCCTGTCAGTGAAGAGCCATGTACAAGTTCTATAGCATATGAAGTTAGTTTGAAAAAGTTTGAAAGTAAATTCTACTGCAAGCTTGCAGGACTAAGGAAACCAAATAGGGGGGGAAAAAAAAGGTCCAGCACAGAGACTGCAAGTCATTTTGTCCCTTAGCTATGGCATTCCTCAGATGCTTCTTTGGTGTTGCTCTATAAGTAGTTTCACAGATCAGCTTATGATCAGAAGCATAGGAATTCTTTAGTGTTTTCTGTGTGCTCTGCTCCAGTAGATATTCTGCATCCCATGCTTTTCCTGTTCCTCCTTAGCTGGAGTGGGAGAGGACTTTACAGTGTGTCTCTGAGGGGCCCTGCTGTGAGCCCACAGAGAGGCTCAGTGATGAACTGCAGCTGGGGGCTTTCCCTGCTCCAGCTCACTGTGCTTTTTGACCACATCCAGGTCAAAGCTTTCTACTTGTAACTCCATGGGAAAGTCCTGTGCATGCCCTGTTCTCTTAAGCATATCCAGTGCTCCATTCTCAGTGGCAGTTTAACTGTGCATCCTGTGTTCCACAGGGCAGGTGAACGTGTGTGTCCTCACTTTCCCATACAGAGAATGAGTTAAACAATCACAGAATGGTTTGAGTTGGAAGGGACCTCAAATACCATCTAGTTTCTACTCGATCTGCCAAGGGCAGGGGCACATTCTACTAGACCAGATTGCTTAAAGCCCCATCCAACCTGGCCTTGAACACTTCCAGGGATGGGGCATCCACAGCTGCTCTGGGCAGCCTGTTCCAGTGCCATACCACTCTCATAGTGAAGAATTTCTTCCTTACAGCTCATCTAAATCTACCCTCTGTCAGTTTAAAACTGTTATCTCTTGTGTTGCCACTACACTTCCTGATAACAAGCTCCTCCCTATCTTCCCTATAGGCCTTGTTTAAATGCTGGAAGGCTGCTGTAAGGTCTCCCCAGAGCCCTCTCTTCTTCTCCAGGCTAAACAACCCCAGCTCTCAGCCTGTCCTTGTATGGGAAGTGGTCCAGCCCTCTGGTCATCTTGCTGGCCTTCCTCTGGCTCCTTTTGAGCAGGTCTGTGTCTTCCTGCTGGGGACCCCAGAGCTGAACACACTCCTCCAGGTGGGGTCTCAGGAGAGTGAATTGGAGAGGGAGAATCCCCTCCCTTGTCCTGCTGCCCACGCTGCTTTTAATGCAAACCAGGATTTGGCAATTGGCAATTCCTTATCTACTGAGTCATGCTGAGTGTAACGCCTGTCACGCCCATGCCTTTCCAGTTTAGAGACAAGGATGTCATGTGGGATAGTGTCAAATGCTCTGGACAAATCCAGGTAGATGACATCAGCTGCTCTTTCCTTATCCACCAACACTGTAATCCTGTCATAGAAGGCCACCAAATTGTTCAGGCACAATTTGTCCTGAATGAAGCCATGTTGGCTGTCACAAATCACCTCTTTGTTGTGCACGTGTTTTAACGTGGTTTCCAGGAGGATCTGCCCCATGATCCTGCTGGAGACAGAGGTGAGGCTGACCAGCCTGTAGTTCCCTGGAGCTCTCTTCTTTCCCTTCTTAAAAATGGGAGTTGTTTTTCCCTTGTTCCAGTCACTGGGAACTTCAGCAGTCTGCCACAACTTTTCAAATATGATGGAGAGTGGTTTAGCAGCTTCATCTGGTCGGTTCCCTCAGGATCCTTGGATGCATCAGGTCCCATGGGCTTGAGCACATTCAGATTCCTTAGTCTCAAACCTGATCTTCTATGGTGAGCAATATCTTGTTCTCCTAGTCCCTGCCTTTGGATTCTGATTTGGGCAGCATGACTAGAGCACTGACCTGTGGTTGTAGCCATGCTCCAGTGCTTTTCATTGTTTTAGAAAAAACTGATACTCATAAAAGTATTTTTAAAGTAGTATGATTAGAAATTGTTTTCTTCAGAAAGAATGCTTAGATTTGATCTTGTTTAATGATTGTTGTTCTTGCTTTTTTTTAGGCTATACTGTAGTGCACCCATTTACACCAGTGGGGAAAAATTTAGAATTGCTTTTGGTGTGTGATAAGGAAGATCTGGAAAGTTGGGAGAAGCAAAATCTGCCCTTGAGTATTGTGACTAGATTAAAGGAAACCAGCAGAACAGAAATGAATCATATCAGGTATGTAGGAACTGTGAACATAAGAAATACCAGATCACCTGCTGGATAATCTCAGTGACAGTGCTCTTGAGGAGTAAAAACAGGAGTAGTGGATAATTCTACTGTTTTTATGATACTACTCTGTAGCATAGAAAATACACTAATCTTTTGCCAGAACATTGTGCAGAGAACTTGTTGGAGTGCTCAGACCTTCCATTTGTTCTCAGCTGTGAACTGTTCAGGATGAGGTGCTCAGTACTTTGAACTGTCAAGCTCCTCAGAATCAAATAACTGTATGTATGTACAAACACCACGTTAGAAAGCAGAACATAAATAGTAAAACACTGAAATTGGCAAAGACCACCATTAAACATGTTCATCAACCATGTCCAGCCTCATTTTTCACTTTGAGCGTGTGTTAAGAGTATAATGCACTTCAGGGATGAGTAAGCTTTTTGTTCAGTTCTAAAAGAAAACTGAAAACCAAAATTACTAATTCTGTTTCAGCAAAGTTTTAGAGCTTCAGAACCAGTACCAGAACACTTTTATAATCAGGATAAAAACTTCCTACACCTCTTAAATGGCAAAGACACAATACTGGCTCGTGCTTAGTGCCCAGACATAAAGATTTGTTGCCAACGATTTCTTGCGTATTTGCTTAGAAGAGTGAAATTCTTAGTCTGAATTAGCAACTATTTCTAGTTGCAAATGGTTCTGTCAAGCAGTCTTAAAAATAGATTCTGCTAGCAGTCCCAAATGTAATTAATTCATTTTATTTGAAAATCCACTACAGTTTTTGTGAGTGATATTGTTAATTTTTTTGTGCATTAACAGGTTATCATGTCTAGCTCTGTGTTTTGACCTTATTAAAAGATGTGCAGCTCTCTATGAGTCTTTACCATCGTTCCATGAAATAATGCATCCTGTCAGAATTCTCCTTACACAACATGTGCCAGTGAATGAATATCCTGAAAAAATGCAGGTATGTATTCCTCAGGAATGAAATCATTGATATGTTTATTTTATTAATAAATCCTGTGATCTTCATCTGTGCTTAAACAAACAAAAAAACAAGTGTAAGCATCATGAGATTTTTTCAAGGGTCAGGCAAAAATAGTAGTGAAGTTTCTGTGGAAAAACCAAAGAAGAGCAGAGGATGTTCTGAAAAGGTGTTTTTACATTGGGTATCATGTCTTGCCCCTCTAATTAAAGAGAATAGTACTTGGCATGTAATAATGTAGCGTTCCATGAGTGAAATAATTTGTAAGAATAGTCTGGCCATCTGGTTGCTCTTGTGTTTTTGTGAAGAATCTGTAAGACCTTGATACAACAAATGCATGTACCAAACTGGTGAGGTAAAAATCATAACTAATAAAGTAAAACTAATATAAGTACACCTGGTCAGCTACCTTACTTAAAACAGGGCAGTGCTTATTTTCTAGCATTGAGGTTGAAAATTTTAATCAGTCTCTTCTGAATGTACTACAATTGTCTTCTGCTCAAAGAGGCATCATAAAATGTCCTTAGAGAGCAAGGGTTTATTGCATAAATTATGCTAAATGACCTGTATTTTTTGCCATAAAAATAAAATAAACAATCATTCTTAAAATTACCCTGAAAGGCAGAGTCTGAGTTAAATTGGCTTTAGTTTTGCTTCTTCCTCTGTGAGGTGAAACTACCTACAGACCTTTCTTATAGTCCATGATACCATCTTAGTAGACTTCCAAAAGCTTTTAAAAATTACCCACCCTGGATTACAGCATGTCAGCGTTAGCAGTGTCCTAATAAACAGCAATGACTTTGCCCAGGAAAAGAACATAAGAGGAGAACATAACTGTTGATTCAGTTTACAATAGCTTTTGACTTTTGGTGTCTTCAATATGATTTTAAAAATGTAATTTGTTTTGCATTTTCAGGAATGGTATCACAGTGCTCTGAAAGAACTGGAGAGCAAAGTTAAACACTATACCCCACTCACATGTGAGAAAAAGAAGCCAGTGCCATTGAAACAGTACACACCTAAAATTGTGAAAGTGTAAGTAGAGAACACTGGAAAAGTGCATTTAAACATTAAGATTTGTAGCAAGCTAGAATGGGTTTGGAAAACTGGACACAAAACAGAACTTTTTCTGCTGGATTTTCTGCATAATTCACAAGGAGCCACCTACTGGGGTGGTAGGAAGGGGGAGAAAAGGAAAAAGGAATTTTAAAAGCAAGCATTATCTATGGGCAAAAATAGCACTGGAAATCAACTCTTGGTCCTATAATTGACTGTAAATCATCAGATTTCAAGACAATGAGATGGTTGTTATTACCTAGTCAGGTGCTTTACTGAACGCTCTGTCAGGCATTCAAGTCAGAAGAACAGCAGTAAGTAGTTCATATGAATATGACATATATGAAGGTAAGAATGGATGGTGAAAGTACTGAGGGATGCTTTTGCACCTCAGTGCAGAAATTAAGGTAGACTATTCCTGTACTCTGCATCACATGCCATAACCATCAGTCACATGAAGCATTCCTTTTCTTGCCCCACTCCTTTCATTCCCCAAGCCAAGCAGCTTTCTACCTTCTGACAGTAGCAGTGACAAAAAACGTGGGGTTCTTCGCCGTTTTTTACAGAGCTTGCAATGATCATGTCCATTTTTCTTTTCTGTTTTGAAATTAGATTTTATTAACATTTGTTTAGTTTTGTAGATAACAGAACAGTGCTCTGATTCAGGAACTCTGCTTTATATTGTCTGCTGACTTATTTAGCCATGTTGGTTGTCTACAGGGGCACAAATTGTCTGCTTTATTTACTCTAGTAGTTTAGGAAGACACCTTTCCTCTGCCATACACATTTTTCCTCCAGTAACTGATCAGACTTTTTCTGTAAAATACATTTACAGAGAAGGTCTGCAAAAATTTAAAATACATTGGGAGATTTCATCTTTCTCCAGACATATTTTATTCTTTTTCTCTAGCTTTTTTAAGTCTGTTCAAAGTGTGGGTTGTATGTAAGGGGATTGAAGAGTAAATGTTGTGTGCTGGTTGTTGGCATGATGAAAATGTGCAGCTGGGTCTGCCAGGTGTTCTACCAGTATGTTCATTGGGGGGCTCCTTATTTTGCAAGTTAATTATTTAATGTGCAGGAATTAAAATACTGAGTATTCGTACCAAACCTCGTTCATTAACAAGGGTAAGTTGTGTTTGTTGAGGTGTTCTGTGCTCACACATACATTCTCATTTCAGCTTAGAGTTTGGGAGAAAGCAGGCAAGCAGCAAGAAGGAGCAAGAGAGAAAGCAGCTGATTCAGAGGCATAAGCGTGAACTTAAAGGAGCCATTCGTGAGATTCGGAAAGATAATCAATTTTTGGCCAGAATGCAGCTTTCAGAAATCATGGAGAGGTAATGTGGCCATTGCTCCAGCAGCAGTTTGGGAGTTGTTCTGCTGTGTGTTCACTTCTTTGCTGCATGCCAAGGCTGGCATAATGATCAGCCACACTAAACTTAAATAAAATGGGACAATTTGAGCAAAACCCAAGCTTTTCAACAGAGATCATCTGAAGTGTTTTCAACTTTGCAGTCTTATTTCTCCAGTTAAAGAAGATGCATAATGTTTTTATTTAAAGTGTGTATTGGTGAAATTTAAGAGTTGTGGGCTTTTTATGAATTAATAATTATTCTTTTAGTATATTTACTTACTTTGCCTAATATAATCTTTCTGAATTATTTTATATGTTGATTTTTTTTGTTGTTGTTTTACAGAGATTCAGCCAGAAAAAGAAAAGTCTGAGAGCTTCTTGGTAGTCTTGCTACACAGGAAGGTGAATGGAAAGCAATGAAAAGGAAAAAATGGAAGAACTAATTGGGACTGTATACAGCAATTTTTGCTGCCATATAAAATACCCAATCCTATGGCTTTTGAACAGATTTTAATTGCATTCTTTGGATGCATTCCCTTTGAGGACACAACACCATCAGGTCTGTCTGAAAAATGAACCTGCTTACTGGGAAAGTCCATGGCTTTTCATATGGAAAATAAAAATAACACTTTTGTAAGTGGCATGCTTCTATTTATTTTAATAGTAATCAGGATTCTTAAGCGTGTGACCACATTTTAGACTAACTTGAACTTCATACACATTAAAAAAACTGTACAGCAGAAATCTTTTGTTACATGGGGCTGGTGGCCAGTCACTGGTGGGGTTCCATTTTAGGGCCAGTTCTCTTCAACACTGTGGTGACAACCTGGACACAGGACTCAAAAGTGTGCTGAGTTTGCTGAAGGCACTAAACTGGGAGGAGCTGCCAACCCCCTCGAAGGCAGAGAGGCCCTGAAGAGAGAAGAGAGGACTGGACAATCACCTACCCTATGAACTTTAATAAGGGCAAGTGCCACATATTGCCTCTGGGATGGAGCAATCCTGAATGTATGGACAGACTGGGGAATGAGGTGCTGGAAAGCTATGCCATAGAAAGGGACCTGGGGGTCCTGGTTGATGGCCAGTTGGATGAGTCAGCAGTGCCCTGGCAGCCAGGAGGGCCAACCCTGTCCTGGGGGCATCAGAGACAGCATCACCAGCTGGGCAAGGGAGGGGATTGTCCCACTCTGCCCTGCTCTGGGGCCACAATATTGAATATTGAAACATTGAATGTTGTGTGCAATTTTGGGCACCACGATATAGGAAAGATACTAAGCCATTAGAGAGTGTCCAAAGGAGGGCAACAAAGATGGTGAAGGGCCTTGAGGGGAAGCTATATGAGGAGCAGTGAGGGCACTTGGTCTGCTCAGCCTGGAGAAGAGGAGACTGAGGGGAAACATCACTGCAGTGTTCAGCTTCCTCGTGGCAGGAAGAGAAGGGACAGGCACTGATTTCTCTGTGGTGACCAGTGACAGGACCCAAAAGAATGGCCTGGAGTTGTGTCAGGGGAGGTTTAGGAAAAAGGTCTTACCGAGAGGGTGGGTGGGCACTTGGATGGGCTCCCCAGGGAAGTGGGTACAGCACCAAGCAAGACAGAGTTGAGAAGCATTTGGACAATGCTCTCAGGCACGTGGTGTGGTTCTTGGGCTGGTCCTGTGCAAGGCCAGAAGTTGGACTTAAATGATTCCTGTAAGCCCCTTCCAACTCAGGACCTTCTATGATTCTATGACCTTTTTTAATATTGAATAATTGGAGGCAGCTCTCATAATAGTAATATATTTGCAATTAAAACAGTAACGTTTTAATTTGTAGCATTCTAAATCATGTATTCAGTGAAGTAATAGATTTGACTTCCAAACAGAAGTCCTTTATTAAAGCTGCATGTCCATTCATTTCTTCAGTGAGTTTTGAATTGAGCGTAGCTCTGAAGTTCTGAATAATCTGGGGTGAGTAACTAAAATTCCTCAGTGTATTTAAACCTGTCTCATTTAAGGGAACAGTGAAATCCTTACTCTCGTCCACTTATTTTATCACGTATGTCTTTTTACTGGTAACTGCCCAGCATGACTTTGAAAAACATTGCTCTTCAAATAGAGCCAATATACACTATTAACACTTTCTTTTTTGTGAAGAAACCTTGCAATGAGATAAAGAACATCACAGTTGCTTAGAGGTGTTAGTCTGAACCAGGTTCACTGTTCAGGTATTCACTACCTGTTTGATAAATTCAGTGACAGCTGTTACACATTCAACAAAACTGTAATATTTTCTTGAAAACTTACAAAAATAAAATTCCCTTTTACAGTATTGATTTTAATCTAAAGGACAAACTGTAAGTAAGACCTGTATAGAGAATGAGCTAAGGGCTATGGTTCTTCACAAAAAGCAAACCAAACCCCAAAGTTCCTCCTGTTTTCAAACACTATTCCTAGATCTGATCTCTTATGCTTTGGCCAAAGGCAGCTCAGACATTGTAATGCTCTACCTGCTGTTCATGAATTAAACACTGTCAGTAAATCTTATTTAACATTAGACCTGATTGATTCAGATTGGCTTAGAATGTTTTCTTTTTCCTGTTTTTTTGTTTGGTTTGGGTTTTTTTCAGATGAAACTTGTACTGGAAGCTGGACTGAAACTAGGAAGGGATGAGTTGAAACACTCAGTCTTTACATTTAGTATCTAATGACAAAACCAGGGTTAGGTAAGTCTTGGTCAACGTTTATCTATGTATGTTTCTTCAAAGAGAAATGCATTTTATTTGAAGAAAAATGTTCCTACAGACTGTCAGTGTGACTTCAGCAATGCAAGTAATGCCTGATTATCATCAGATTTTTGGTTTGCAAAAGCACTTGCATTAAGTGTTAAAATAGGCTGGGTGCTAAGTACACTGGGGAAGATACCTGTCTTGTAAAAATCAGTAAGATTCCTTCTTGCATTTGAAATCCATTCACACTTCTGAAAACAAATACATTTGCAGTTAATCTTTCTCAAATCAGAAAAGCCATCTTCTGAAACTTAAAAGGGGTCTCAGAAGATTGTTATATCTCCTGGTTTATTTCCACTTGGCACAGTATGAATTTTTTTCTTTAAAACAAAAACTTCCATATTTCAAGCCTAGAATTTAAAAATGAAATAATGAGGAAGGAGCTAACTTCCTATTTCATGCTATAAATCAGTACTTTCAGTTTGGAGTTTTAGTCACATTTTATTTATATATATATTTGTGTGTGTGTATCTGTATCACAAACTCTTTAAAAATATTATAGTTTATTTATCTGACTTTATTTTTCCAACAGCAAGTAGCTTCAGAGCATTTATCCAGCAGGGTATTAGAATCACAGGGAAGCTGAGAGAGGCACTTTGATCCTGGGACAGTGATTTTTGATACCCCTTGCAGCTGCTTGTTATTCCTCAGTAAGGGGGCTAAGAAAGAAATAGGGTAGAGACACAATGATAATGTTGTGGGAAAGGATGTTTTTTGGGACAAGAGAATGAACAGGAATATCTTGTGCTGCTGATGAGCTAAGATAAAGGACGAGGAAACCTGATAAATTTACATGACTGTTGTGGAATGCCAGACTGAAAGTAGCTGTGTTTGAAATCCTGTTGAATGAAAATGATTTTTATAAATTGTATTGTCAGTATTTAAAATCAGATTTAAATGGTGAACCTGGGACTAGCTGTGGTGCTCAACACATAGTATTTTGCATGACTAGGAAAGCGGGGCTATCCAGTCTTGCCTCAGCTTAACGGTCAGTACGGTCTGACAGTTTTGCCATTGCCCAGTGCCACAGTAACCAGGCAGCATTGCTGCTCTGATGTGAGAGGAAGGTTTGATCATTTGGACACAAAGGGCCTGGAAAAGCTTGAGTGTTGGCAGATCCTTTCTTGTAGAGTTTCTTGAACACAATCACATTTACCAGTTACTGTCTTGTCTCTCTGCTGTTCTTAAACCAGGACTTGTCATAACAGGCCTTTTGACACATCTGTTACCAATTATAAACCTGTATATAATTAGCCAAAAAAAGAAACTATTCTGTAACTACAATCAAGTCATCAGACACAAAAAAGGAAAATTACCATTTTGCCCTTAATTCAAGTAGTTTATCTGCCAACATCAGCTGTCCCAGAGAACAGCTACTCTGAATATGAATACTGTAAAGAATAAGGTGAGATCAAAACTGTGCATCTAGAAACTGCATAAATTATTTATGACAGCATGAAAAGCTCCCTTGCTGGTTGGGTCTTTTGGTTGTCAGTTGGAGGCTGTGTGCTGGTTTAGAGGTAAACCAGCAGGAGAAATGAGCTCAACACGAGAGAGATTGTAAGTCAGAGCTACAATTTAATAATAATACTACGGTAAATACACTGACACAAAGGGAAATGGCTTCCAACTCCCAAAACCCAGCTGTATAACTCAGTGCCCTGGGGTACAAACCCAAAGGGGTTTGTTAGCCTTATGCTGAGACCCGTGTGGCTCCCCCAAGTCCAAAGCAAAAAGAAGTGAAAAAACCTGTTGGTGCAGGTGATGGCTTTAGTCTCGTCGAGAGTGGTGGTCTCCTCCTGTCGAGGTCCTGCTGCTCCTCTGGGTCTGACGAGAGGTTCCCCAGGTCTTCTTACCTACCCCTTTTTGTACCCTCAGGGAGCATTCAGTCCCTCCCCCGGGGCAGGGAGTCACACAATGGGTGATTAACTCTGTGAGTCATGGGCTATTTTTGGACTGTTGATGGCCCATTAGCACCTACGCCCCCTCAGGCTGGGAGTGGAGGTGCTAACGACTCCCTGGGAAGCTGCTGCAAATGGGCCATTGACCTTGGGAATGAATAGAGGGGGTAGAATACACAGCTTTGATCACCCCCACACAGTGACAACTGGTCCCACCTGCTGAACTAGGACAGGCTGGTATGGAGTTTGATATTCTCAGTCATGCCTTGCAGAAGTTCTCATCTACCCTGGTGTGTCCGTACTCAGCGTCAGCCTCCATCTTTTGCCATCAGCTCTGCTGGGTGGAGGTACTGGGGCTGCTCCTGAGCTTGGCATTGTGGAGCCAGAGTGGAGCTCTGGGAAGAGGCTGTGTCAGCCACAGGAACTGCTAGGGCTCCTTTCCTCTTCATCTGCCTTGAAGGCATTTGGAAAAAGATAAAAGCTCTGACAGAATGTTTGGCAGCTTTATCGTAACTCTGAGAATTGAGTGTTATGTATTCAGGGGGTCAAAAATATTCCATGAATGTGTTCCTTTTGGTTTGCAAGTTTGTCTCCTAAGCTAAACAGGTACAATTTCAGTCCTAAATGTATTGGCTATGCCATCTTCCTTGGTTAAAATGACTGGTTATATGTAAAGGTTTGGTTTGGGGAAGGGTTGGGTTTGGTTGTTTTGGTTTTTTTCGTATGTGATAAATTAGGTCTGGAGTGGAAAACCAAAGTCTTTCATGCAATCTGAGCACTGCCTGAGTCTAAAATACTGATGGAGATGAATACCCTGTATGGCATTAAATCCTTTGAAATATTGATAATACTGATAACACTATTGCTTTTTAACAATAGAGCAGGGAAGTAAAAGCCAGAGTAAGAGAGGCATTACTTCAGTAAGAAAACAAGACTGATGCAGGAAAAAAGCCAGTGTTAATAAATGTAGCCTAGAAACCAAACTTAAGTTATTATCTGTCACATGTGCAAGGTTTTGGACTGGGAAGAAGTGGACAACGACCTATCAGGTTCTAGAAACAGTACAATGTGTTTACATGCAGGTTTGTATGACATGGGTGACTGCAGTAACACTGCTGGCCTCAGTGATGTGCAGGAGCTTTAGGCCAGCAGGTTTAACAACAGGAAAAGCTGGATTTCGTTGTTTTGTTTTTTTTTTTTAAATGGGTCTGAATTCAGATGGTGTCTGATCAGTTATAAATGATGATTAGGAGCCAGAAGAATATACCTACATATATTTTCCAGACATTAAATGATTATTCCTCCTCAGTTTGGACCACCTCATAGCAGAAGTTTGCCTCCAAATGGGCTGCAATCCTTGCGTAATCATTCTGTTTTCAGGGAATGTATTTACTGAATATGCCACATTTCTTCTCTCACACCAAACCAAGTACATAAAATTCTCAGGTAAACATGAGAATAGCAGCTCCCTATTTGATCCAACTGGCATGTTAATCCTGGTGCTACACTTACATAAGCCCTTCCAAGCCTATTCAGTTGTGGAGCCAGGACAGAGATGTCACTGAGTGAAAGGTTTGTATCTGAATGCTCATAACTGTACACACTCCACTGACCGGACTGCATTGCCTTGGAGGGAACCAGAAGTCTTTTCAACACATTATTCATTTGCTTCATACACTTTGTTGTCAGATTCTCACGTATTTAAGACGGTGGTGATGCCTGTGCCGAAGTGCAGTTTAGCTGTTTAATTACGCGGGTGGAACCAGACAGGGCTGCACAAGGGACAAGTGCTCGATGCTGCTGTCTGTATCGAATCTATTCATGTTCTCCGGGCTGCAAACAGTGTTAAGGGATCAGTTTGTTAAGGAACAGTGACATCTTTTGCAACTCCCTTTTTCTGTTTGCCGGGTACCAGGAACTTTCCATACATCAAAGTACAGCTGCTGTAGCAGCTAACGAAACGAATATCCCCCTGTTGTAACAAGTCTTTAAACCTGTCTTTAGAACAGTCCCTGCCGCAGCAGGACGGGCTGAGGTTTACGGGCGGGTCAGTGCCCGCACGGCTGCGCTGGGCGCTGTCCCGGCCCCGCCGTGTCCCGAGCCGGGCGCGCTCCCTGTTCGGCGGCGCCGGGCGCGGCCCCGGGAGCAGCTCCATCGCCGCCGGAAGAGGAAGGCGGCCGGGGAGGAGCGGCCGCGCCCGCAGCATCCCCGGGGAGGCTCCGGGTCCCGCACAGCCCGGTAGGTGCCCCGGTAGGTGCCCCGGTAGGTGCCCCGGTAGGGCCGGGCAGGGCTCCCGGAGGGGCGGCGGGACCCGGCGCATCCCGGCGGGACGGGGCCGCGGCTGCTCCCGCTCATCCCGCCGGGCCGCCCCGTTCCCGTTCCCGCTCGCCGGCCCCGCTCGTCCTCTGCACTTTGGCTGCGCTGGGAAACTGCTCTTTGATTTTTGTTCCCCAGCCCGAAGCGCCTGCCCTTGACCTGGATCGGGGCTGTGTTAAGGAGTCAGAGGAGCCTTCTCAAGGCTCAGCAGGTACAGCCGGCCAAGAAACTTCAGAGGGGCAGAAGTGGAGGTAAGAAAGCCGCAGAAGGATGAAATTCTTGCTGCTGGAAGATGACAGTCTCGGTCTGTGCGTTAGGGCAGGGCCAGCTGTGCTGCCCATCCCTTCCCGGCGGGCTCGGCATCACCCCCGGCCCTCCGGACGGAGATCGGAGGCAGAGGCGATGGATGAGACACAGACGGGGAGAGCCGAGCCAGGGCCAGGGACACCGAGTGCCAGGGACACCGAGTGCCAGGGACACCGAATGTCAGGGACACACCTGTCCACAGAAACATCTTCCCTAAACTCAGATCGCTTGCCCCCTCCCAACACACTTCACAGAAAGCAGGTGTGCTGGTGGACGTGAATTCTGTTTTTGCTGACAGGATGCCGGTGTTAGGTCGCTTCCTGCCTAGCAAAAATTACAGGGAAGTTGGAGCAACAAAAGTGATGGAGCACAAAGGCAGAAACATGTAGTGCCTCGGGATGTTGCGTAAGGGAAATTGCAACCACGCAGCCAAAACCGGAGCAGAATGAAAGGTCAGTGCGAGCGTGGAGGGGCTCAGGCTGCACCCTGGCCAAAGTGTTCGTGAGAGATGGTGTGAGGGTGTTACCCGCTCCAAACAGCCCTGGAATAAAGTTCAGCTTAGTCATACAGTTCAGTGGATGAATAAACAAATTGTGAGGATAAACGATAGAATCTCCCACAATGAGCTCATCTCTCAACTGTTGGCTGGGCCAGAGAGTATTTGTTTAAAGGAATGGTTATTTTGGCTCTAGATGCTGTGGGGTAAGCAAATAATGCTGAGTATTCGTGGCCATGATGTTTTACCATTTTAAATAAAAGGATCTTGGATGTAAATCTGCCAGTGATCAGACCAGTTTGGTTAAGAGCATTACGCCAGCAGTGTAATAAGTGGATTGCAGGGGCCTCTTCCATGCTTATTTACCTCATGGCATTTGAGCTTTAACAATGCTTCAGTGCTAATAAACTGAATCCACGGGTAAGAAAATGTCACAATAATATTTATTGCTGAGCTTGACAAGGTGTTATGACCTTCAATTAGTGTAATATGGTGTTCTGTGCACAAGTGCCTTGTGCATGTAATATGGTGTGTCTGGTCTGGAATAGAATTTATATTAAGAATTACTCACTGTTTTCACTCCTGACTCATCAAAGTCAATGAGTACTTTCTTATTAATTGGCTTTGGTTTAAATTCTCTCTCCTTTTTACTTTTTTAGCACAACAAACATTGAGGGATTTTTGCAGTAGAAGGGACTGCAAATTTGATTGTTTTATGACTGAGATATCCTGTATTGTTTTACAAATTGAAGTTTTTGAAATCCATGGTTTATGTATTACTCCTGGATTTTGATGTATGTCGAAACAGAGTGTTTTTTCAGGATAGAGACTGACTTGTTTATTTGTTAAATACTGAGTGATACATGGCCTGCATCCTTGTTTAGGATTTTGAGAGTATTATCAAAGAGAGCTGATAGTTCTGGTATTTCTGCCAAAATAAAAATGCTGCCTTAACTGTTTGATGCCCTGACTCATACAGGAATAAAGAATAAAATCAAGTTTCAAAAGTTTCTTGTGTTGTTTCTTGAGTTGCTGTTGCTCTCTGTGATTTATCTTGAAGACAGCATTTGTGCAATACTTAGGAAGTCTGCCTTTTTAATTTTTTTTTGTGTTGGTTATTACTAGTATACACTGAAGGCATAAGTAAACTATTACTTGAATGTGAGTATTTGGAGTAGAGTGCCCTTTCTTACCTATTTTACTGTAATGCCGATTTGAAAACTTTTGGGAATGTTGTATTAGCATTGCTCACATGTTGACAAACTTCAAATGCTTCTCAGTTCTGTGTGTTGTTTGAGATTCTCTTACAGTAGAGTTTGTTATTTTACTGGACTTGCAGACTGTTCTTGATGCAAGCAGATTTGGTGCTGAGCTGATAACAAAGACTAAAGAGTTGAGGTCCTTATTCCCTTGAAAAGCAGATAGCTTAATGTAGCCAGAGCTTATATTTATTTTTGTGATGTCTGTAGAATGCAAGAAGGATCAGCAAGATACTCTTATGAAAGGCCTGCAGAAGGCTTCCTGTTGACTGGCTATAAATGTAATTTCTTTCGAAGCAGAGCACCTGGGAACATGGCCCTGCAAGAGAGAGAAACCAGCACCAGCTCTGTGGACAACAAGCAAGAACAGAACTGCAATCGTGTTATTACAATTGTCTTCCTGGGACTGTTCATCGACTTGTTGGGATTCGCTCTCATCTTGCCACTGTTTCCTTCCATCCTTGATTATTACAGCCAGACTGAGGTAAGCAACAGAGAAAGTCAGCCCACAGAAATGTGAGGATTTTTAGGGAGGAGTGGAAGAAAAATCACTTGCCTTGGGGCAAACCAGTTAACTGTACAAGATTAATAATTATCCAACACATTTAGATGGTTCATGGACTGAATTTCTTTGTGAACCTGCTTGAGACTCTTTGCTCTTGCTTTTTTGTTAAAATGAGAGATTTGTTTTAGGAAAATTCAGGTATTTCTTAGGGCCTAGTCCTTGTCAATACCAGTGCTTTTGTGTCTTTCACTGGTGAGATGGTTCTCAATGGATGTGCATACTGGGAGGTTATCTAAAAACCATAGAGATGAGGCTTTTACCTTACTTGATACTATCCCTAGTGTTGTGTTCCATCTCAGCTTCCATTCTCAGCAGGGAGGTGGCTGCTGGTCTGGGAGCACAGAGCACAAAGCCCTGTTGGTTCCCAGCTGTGCAGGTGCTCATTACCCTTCACAGGTGTTACTGCTCAAGATGAAGATGTTGTCATGGGTGACTTGTTTTTGCAGCCCACATCCCTCAGACCCTTTCTAACCCCACTCCACTGCAGCTGTGGGCTTTGTCCTTCTCACAGCCCTGTTTCTAACCCTAACAGTGATCTGCAGCCTTCATCCACTTCCAGTCTATTTCCTATAGCCACGATATTTGCCTTCTTTTTTGGGCCCCCTTCTTCTTTTCAAGACTTCCTCCTCTTTTCAGGAACCATTCTTTTTTTGCATCACCCTTTCTTTCTGGACTTACAGTCCCCTTGTTCTCCCAGGCTGAATAAGATATGTGCAGTGGGATAGAGTGTGTCTCATGTTGCTTTATTAATTGAAAGATTCAGGGCACGCCTGTTCAGATCAGGATTTAGCAAATAACAAGCCTGATAGTTTAAAAATATTCAAATTCAGACATTCCTCCACCCAAACACATACACCCAATTGTCTGCTGCCTGTTACCATTCACAGTTGAAACTATTTTTAGCCTATGACAAGTGGTGAGTGAGGAGATTTTCCCTTGCGGGGAGAAGGAGGGAAGGAACCAGCTAACACTGTCTGTAGTTCACTAAGCTCTGATGCTGTCTTTGAAAATAAAACAGAGGGACTGTTCCTGCTTCTATTTCCCTGTTATCTGTTTTTCAGGATGGATTCTATTTGTCATTGCAACGTGGTGTGGACTGGTTTGCAGGGATGGCTGGGATACCTCCAGAGCGGAAATACAACAGTGTCTTGTTTGGAGGTATGGAAATCAAACAAACAGCCAAGAAAAAAACATTCTTTTGAAGTTACTTGCAGTGTTGATGTGAAGAATGATGAGAAATACAGAAGGCATACTTGCCTGTTATTAGATTCAGATTTGAGTAACAGAGAAAGTGTCTCTTAGAGTGTAAATGATTTTGTTTTCACTACATTGATAGCAATGAAGAGCTGGACATCTCTGTCATTTGGAGACACCTAGACTGGCATGAGGAATGGGCTAACAGGAACCTTATGAAATTCAGTAAAGACAAATTCTAAGTCCTGCCAGTGTGAAGGAACAGTCCTTGCAGTGATACAGCCTGGGCACTGGCTGGGGGGAGCAGCTCTGCTATGAGGCCTGGGCATCCTGGGGGGCAGCTGAGCATGAGCCAGCCCTGGCAGCTAAGGTGCCAGCAGCTCCTGGGCTGCATGAACAGAAGCAGAGGCAGTGGGTTAAGGGAAGTGACTATCTGCCTCCACTCAGCATCTGTTAGAGCACATCACAGCATTGCAGCCAGTTTTGGTCCCCAGTACGAGGAAAGGTGTCCATACACTGAGGGGAGTTCAGTGGAGGGCTGTGGACATGGAGAGTCTGGGGGTTTGGGCTGTCCTGCAGCCAGGCAGCCTTCCAGCACCTGTGGGGAGGGAATGGAGAGCCAGGCCCTTCACTGAGGTGCCTGGGGTGAGAAGGAGAGGCCACAGGTATAGGAGCAGGGTGGGCTCAGAATGGAGATACGGAGGAATGTTTTCACCATGAGGATGGTCTGTGGAACAGGCTGCCCAGAGCGGTTTTGTAGTCTCCATCCTCAGATTGTCAAACCCTGACTGGGTGAAACCCTGAATGATCTGGTCTGACCTCACAGCTGACCTTAAGAGCAGGCAGTTGGAGTAGGTGACCTCCAGAGGTCCCTTTTAACCTGAATTATGCTATGATCTCGCTGGTTTGTTTTACAGATTTTTACAGAAATACAGACCTGCTGCTCCTTACTGTCAGACTGCCAGCTGAGGGTCAGGGTCCTGCTGTGCCAGGCCCAGCACAGTCACAGAAATTACTCTCCCTTCACAACTGATCTGCACATGATTGGAGATCAGTCAGTAGGAAACACTGAAACAGGAACTTGAGAGTTCCAGCCTTGCCTCCCCCTTGGGCAGGTATGGTGCAGCACTGCTTCTAAATCTCATTAGTCCTATTAAAAGCAGCAGAGCTGCTGCCTTGCAGGGCCCAGAAGCACTTGCTGTCACTGGGTTTGGATGAGCTACAGCAGGAGCAGTGAGGAATCCAGCAGCATATATGTCATGTTACACATCAGAGACTTTTGGCTTCTTGCCATCTAGACAGTTGTGAGAAAACTGTCATTTGAAAGTATGAAGATGTAAGGATGTCTGGGTTAATTTTACTTAGGCTCTCTGGACTCTCCTTTTAATGAGCTGAGGTCTCCCCCAAGGCTAACAAAAGGCTTTTAAAATAAAACCATAAAACTTCATTAGAATATGTGTGAACGTATTGTTACTATTTAAAGTTATTTATTTGGGTACAACAAGCATTAGAAAGTTTATAAGCATTTTTCCTCTTTCCCTCAGTTTTCTTGCAGGTATGTTTTTGTCTCTGTGCTCACTTTTTAGTCAAATTACTGTCTCTGAATGCTAGGAAGCCTTATTCTTTAACCCCTCAGAAGCTGCTTTCTGTCTCCTCTGAGGCCTGAGTGCAACCCTTGCACCTTCTCACCATCTCAGACTGTTTAAACAACGGGGTGGGAACTCCAAGTGGAGTTCACATTGTTGCTTTTCCCTTTACCTGCTGTATCATATATTCTTTGGAATGATGTATCCCTTGACTTGGCTCAGTTGCTCTCCAGGGGAAGAAGTTTACCTCCCTGCTCATTCCAGAGGGGTCCAGCCAACTCTTTTGCCCTTTGAAGAGAATACAGCATCCAACTGCAAAAAAAAATAGGCACTGCTTGTCTCAGAAAAGAAGTTTATATCCCTTGCTGTCTTGTCTCTCTAGGAGAAAAGTATTAAAAGGAAGTATTTCGAAGCAATATTGAGTAGTGATGGGACTGTTCACTAATTACCTGGCAGTCACAGCTGGTGAGGGTGCAAAGTGGCTGAATTAACCTGGTATCTCTTTCTCATACTTGACTTTATCTCTTCTGCTGTCTTTGATGACAGCTTTTCTTAATGAGCTATTTAATTTGCCAAAACCAGCAGAGATTTCCTCTTAGTGTTTTTTTTTCTGGTTTATTTTTCTGCCAGATTGAGTTGAACTAACTCAGTGGAGAGTTGACCAAGGTTGCAGAAGCAAGGGAAAATGGACAAGCCATTTTAGTTGTAGTCAGCTCCTGTCTCAGTCCATCTTGTCTGAAGGCACCTTAAATGTTTGTAGTGGAAAGTTTAATTATATTTGTGATGTTAAGCAGAGGTCACTGCGGTCTTCCTGCAGCCTGCACTCCTTCCCTGCCCTCATCTGCCACAGGGAGCATAGGATTGGGAGGGTACTTACAGGAGCATCTTGTTGTGTCTCCCAGTGCAGGATATATTCTTCTCTCTTTCATCTTTGCTTAGACTGCAGCCTCTGCAGGGCAGAAACCTTCTCTGCCCACACCAGGGCCCTGAGGGCACCAGTACTGAGTTGCTGTGACCAGTTTTATGCCCTGTGATTCAGGAGCTGTATCCCAGCTGGCACCTGGGCCTTGTCTCCAGGGCTGTCTCTGTCCCATCTCTTGGGAGGACCTTGGCCCTACACAGGAGGTGTTTTGTCCCCCAGCCTACATCATAGTCTTGTTTCCACTCCTCTCTCTGCCCCTGACTCCTGCTGGTCCAGGCTGGACTCCCTGGATGGAGCTGACCTATAACCCTTTCCTGGGACTGTCTGTGGGCCCTGCCAGCAGCACCTGCTCTGCCCAGCCCATCCAGCTTGGGTGGGACCTGGGCTGGGGAGGCACTGCCAGTCTGTGCTCACCATCAGCTCCCAGATCCTTTCTCCTTGTGGAACAGCCCTTTTGCTGCATGCCAGCTGTGAAATATTTGGCATAAATGGGTGTTTTAACAGTGCTAGAAACACAAGGAAGAGAAGTGTCTGCCATAAACTGCCAGTGTACCAGTCTGTAAGTTTTTTTTACACAGTCTTTTTGAGGTCTGAGTTATCACAAGCAGCTGTTCTCAACAAGGTGTTCAGTATCAATATTCTGCCTCCCTCAAAGTTGAAGGGAGCAGAACTTCTGGTCTGTCTCTCCTCTGCCTTTTAAATCTTTGATAGCTGAAAGATCTGACATATAACCCAGATTTTCCTTTAGAGAAAAAATGACAGCAAGGCATCTTTTGCCTGTTTGTTGAGAGTGTAGCACAAATTATTAAGTGTGTGAAGGTAGAAATGGCAAGAGAAAAGAGGAATTAAAGATCACAGAAGCTGGAGGCAAATTTCAAAGACTCTTGGAGTCTACTGGAATAACTTATACCTCTTAGGGTGCCTCACCAACAGCAGTGCTTAAGTCCTTTTTTCCATGATAAAAAGAAAAGAAAAACTTACTGTGACAGAATCAGGTTCAAAAAAAATCAAAAGAACTGTGACTATTAAAGACTGTGTTATCTCTAGTTTAAGAACAGAAAATGTATGAAGTCAGCTGGGGAAGCACTGGAGAATCATCCTTCCATTATAACCAGTGAGTTTCAAACCCCTTCTCACCAGTGAAGTAACCAGTAAATCAGCCACTTTATGGCTGTTACTTTGGTCTGTCTGTGTATCTGGTCTGTATTTGCTGCCTTAGTTAAATAACAGTGCAGGGTTGGTGTTTTGAGAGTGGCTCAGTTTTGGAGACAAAGCTGTTCTTCATAGTTGCTGTTTTACATTTCATTTAATGCCTTTAATGAGATAATCTGGTAGGTCTAGAACAGGTTGGCTGTCTTTGTATGTAAGATGAAGGAAGTAAGTCTAATGATACATATTTTTTTATCTTTTTTTTTTTTTAGGTCTGATTGGCTCAATCTTTTCCATCCTGCAGTTTTTCTCCTCTCCCCTCACTGGTGCTGTGTCAGACCACTTGGGCAGAAGGCCTGTCATCCTGATGACAGTGGTACGTGTCACATTTTTAGCCATGGCATCTCACTATGCAGTGGAAGGCACTGTGGTCTTGTGGTTAGCTCAAAAATGAACTGTGTGTGAATTGTGACAGTCACCATCCAGTTACAGAATTGAACATTCTGGATCTGTTGGTTGTTGCCTGTTTCTTGCCCAAGTCACTCGGCCACACTTCCAAATGCGCGTGCTTGAGCTGAGCTTCCCAGATCCAGAACGGCACAGAGAAGGCACCCAAACACCTTTTACTGTGGTTTTCCAAAATCCCTTTCCCCTGGGTATGGGACTATGACTTCAGAGGCTCTGTTTAGAAATGTTAGACTTAATCCCTGTATGTTTTAGTTCCCCATGTGACTAATGAGAGCTGATCACTCCATGACCTGTTTCACAGAGCCTGGGAATTGTTGGTTGGGAAGTGCTATGCAGCAGTGCAGGATGTATTTCTGATGAACAAGAACGTTCTCCAAGATGTTTCTCTGCTGCTTTTAGGTATGGGTTTCTAATGGCAGAAGCACTGCTGAGCACAGAGGTGGTGGAGCCTGGTGTGGAGGATACACAAATCCCCATATCCTCTAGGCTTGTGGGGACTTTATTAAATAGGTTTTTGTCCTTATGATTGATTATGAAATTTAAGAGCTAGAATTGTGAATTTTTCTTATTTTCAATTCAGGTTTCTCTTGATACTATAAACAAATGGAGTGGCATGTACAAAAATGTTTGCTTTAACTTCCACTGAACTTTGCTCTTCTAATTTTGTAAGAAACATCATGATTACAGGAAGTTTGTATGGACTTGTTTCTACATCTTTTATCACTGTTTAGGACATAGTGCAGTTTCAGTATATTGGTTTTGGAGCAGCCACTGAAAACAAATAAACAGAAAAATTAAATGTTTGGCTGGGAAATGTGCAGAAATCATGTATCAACTTTACTTTGCTTTATAAAAACCCTTTCTTGCTTCTGCAGATGGGTTTGATAGCATCATACTCACTATGGGCTGCCTCTAGGACTTTTGGCGTTTTTCTTCTCTCCAGGATCATAGGTGGAATAAGCAAAGGGAATGTCAGCCTCTCCACAGCCATCATTGCTGACCTGCACTCTCCAAAAGCACGGAGCAAGGGCATGGTGAGTTACACGTGTGGGGGATGTGCTTGGGTTTGCTGGGCAACTTTTACTTGATTTTAGATGCTCAGTATGTCTTCCCCAGGTGTGTATTCATTGATCAAATGAAAACATGGCTTTACATGCTACTTTGCTTCAGCAAAGTGCCAGATCATATTGTGAGAGCTCTTGGGCTTTACCTGCCGATGACCTTCACCTACAAGTGAAACACAGATGCCCTAGACGTGAAAAACTGTATCTGCTTAAGTGTCAGATCTGTTACTCCTGCTGTTAACTTTAATTCTAGTTATAATAGCATAGAAATCAAAATGTCTTATGACCCAATTTTGGTAGCTGGATACAGGCCAACCCGTTCTTCTCACCTTCCCAAAGTGTGGAAGTGTAGCAGCACAGCACAGTGTGCCTCCTGGCTTCCCTGGGATGCTGCACTGGCTTCCCTGGGATGCTGCACTGCTTCAGGATCTGAGCTCAGTGGGTAAAGGATGTGACATTGGGCTGACTGAGCAGCAAGTAGTGTGAGCAGCTGCCCTGTCTACTTCCAGATGGCAGTGGCCCAGGTGGAAACACCCTGCAGGCTGAGCTTGGCCTATGAATTACCAGTTATATCTTTTAAAAACTATGGGGGCCCAAACTTCTCTGAGCAGATTGTTATAAGCCACTATGTGGGACAGCTGCTTCTTGGGAGGGGAAAGCTTTAGATTTCACAGTGATAGCCAATGGATTTTCCAAGCAATTTGTTATAGTCCTGGTGAGCCAAAATACATTTTTATTTGTGGAGAGATATAGTCATACAGCACTGTAAATAAAATGGGTCAGGGCCTATTTTTAGGGCCTGAGAGTAAGTCCCTCAGTGCAGCATGGCTCACATCCATATGGCCTATATCCTCTTCTTTTCCAAAGCAGAGCAGGCATGTTCACTCTGCTATCTGGGAACCAAATTTCATCTGACTGATGCTGTTCCCAAACTGGGATGGGCCATTGCCTGTTCCTGCCGCTTCCTTGACTGGACAGAAAACAAAATCAGTGATTTGGAAGTTTTTCACACCTCTCGCTCTTTGCTGTGCACTCCCTGCATTGTGAGGGTGGTCAGGTTCAGTGTCTGGTTGCATTTCTTTAAGGCAAATGTCAGGAAATCCAAATTGTGGTAGAGCTGAGCTACCTGAATGAAACAGCTGGTGTCTGAAACCCGTGTCTGTGCTCACTGTGTCGCTGCAGGCAATGATTGGCGTTGCTTTCTCCCTTGGCTTCACCCTGGGCCCCATGATCGGTGCCTACCTCACCATGGAGACACAGAAAGGAGAAGTCTTCTACCTCCGCTCAGCACTGGTAGCACTCATGTTCTCTGTGGCTGATCTGATTTTCATCTTCCTCCTACTTCCAGAGACACTCCCCAAGGAAAAGCGGGTAAAGGGACTACCAGTCTCAAGATCATGGATTTTTTTGTAAAAATAGGATTTGAGAAGTGTTGAAATAATGGAAACAAAGAAAAAAGGCTTAGCCAGTTTCTTGGAAATTTAACTCATTCTTGGAATTAGGATTATTGTTCAGGCTGGTGTCAGGGGTTGCATGATCATGGAATCATAGAATGTTTTGAGTTGGGAGGACCTTAAAGATCCCCCAGTTCCAACCCCCTGCCATGGGCAGGATCACCTTCCACTAGACTAGGCTGGTCAAAGCCTCATCCCACCTGGCCTTGAATACTTCAGGGATGGTCCCATCTCCTAGCCCAGTGTAATATGAGAAATTCTATATAATTAACATGACTGCTTAATGGCTAGTTTTGGTGTGTTAAGTTTAAATTCCTCAAAACATAATGCAAGCATGAGAGGGAGATGGTGAAATTTAAACTGTGACCATAAGGATTCCTTGGGGAGGAATTTCAGCTCATCTTAAAAGGAATTGCATCAGAGCCTGGATTTTCTTCCATTTAGTCAGGATATGTTCGAAATTTTCTTAAGTATTACCTTGTCTTTGTTTGAGATGAGCTCAGTTGGTTAGAGCAGGGTGTTAATAACACACCAAGGTTTGATCCCCATATGGGCCATTCACTGAAGAGCTGGACCTGGTGAACCTTGTGGGTCCCTTCCAAGTCAGAAGGTTTTGTGATTTTGAATACTTTGAACACTAAAGTAGCAAATTACTTATTTCTAAGCTGTGCTTTCTTCTACAGATAGAAGATTCCTACATGTGCTAAAATTTAGGGGCTGTTTGCATTTTTGGGGCAAACATCTATTAACACTTAGATTTCATATTGTGTGATTGGACACTGTCCAAGAGATACCTGATTAAAAGTCTCTTAGAACAGTCTCCTTTGTAGAGTGAGAGGCTGAATTCAGCCCCAGGTATCTGGATGCCACACTTGATTTGAGGTTTTCACTGACTGGGTCTTTGCTGTCATCCCTGGTTTCCAGGCTGCACTCAGCTGTCTGGTGTGCTTGGTCTCTGGATGGCCAAACCCATCTGACACTGGAACTGTTCAGGAAACTTTTCCCTGCCAGGGCAAAGCTTTAGACCTTTCCTGAGTGTTTCCCAGCAGGTTGTGTCCTGTGTGAAGTCAGTATCTCACATTGTGTTCCCAACCACCACAGCTGTTTTATTTTTTGTAACAATTTTTTTATGTGTCATCTGCTCCTCTTTCCTATTTGGCTGTTTCTAACCATTCTGGATAAAATCCTGTTCTTAGTTAGAGCTGCACACTCTGGGGTGGTGGCAACGTGTTGACGTAGGGAAGTGCTGCAGAGCAAATCTTTATTCTATAAAAAGTTCCTCCTTTGCTGTAGAGTGATTAAAAGGCTTCAGATGACTGAATATATCCCTTCCCCTTTTGCTGTCCTCTTGAGATATCTTCTGAGCTGGTCAGTGCTGGCCAACACAAGTGAATTTTGATAAGCACAGGAGTTTGGTGAGAACAGAAGGCTCTGTCGCTGCTCTCTGGGGCTCTGTCCCTGAGCAGCAGTGGGGACTGCACGAGGTGCTGCTCGTGGCCAGGTCCCAGCCATGCAGAATGCAGAGGGTGTTTCGTTGCTGACAGCAGAGTAGTGTGTCTGGCTTTGGGGCTTCTGGTGGTTGGTCTCAGTGTCAGAGCCCGTGTGCCATCTCCTTTCAGCTTGCAGTGGCCCCCTGTGATCCGTGTGTTCCAGCAGATCTGTAATTTCACTTATCAGGCTGCTTTGCTCTCTCCTTGGGTAGTTCCTCTCGCTTTCTGAGTGGGAGGGGAGCAGTTTTCTGGGGCCGTGGATGACAGAGGAAAGGCAGGTGTGTTGGCTGCCTTTGTGGAACTTGGCTGGCTGAGCTGCAGCAGGTACTGCCGCCGTATAGGAGAGGAATTCGTTGGAAGGACAAAGCTGTAAAAAGAGGGGAAATGATAATGATAACTGGGAGGAAGATGTGCCAGTGGGATCAAACATCTGTTTCCTTGAGATTTGCTGTGTTCTCATTATACCCTTGTTTCTCTATCAGTCCACTTTTTACAGGAGAAAAGTATTTCATGTTGATTCATGTGGGAATTAACTCATAGAAAGGGGAAGGTGGAGGAACAAAGATGAGTTTTCATCCAAAGAGAACAGAATTTTCACTGTTCTCCTTCCTCCTTTTTTTTTTCAGTTGTTCCATGAGTTGATCAGGTAAAGAGAGACCAGAGAACTGTCCCTTTCCCCTGTCAGACTTCCATGAAGTAGCCAAAACAGCTTCTGCTGTGACCTGTTTGGGAGAAGGGAGGAATTGAAAGGTCTCTAGTGGAATCTGTCTCCTTCAAGAGCTTTTGAGTTAATTTTTAGCTAATCTGCTCCTCCTGCCCAAGGCTTCCTAGTTGGAGGGAGGGTCTTAGAACTGTTTTTTTCTGGTGTCCAGCTAATGGTGCCAGGGCTGTGCAGCATCACGAGCAGATTCGTGGGCAGACAGAGCTGTGCTCTCTGCATCCTGAACAGTGTCTGGTTTGGAGGGTGAGGCTGCAGCTGGGGAGGCCCAGGCTGCATTCCTCATTTGGACTTACTCTGCCTTCAAGACATGTTCCTGAGTGTCTCTGCATTAGAGGAAAAGAGAATAAACAGGGACACTGTGAAAAATGTCTGCCATTCAAGGTGCCTTTTGGGGGGATCATGAAGTAAAATTGAGCCATTTTGGAGAATAAATCCTAAGCATAGAAATGAAATACAAATTAGATGTTGCAGATGTTGAACCTGCAAAGACTCTAAACTTCATGGAGCTGCTGACATGGACTGAAGTTGGCAGTGTATACTTTATTATTTGGGAATGGTGAAGCTCTTTAGTAGGTTTTAGGACAGTGTTTTTGCTATCACTCAGTGGATGAAGTCACTTCCAGACCACTGTTTCTATGGCAAAGATAGGAAAAATTGAAAGAAATTTATGTGCACACACAAACATATCTATATTAAAAAGATCTAATACTTATATATATATATATATTTCATAAAACACTTAAGAGTTTAAATGTATATGTATATAATGTGTATCCTCTGGACCAAACTAAAATCACCCTGTAGTACAAAGCAGCCTGGCATCCTGTCTGACACGGGTAATAATTCAAAATGGGTACAAACTAGAGGGGATTTTTATTACTGCCATAACCCTTCTCTGCTGTGGTGCAAACACCGTGGTGCCAGCAAATGCAGGAGCTGAGGATTGCTGCAAGCTTCAGGAAATCCTCTTACAGACTTCTCCAAAGCCTGAGCAAACTTCTTGGGCGTGTCTGTTTACTCCCTGCAATACAGAATGGGAGGGGAAATAAATAGCCCTGAATGTTCTGAGTGGATCAGCAACTTTATGGCTTTGTACAAGCCCAGCCTGGTGTATTGAACTGGTTCCTGCTGTGACTAAAGGGCTCCAGAGCTCTGCTGTCAGACACACAGGAGCTCTGGCCATCAAAACAAGACAGGGGTTGTGTTAATACCATATTGAAGGTTGGTTTGTTTACAGCTTTGTTAAATCCAGTCCATATGAGTCCTCAGGTCATGCACTCAGATTAAGTTCTGCTGATAATTGGACCTTTAATCTCTGCTGTCAGAAGGGTGATAACTCCCTCCCTCCCTATCTGAGAAGGAAGCTCATCAGATAAAGATTTTGCAGTGCTTTGAAAGCATAAAACACTATGTGTGATTATTCAGGATTCCTGAGTCTGTCTTATCTCTTCCTATGTCATGTAAAGTGACAGGATAAATTCTCCTACTTGAAAAAGAATTGTTTCCTTAAGTATTTAGACATTATTACTTTTAGTATTTTCTTTATTTTTCCTTACTTTGAAATAACAAATGAACAATTAAAAATTTAACTTCCCTATGGAGGGAAGACCAAGCCTCTCTTAAGTGCCTGTGGATATGAAGCAGGGAGGATGCCACTGGGTGCATAATTAGGGGGAGATGTACAGACTACAAGGCCCAGAAACACTAAAAAATAATTTTTTATCTTTAAAAAGCCACACAGTGTGTCTGGGCAGAATCTCTCTGGAAATCTCTCTACAATAACTCCAAGGAATGTCTCTAAAAATTATATTTTCCTTTTCTTCCCCAGGAGGTGTCACTGGCTGGCTAAAAGAGCAACCAGTACCAGGACAGACTGGTGTTTGATGTGCTGCACATGCTGGTCTCAGGCACAGGAACAAGTTCTCAGTCTCCTGTGAGCTTGCAGGCAGATGTGCCATTATTTTCCCAGTTAATGTTCTCTGGACATGAGGGATGATGCAAAAGGTGAACCAAATAGTCACCTTCGAGTGAGAGAGGTGGAGAACAATCCTCTTCTGCCCTTTAAGAACCTAGAGAAGAATCTGTTTTCTGTCTTCAGTGAAAGGTGCTACCTACCAATGCTCTGTTTTTCAGTTACAGAGCTGGAGCCAGGTCTGGGTTGTTATTGGGAGCCCCTCAGTTCCAGTGCCAGGTGCCTTGTTTCATCTCAGATGATTTGTGCAGGTGTAGAAGCACAACTGACAGTTCCTGTCAATGCCTTGCAGTGGTTATCACATTAGTTTTATAAATAAACCCCTTTTCTGCCTTTGATCAGGTCTCTTCTGTGACATCTGGATTTCAGGCAGCCGCTGACTTGCTCAGTCCCTTGGCTTTGTTTCACTTCTCTGCGGTCACCCGAGGAAAGGAATCCCCTTCAGAGGAGAGTAAGTGTTACCTGGCTTTTTATAGTGACAGTTTTACTGACTGTGATAACACTTTGTGCCTCTCTGTTTGTGGGGATGTTTTTTAAGTGAAGACTTTACTCAGACCATTTCAGAAGCAGCACTCTGCTCATTTAAAACCCACTTTACTAACTTATGGACAGGGAATTGCAAGTTCCATTGACCTTGGTGCTGTTATTCCCCAAAGTAGGTTTTGGAGATGAATGTTTTGAAGGCATGATACTTGCATTCTCTGCAGGCAGCACAGGGCAGGCTGCAGTAAGGGAAGTCATTTGAAAAGATAGATCCAGGCATGAGTAAGGGAGATGTGAGTTTTCTTATTCAAGCTGCAAACCAGGAAGCTTCAGACTGGAATTTTACTTCTGAATTCAGGACTTGGAGGTGTAGGATTTGATTCATTCTCTATGTGATTTTCTTCAAGCTGTAGAAAATAAATTAGTATTTGCCAGGTACACTGGCAGATCATTCAGTCCTCCTCACTGCTGCATCAGGAAAAGTGTAGTGTTTGCCTCTCTGGAGAAAACCTCTCAAAGCCTCCAGTGGCAGGAAAATAAGTAATGTAACCTGGCACAGACCATTTGCAGCCTGGAAAAAGGGAGAGTGTGATTTAGTCAGTACCATCCTGAGAGCAGCATCGAGGCATTGGGTGAAATACAGTATGGATTAGCATCAATCACTCAATCCCTGTACAGGTGGAGGTGTGAGGCAGAGGGGCTGGGCTGGGAGAGTGAGACCAGGGTGGCCCAGAGGGAGATCAGCCTTTTTGTCTCTTCTCCTTGCATAAGAAGGGAGGGGTAGTGGGCAGAAATCATGTGGTGAGTCGTGTATGGATATTTAGAATGAGCATCTGAGGTGAGAACTTTTCCCTGTACAGCTGATAAATGTTCCTGTACTATTGTGATTATGTTCTCATGCTTGGAAAACACAACCATGTTTTTCTCCCCACTCCCCACCTCCTTGGTGTTTGTTTGGTTTTTTGTTTGTTTAGATCTTCAGAATCTCAAAATTTTGGGCCTGGCTTATTTCCTGTACCTCTTCCTGTTTTCTGGCTTGGAGTATACACTGAGTTTTCTCACTCACCAGAGATTCCACTTCAGCAGGTAAAGCACATTTGGAATATAAATGTTGTATATTTTGTCTAGGATGTTTTCCAAAAATCTTGATTTAAGATCTCTTCATGTGTTTTCAAGAGAGGCTTTATGACATTAGTAAAACCACTCAGAAATCAGCCCTTGTGTTCAGTGGCACTTGGGCTTTGTGGAAAGAATTTATGAAAATACAGGCACACTGTTCATCATGAGAGGAAATACTCAATCTACAACTTCTAATAACTAGAGAAAATCAATACACAAAAATTAACTTAAAGCTCCTGAAATATGTGTAGCTGGGCTAGTTGTGTTGAGTATTGTAAAACCTTTTCTCTTCTTCCTCAGAAGAGTTTTCCAGTATCAGGACAAATCTTGAAGCTCAAAGAGCCCAAGGGTGGAGGGATAGCTGTGATTATCTTTGCTCATCAGAGTTCTGCATTGCATATGGGGCACAGTCATGTCAGAGAGTTCCATTTCCTTTAGTCACACTAGAGAAGGAAGGGAGCAGAATCCACTAACAGCAGCTCAGCTTGAAACACTGTTCCTGCCAGTTCATAGGAAGAATTCCAGCCAGGAACATGAACTTGCAACTTGATTCCTATGTGTGTCCTTCCCTTTCAGTAATTCTCAGGGGGTTGTCTCATCTTTCCCAGTCTGTGTTTCATTACAGTTTGTGGCTTAACTAATACATGTGTGTCAAGAAAGGGCTTTCTGGTGTATTAAACTTTGTTCAGCCCTGACTGAGGTGCACAGCTGAGTGCCAGCAGCACAGGCTGTGGGACAGCAGCTGCTCATGGAGGTGGGACCTGTTAGTTGAGAATGGTCACATAGTTTAGTAGGTAAGAGAGGTGAGAAGGAAAACTGAAGAAATAGGGAAGAGTGGAGGGAGTGATGTCACCATGTTCCTGGTGCAACACATGATCCACCACCGTGGCAGTGCCCAAGTTGTGCCTTGGGGCCCTTAACCAAACACTGCATGAGCTGCTCCTTGGAAACCAACAGCTCCTGTGCATGTGGAACAGGTAATTTCCATGGTGACTCTTTGTGGGCTCCCCCAGAAACACGCAGTCACCCCACAGCAGTCTGAAGGGGGCTGCAGCATTTGCCAGCAGTTGTCCCATCCCCACAGGACCTCAGAGGTGTCTCCCCTTGCTCTCTGCCTGCCCTGGGAACTGGTGTGGGCACACAAGGAACCTGCACTGCTCCTGTGAGCACCAGACAGCGTTTTGTCTCTCCCTGGCTCAGGGAAGGCTCCTCATGGGAGCAGTGAATCCCAGGGTGGAATGCTCTGTGCGTGACTCCACACTCTGTCTTTGCCTCCCTTCCAGCATGCAGCAGGGCAAGATGTTTTTCTTTATTGGAATAACAATGGCTGTGGTCCAGGGAGGCTACGCTCGCCGAATCAAGCCAGGAAATGAAATCAGAGCTGTAAAAAGGGTAACAAAAATAACATTTCTATTTCTTTGCCCCCACAAACCCGAAATGTTAATTTTCAGTCTGAAGTGCAGTGGAGGGTAGTTGGAGGCTATAACTGTGTTTGTCAAATTAAAAGAAATTTCTGTATCATCTATCCAGCTGAATGACTGCTCAAGATCATGGTTGTTGGGCACTTACCAGCCTGCCTAAACTGTGGAACATTAGAGCCATTTCTTAAAATATCAGCAACAATATCACTGAAACTTTGTGTTCTTCATATTTAATTGCAGTAAGGAGTGAGAACAGATTGTCCATCTGTGCAAGCTACATAAAATGCTGTGAAGATTATGTATTGTTGCAGTGATTTCTCTTGCAGTGCAGACATTGAAAGTACCAAAGCTGCTTCAGAGCTGATCTCTGACTCTCTTTCTGGGAAATTAATTTTCAGTCTGGCCATCTTCGTGCTTGACAGGCCTTCTCTAGAGTACATTTCACTGGTGGGCAGAGGAAGTAAATTCTTCTTCCAGTCTTTGATTCTTCTTCCAGTCTTTGATTTCTGTGATCATCAGCATTACACGTAACAAAGACATGTACCAATGTTCAGACTGAGGTTTCACTGGCAAAAATGTACATCCCTTTGTTTTGCTTGGCTCTCTCCTCAGAGATGCTGCAGCTGCTGTGCTGGGATGACAGGGAACAATTCCCTGAAGCTTAGGCAGCTGTGGGAGCAGTAGATGTCTTGTCCTTTACGTTGGTGTGTGCAGCTAAACAAAGCAGGTTTCAGGTGTTTCTGAACTGTTACTGGCTTCTTAGCAAGAAGTTTGCTTGGCCTGTGAAAGCCTCTATCAATATTTTATGCATTGACACGTGTGATTTCAATGGTGGTAAGAAACGATTTCCAAACTGCACTGTGTTCCTGTGAATTGATTCAGCGTTTCTTGAAGTTATTTCTGCTGGTGGAACAATCTCCACCCTGCTCCCTGGCAGGAGAAAGTTAATGGCACACTGTTTGTGTCACAGAGGAAGCATCTCCCTGTGATGAACACTCTGTGTTCCTGCTGCTTTATCCTCCACATCAGCCTCCTCCGTGTGCTGTGCCATCCTGCTGTGTTTGCTGCACTGCACTGGTTTGTGCACACTGGGGTCTGCTGGCCACTCTTTGGTGGCTGTCAGTGGGTTTTGTGGGAGTTCCCCCTTTTGCTGCAGTTATTCTGGCAATTTGTGAATCTGCAGCGTGTGGCAAAGGTGGCCTCTCTCAGCACAGTGGTTACAGTAGTTCATTTATGACTGAATCTTCAAAATGAGGCACTTAGTGGCAGTGAATACCCTCCTTTATCAAACACACAGCAGATCTGATCTGCCTTTTCTGCAGGAGCTCTGTAAGTGAGAGAACACCACAGGGGAACTTCAGTCCAGCTCTTGGAGATGAAAAATTTTTGAGGGGGGGCAGTGCAGTGGAGATTGAATTTCAGATGCCATTTCCCCCCTGCCATTTTTAATTCTTGGCTACAGAAATATGGAATCTGAAAGCTAAATAGAGAATCAGCCAATACTGCTGAGAAAAAGCAGATGAGCTGTAGACCTGCTGCACACAAGCTTTTTGTTCTCTTGTGCCAGCTCAGGAGATGAAGAGTTAAAGGTAGATTTCTGTCTCGGTTAACACAGAAGAGATTCCCCCCCCCAGAACGGTAGATCTGTGCTAGAGAGAACTTGCATGTTGTCTGCACTCATGTGACAGTGAGAGGGAACAGCAGAGTGCACTGTGCTGGTGTGTGGCCATCCAGGTGACTTTGAAATGTCTGCTTGGGAAGAAAGGGCTTTCTGCTCCTAAGTTCTGTGTTGTCCCACCAGCGGCAGTGAACTGGCAGGACACCTTTAACAAGCAGGGCTTAGATGTAACCGTGTGACTCGTTCGTTTTGCAGGCCATTCTGTTGCTGATTCCAGCTTTCTTGTTAATTGGATGGGCTGCAAATGTGACCATGCTGAGTGTTGGACTGTTGCTGTACTCCTTCGGTGAGCTGATCAAAAGGCACTGCCAGCTAAGCACAAATAATTTTTCTTCATGCATTTATTCACCCTGTTAAAAAAGATGAACTCCTAATTTCAAACTATAAGTATCAGAAAGTTGATGTTTCTGTTTATGAAATATGGAAGAAACAAGGTCTGTTTTTTTCTGGTGCTGTTGGTATCACAGAAAGTTGTCATGGTGATATTTGGAAGCATCCCCAGTGCTCCTGTTTTGTCTTGTCTCACTGGGGAGCTCTTGAGCTCTTCTCCCCTTCTTATCAGCCGTAGAAGCAAAATAGTCACTAAATAGCTCAGCTCAGGAAAGAAGGGAGGCCCCATGCCTTTGTCTCCCTGTGGTGGCTGCATTATTTCTTAGGCCTCGGGCTGGAGACCCACACACCCTGAGGCTGAGGCCAGAGTTCAGACTGAGAGAGGGACAGATGTTTAAGTGTTTACATAAATGCTGCTCTGCCAATCTAAGCTGTTATTCAGGGAAACAGTTGTGAATGAAGTTGGATCCATCTACTGAAGTCCCTGTCTGAAAAGAGATTTCAGGTATTCCCAGTGATGCTAACTATTGTTAAGAAGCTTCAAACAGGACTAATTACACAAGTAGAAGACTTCTCTTTTGCATAGTACAGCTTGATTTAAGAGTAAACTGTAAACCACAAAATGCATCTATTGAGTAGCTTGTTTGTCTATGGCCAGCTCTGTGTGTGACAGGTGAGAAGTGAGGACGTGTTCATTCTGTGTCTGAGCATTCCTAAGCCCCCTACTTGGGAAGAAGACTCCATCTCTTCCTAATCAAGCAGCCAGAAAGGCCTCTGTGAGGGCCCTCTTCCCCCTCTCTTTCTCCCTCTGTCCCAGCAGTTGGGGCAGTTGAGACAACATGTGGATTGTTCCTGCTCTGCAGTTGTCCTTTCCTTCCCAGGAGCAATTCTGCTTTGCATACTTAAGGCACTTCCTTCTTGGCAGAAAAGGCTCCCATTTCAGTAAGAGGGCAGGGATTGCTGAACAGCTCTTGGATTTGGTGTCCAAAGATTTTGTAACCTTTTATGCTCAGACTTGACTGTCCTGACAAAACGTGGCTGCCTCTCTCATCCCTGAGTGCAGTAAAGCTGTATGTACAGGGACAGTGTCACTTTGGGTACAGCCACCTTGTCTGTCTGGAACATGAGCCATTCCCTGCTCCACCTGGTACGAGCACAGTGCTTTGGAAAAGCACCAGTTGGCTGCTCTGACCTGTCCATCCCTGTCCCAGGGGCTCACGGAGTGAGAGACACTGATGAGAAACATCTGCTTGGAGCACTCCCGGCTCTCAGCTCCTCTGCAGGTTGGCTTGGAGGGGGTGTTTTCATTACTGAACTGGATTAAACCTGATGACTCAGTGGTGGTAGAGTGCCCCAGAGCTCAGCATATTTCTCTGCAGTGGTAACGAGTTTGGGCCACATGTTTTTCACTGTTGCTCTTGTAAGTGCTTGAGCTCTGCTGTTCATTAATAGTCTCTTTTGTGGGTTTTTCCAGCTGCGGCCATTGTTATCCCGTGTTTGTCAGCAGTGGTGTCAGGCTATGGTGAGTGTCCTTCCTGCTCTGCCTGGCCACCCTTGGCCACATCACTGACCTTTGTTTCCACTTGGCTCAAATACAGGACTGATCTCAAGTTTAGTGAGGCATCAACAGGATCCCTCATGGTGCAGGTCCGCCTTGGATCTGAGTTTAGACCTGTGGCTTGGGCTGCTGCTTGGCTTTATAAAAGGCCTGTTTCCCGCAGGGCATTAACAGGGAGAGCAGAAATGCAAGTGTTCCCCCAACTGCTGCTCCATGTTGCTCGTGTGTGACCCCACAGCAGTGCCCACCCCTGCAGGATGAGGCTAAAGCCAGTCATGTCCCTGCTGCTCTGTCCCAGCACAGCCAGCATTCCATGGATATTGTTCCACCACGCTTGGCTGGGGGGAGCAAAACCAACTGTGTTAGGCTGGAGGTGCTACAGCCTTTCCCTTCTATGAGTGTCCTTCACAGAAGGGAAGCTAAGTGGGGCTGTTGGGCATATCCTGACACTATCCTGACCTGGGAAACTCCAAAACATCCAGCCAGGGAGTGTAGGGCACCCCTGGACAGCTGTTTCTGAAAACTGTCCCCACTCCATGTCTGTTTCAGCATGAACAGCCATGGTCTGTTTAGAGAGACCATCAGTATCACACTCTAATTTTGTACTGGATAAAGCAGCTTTATCCAGGTGGTGATTAGGAAGCTGAAGAGTGGGCAAAGGCCACAGACAGCAGTGAGCAGAGAATGACTCGGGTTCTCTGAAAGAGACACCAGCCATCCCTGCCAGCAGTGAAATAATTTCTTTCCTTAGCAAAGACCTTCTAAGGGACCTTCTGAAACCCTCTGGCCCTGGTTGCTATGTAACCTTGTAACGCAGCTGTAGCTGTGTTGCCATCTGTGGAGGACACAGCTCTGCAGCTTTGGGTCTGCTGTTTGCCAGCACTGCAGTGCTTGCTGAGGTGGAAAACTTTGCTCATTGATGTCACTGATGTAGCTCATTTAATTTGCATTCACACTTCTGTGTTTATCATACACCTGTGCCTCCTCAGAAAATCTTGTGTACCATGTAAAGCTTATTTTTTTGGTTAGGTTTATTTTTAGGGGGGTGGGGGAGAATGCACTACAAGTTGTCACAAGTGCTTGTCCAGGGACAAGCTCTGGTGTTTTTGTCTTGGTTGGAGGGCAAATAAGCAGGTGTGAAATGACAGGAGGGGAGAAGCATGTGGGAAGCACCTTCAAAGAAAAGCTCCCAGAGCTACAGCAGTGCCCTGTCCCAAACAAAACCTCCACCCAGCACACCACTGTCCTTGCACAGGCACTGCCAGCCAGAAAGGCCGAGTCATGGGGATCCTGCGGAGCCTGGGCGCGCTGGCCAGAGCCCTGGGACCCGTCCTGGCCGCTGCAGGTGAGTGTGGCCTCTGCTCCCTCCTCTTTGGCCCCACAGCACCGGGTTGGTGGGAAGGGGAAGGGCCCAAGGAGCACAAGGATCCCCTGCATGGGGGAAATTCCCCTGAGCCATGTAGGGCTGAGGGGAAAGGGGAAGCAACCACATGGCAACTCTGAGCTTGAGGACTGAGGCAAAGCCAGAACCTGGTTCCTGACTGCAGCCATTTCTCATGTTGCTCTGGCTCACCCAACCAAAGAGCCTGGAATTCTGTGCTCTCTGCCTTGTGAGAGTAGCAGCTATGAAGCATTTACACATCTGGAAGGACAAAGGCACTAACGAGCCAAATCCCCTTTCCCTTGCAGTTTACTGGCTGGCTGGATCAGAGATTTGCTTCACTGCCTGTGGAGTTTTGTTCCTTGTCCCCTTCATTTTACTTGGGTCTGTAAGACAGCAGATCAAGGAGGAGTAGGAAGGAACCACAAAACTCTCACCAGCTTCCAAGGACCTGTACAAGACCTGAGTCTTGGCACCTGACTCTGCTGAGCAAATAGGAAAAAGAAGATTTTGATCTTCTGGAAGCAGATAAACAATGACCATTTGCTGCAGCAATGACACACAGCAGTTATGTTTAAGGTGACCTCCCAGGATGCGTGGGCTTTGCAAATTAAAAAAAAGGGAACAAATGAAACAAAACAGACGCGCACACACACACCCTTCCCCCCCAAACAGCTGAGTAAGGCATTAAGATCATCAGAGCAGCAGAGACTGGCACAACAGCAACAGGCCTGGAGCCATCCCCACTCACCAGGTGCTGCTCTGCTCCTGTCTCCTAGTGAAGCCTCTGTGGGGGCTCAGCAGGCACAGAAGGAACCCCCAGGGCTGCTCAGATGGGTTTCTGTACAACAGGTACAAGATCTCTGCAAATGCTGCATCAGCACCTTCAAACGAGATGGTAAAACAAAAGAAGCACTACAGGCTTCCTGAGCCCCACTGGTACTTTGGCACAGATGGACTTTTTAATACACAATTCACTTGGGAGAGATGTTTTATATTTCTAATCCTGTGTGATGTTTTTGATGACCAAGCACTGTTCTTTTTGCATAACAAATAAATGGTTACATTGTACAGTCTTATGGTCGGTTAATTAAGTTGTTCACACCCATCTAAACCCAACATCCCTTTTAGGCTGAGCCAAAGTGGGCCCAGAACTTCACCCAGGGTGCCAAAGGTGCCCTTGATGGAGCCAACCATGGATGACACGACAGTGCTGACCCCACGAGTGGGTGCAGGAAGGAGGCCTGCTCAGGTGGGACACCAGGGAAGGAGCCCTGCAGTAGCCAATTTGAGTATTTTCTGAGAATACATTAAAGCAATCATTAATCTATACATTAATCACTAAAAGAAAACAAAGTGAATTAAACAGGCTACAGCTGTAGAATAAAACTACAAGTTTTGAATGCAGAGCAGAATGTTTTTTTTCAAGAGTTTTATTTGTGAGTAGAACTTAATGATACAAGAAAGAAAAATACAGGACTTTATTCTGTCCCAAAGTGTGTAACCATACCATACATGACTACATTTCATATTGTAAATACAAAGAACTAAAAGAACAAACTACAAAATTAGAAATTAAGTCATTGCATATGTGGTCAAGATAAATGGAGGGACTCCAGTAAAGAACTGAAACATACAGCAATTAGTCATTTAGTTACGACCCTGCAATAAAACACAGTTTAGCAAAATAAGTGTTGTTGCTTCCTAGTGTACAAGGACATACAAGGTTAGAGTAGAAGCTGAAAGCCATTCGTGCCATGCAGTCCTGCCTGAACGCTGCTGTTCCGGGGCTCCTGCCCAGTGCCCGACTGCTCCGTCCCACCCGCCCTGCGCCCGCCACAACAGGCCACGTCACATTCCTCACCATACGAAGGACCACCTCGAAACCTCTTTCCTCACCTGAAGCCTGACAGCTCTAATTCCACCTCTGGCTGTTGCCCTTCACTGCCCGAGCCCAGCCCGAGGCATCGGCACCTCCCATCCCGACACAGGCCGGAGCTGCCTCCGGCCTTCCGCGCTTTCTGCTGCATGAATGTAAGGCATTAGTTCTCTGCTATTTTACCAACTGCGACATTGAATATTGTCCTAAAAGGTTACATCCATGTTCTGGTGTGTTACAGACACTTACTGTGAGTCAGTAGGTTGCCCTCACCTCCCGGGGTGCTGGGCTCTGCTGCTGTTAAACCTGAAATGCAAATTCTAGACACCAGGAATGGTCACTGACCCCGGCCTTGGGCCGAGGAAACGGCACGCGCTTTCCGGAGAATTCCGCAAGCTCGACCTACCTGATCTTAAACTACTTATACAATTAGTGATAGACAGAAGCATGGCAATAACTGGGAAACAGTGAACTCAGTGGTGAGAGTGATTTGCCATGCTACACGTTAAACAAACATTTACAGTGAATGGTGAAAATACACCTTTAAGGTTACTTGGGATTTCTGTACTTTACCGCTGGCAACAACAACAAAAATTTAAAGAAATGCCAGCTTTTGTAAGTGAAAATAATTACTATAAAACAAGGTGAAATACTCAGTGTAATGCATTTACATTTTTATAAGGGGGAAGGAACAAACACAAAAGGCCGCACATGGGGCTCATGCACAGCAGGGTTGCCTGTGCACCAAAGGGATTTCTTAAAGGGGAAAAAAAACCCTGTGCAAAGGCCCAAAATACACCTGCCCATGCTCCACACCACCAGCTGAAAAACTTCCAAAACACTTTCACTTCAGTTACTTTTTAACCTTTTTTAACAGCCAAATCACCACATGACTCAGGGAGGCAAGAGCAAAAGACAGATTTCCCTTAAACTATAATTCACTAGAAAGAAAAAAAACCAAGACTGGGCTCTTTGAACGCACAACGTGAGCAGAACACACCACAGTCATTTCAGTCCTAGACAAAGATGATTTCACCAACCAGTTACAAAATAAAACAAAGTGAAAACACCTTCATTTTGTTACAACAGTCAAAAGGGAGAGAGAGGAAGCAATGGAGAGCCTCAAAGCTTGGCCAAAACATGGCCTGTACTCACAAGCTTGCAGAAGTTTACATGTCAGTTCAAGAATACACCCCCCTTGAGAACACCACTGCAAAAGCATCCTCTCTGAAAGTCAAAATTTAAGAAGAAATTTGCTTGTGACTTGGAACAGAATATTGGAAAAGAACACTTCTTGTGGTAAGCATTGGGTGTTTTATTTTTAATTCTGATTTTTTAAATATTCTTTTGCAAAGCAGTGCAGACTTTAAATTAAAAATAGTGAATCAATGCCTTCCACCTGGAAGTCATTTACACTTGATTACAAATTAAGGATCAGATCTGTGGCAGCTGCTGAACACACAGGATTAGCACCTTTTTGGACATTAGTTTCTGGTTATAACCTTAAACAATCAAGCCATGGCTTGAGGGGCTGGTTGGATTATTTGTGGCATTCATTTACATAGTAAGACAAAACACTCAAGTACGATCTGGTACATTCTAGTGGTTAATGGATTTTAAAATATGACAGTGTTTCTGCAGTGGGTTGGCCTTTAGGAGTCACTCTTCTTTTTGCTCTTCTTCAGGAAGGAAGGAGTACGAAACTTCTTTTTCTTTTTTGATGGGGACTTCCCTGGAGATTCGTCACTACCTGCATCAGCTGCTGTCCCCTCCTCAGCTGTTGGTGTCGCTGGCTCTTCAGCGGGTTGGGACTGGGGTTCCTTATTTTCCACTGCAGGTGATTCTGTTTGGCTTTTGGGCACATCTTGGTCACATCTCCCTTCCTCCTTTCCTAAGGGAGGGAAGCCGAGTGCTTCCGAAGGCTCATCAGGGGTGAGATCTGGGAGGGTTTGCTTGAAAGTTGCAGCATCACTGTCATCTCTGTAGGTCTGGTCCTGCCGTGTCTCTGGTGGACGGACAGACAGTGACACAGTCAGTTTAGTAAGTGCCCCTGGAACGGGGAAAGCGAAGTGAGTGGGTGGTGAGTGCGCTCTATAAAAACTAATGTATTTACTTTGCATAAAAGCCTTTGTAATAGGGCTGTTCTACTCCAGCTCTGAGCACAGAAGAAATAAGATATTCCAAAGTTCTGTGTGTTTTTAAGCTTCCAGCACAAACAGATACAGCTGAATTCTATCAGCAAGAAAGTAACTGTTCAGATCTCTCTCCTGTTTCACTCGGGACATTTGCAAGCAACACGAGATTTCCGTGCAGTAAAGCAGGAATTAAACCTACAGGTTTTGTTGGCTTTGAATAGAGCCTTAGGCAATTCCACACTTTGATTCTTTTTACTTTTGGTGGGATGAAACTCATTGCTGGTTTGCAGTGATCTGGTACATGCAAATCCATTAATTTACAAATACCTGGATGGCCAATGCAGGGATTTTGACAATATTCTTCCATGAGATCTAACTGATGTTGCTTCAAAATGTGATTTCCTATCACAAAGGCTTCACTTTTTGTTGCAAGATATGAGTACATATTATGGATTCCTATAAGTATAATCCGTGTCATTTATCAAACTAAATGAGTTCAGCAGGTTATGCGATACAGCTTGGTTTTTTTAATGGATGTGATGTCTAAGAGCAAAACTCACCCTGTAGAAAGGAACATCAAAAGTCCAGTGATAACTGTAGGTCCAAAGGGGAACTTACCCACTCCCCCCTCAACTGTAACACTTTCCTCATCCTCCGTGGTGCTTTAGGGATGTTCTGTGTAAAGCTGCTCCCAGTGCACGTATTCAACAAGGAGCACTGTGTGGAGTGCCCTGCAAAGCTGTGTCAGATCCATCCCCACTGATGTTACATAAGGAGGAATTTAGAACAAAATCCAGGCCATGCTCATTGTGAGGCACAAATGAAAGGCAACTATTTTTGCCCCCCTTTCAAAATCTTGTTTGTTTTAATTTGAAAAGACTGAGGGCTTTCATGAGAATTTACAGAAGAGGCTCGATACTTTCCCATTTTTCCTATGAAAACAACAGTGTTCTTTTTAATTCTGCCAGACGGGATTAATAATTCTCTGATGTATTTTAGAGGGCTCTGTTCTGTGAATACATTCTAGCAAACAAACACGTTTTGCCTAGAGCACCATGAGCTTCTAATAGGTTAAATAAACACCACACACTAGTATCCAGTGGCAAACACTCGGAATGCACAAGTTAGCAGTTGAAAAGTTATAATGCAGGCGGGATTTAAATCAGAGCGAAAAGGAGAAAGCAGTTATGAACAGTACAAGCTGCCTCCTGAAGCTCTAGTTTAGCCTGTGTAGGTATGGGAGATAATTTTATAAGAAACACCAGTTACCATTCTTCACTACCACTGCACTGCCTTTGGATTTCATTTAACTTTTCAGGAATTAACTGAAAGCACTGCTGAGCCATTCTCCCTGGGATTCAGTGACAGGATGTGTGGTAATGGTTCAAAGCTGCACCAGGGGAGGTTCAGACTGAACTTCAGGAAGCATTTCTTTACTGACAGGGTGGTCAGACACTGGAACAGACCTCCCACACAGGTGGTCGATGCTCCAAGCCTGTCAGTGTTTAAGAGGCACCTGGACAAAGCCATCAATAACATGCTTTAACTTTTGGTCAGCCCTGAACTGGGTCAGGCAGTTGGACTAGATGGTCACTCTACGTCCCTCCCACGTAAAAATATTCTATGCATTAGTTGGTCCAGTTTTCAGAACAGGCATCATAGTGGACTGTCAGTCAGGTTTATTTTTTTAAAAAAGAAAGTTTTGAAGTTTTAGAAAAGGGATTGGAAATCCCTTCAAATTAAAGAATAGGAAGCTACAGGCATTCAAACAGCATTTGCCAGCTGGCCTGAGCATTGAATAAATACAAATGGGTTTATAACTCATTAATACAGGACTACAATCCTTTCCAGTTTGCCAAGTTACCATCATCCTTATTAAATAGATTAACATGATGCTGGAATCAAGCAAACATCTGTTTATCTAGTTTGCTACAGGCAGTGTTTTACTGGAATTAGGGAGATTTACAAATTCCACATTCAATAAAGCTGGCATACAATATGTAAACACTTTGCTACTCTACTGGATGGATTTCAGCAATGTAACTAGGAAGGTTTAAAAAATACATCTTGCTGCAAAACCTATTTACAGTTTCAGAACTCAGCAGCACTTCAATATTTTAAAAGGTTTTTTTTTGAATAATCATCTCTATGTCCATATTCTCACTTTATATACATTTACTGTGGCTTAGATGTTTGAAGCATTAACATCAATACTGGTGTGTGTTTACAGCTCACATTGTTTATGAAAATAAAGCTTTATGGGGTTGTTTTTTTCTCAACACAAATATGTGGACAAACATACAAACTAGGCTATAACTGGGTTAACACAAAACACTCAACTGACTTCAACTACACTTAAATAGAAAGAATATGAGGAATCAAAATTGAGAAGAGGCTGTAGACAGAGAACATGGTCATTCAACAGAACCTCCCCCAGCCAAAGTTGTCATGGTGTGAACTTTCAGTTAGTCTCTAAAATAAGCTTTGTATGTTTGTCCTGGAAAAATTATACTTTGTGTAACAGAATTCTCTGTTTGAAAGAACTTTCAGGTTTTAGAACTTTATCAGTAACATCACAGGTATCTAAGATGTACTTTGACTTTCATACCTATGACAAACCTATGACAAACACACTGACTTTCGGATATAACAGGACATAAAAACATCTTTATTTCTCCAAAGCATAATCCGAAGGAGCCTGCAGAGATAGCTGAAACAGCTGTAGAAATTGCTGCCACCAAGGAGTTGCTGTTATTCCTTGGCTGGAATTTGAATTCCCCTACAGCTGACAGAAAACAGAAGTAGTTCCATATCCACTTCCGTGCAGAAGTCTGCTGGGTAAGTCCAAATCCATGTCAGTGGTAGCACTTTTGCACTGGGATGGATTAGGAACTCTTCCATTTCATTACCAGGCCCAAACTGTGTGGGCAGCAGCAAACTGTTGGGGCAGAAACTCCCATGGCTGTTTCAGCTATATCTCACAGACAGCTTCAGACTATTCCTTTTCAAACTGAGGAACTGGACACACAGATATGGAAACACGTAAGGTGACTTTCACAGTCTCTCAAAGGGTAGGGAAGTGCAGTTTAGCACGACATCTGCAACTACCTGGAATTTCATGAAATTGAGAACTAAAGAAACCAACACCTCAACTGAAGAAGCCTGCTTTTTTTAAAAAAAAAGCAAAACCAACAAAAGCCTTAGTAAACAAAGATGCAAGAGTGAAGCAAAGCACAAAAGCAGGTCAGAGTATGGAATGATACTTACTATGGTAACAGGTACTCTTTAGCATATCCATCTCCTGTTTGTAACGCAGCCACAAGAAGAAAAAAGCACAAGTAGAGAATCTATGCATTCATCACAGCCATTGTGTTGTGTTAGAAGAATGGTTGCAACCATTCTTGTAGAAAACAGAATGAGATGAAGTAGTGAATGGCAGACTAACAGACAGGTGATATATACAATGTACAAGGTAAAGGAAACAAGACAATAATTGGATTACACCTGTTCAAGATTGTCGTTTTATCCTTTTTTGAGGGACTTGTTGCCTTTGGCAGCCCTGCTCTCATTTCAGTTAAAACTACTGCATAAGGTGAGCAAATAATCAAATTTAGATTCAAATTGAGTCAGAAAAAATATTTACTGAGGTGTAATCCAAGTACAATAATGTTTAAGAAATGTGCAACCAGTGAAGATTTACCAAAGCATCTAGATATGTGTCTGGTTCACCATCAGACACTGTTTCATTTCATAAGAGCAATTCTCTCTTGCAGAAAACATACAAGAAGATAAATCAGTTGAGAAACACCAAGAGATGACAAGGCAATTCTGAAGAGATGAAAATTTGTCTTTATATTAATGCACACTTCTTTATTATTGTAAACATAACTCCTGTTATACTCACAGTTCAGTGGAGTATATTTTAGGTAGTATAACAATGAAATAGAAGAAATAATTTACTGTTATTAGAGGCTAGTTCATGTACTGTCATGCGTCAGTCACTAGGGATGCAGTTACTGGTTTCCCCAGCCCCAAAGCAGGAGAACGTACCTTCCTCTATTTTAATGGGCGTGCTGGGAGGAGTGCGAGCTGAGGGGTGCTCAGGGGGGCTTCTCTCCTTCTGTGGCCTGCCATCTTCTGAGGGCTCTGCAGGTGTGGGCAAAGAGACATCACTAGGGCAAACTACACCTCTCAGCATGTCAGAAAACAAGTGTCCTTTTGCTCCATGCACTCAAGACACCAATACATTTTTCTGAATCAAAATTCAGCCAGGATATTAAATAATACCAAAACAAGCAAAAGAATATTAAACGATAGACCCTGAGATCAGCTCAGTTGGTTAAAACTTGGTTGTAATAATGCCAAGGTCATGGGTTCAATCCCTTGTGTGGGCCACTGACTTAAGAGTTGGACTCGATGATCCTTTTGGGTCCCTTCCAACTCAGAATAGTCTGTGATTCTGTGATAGTCTGATACTAACACTCACAGTTGTGCTCTGTAGCTTCTTCTGTTTTGTGGTTTTGGGTTTTTGTTTGTTTGTGGGTTTTTGTGGTTGTTTTTGTTTTGTTTTGGTGTTGGTTTTGGGTTTTTTCTTTTTTTATTAAGAGGGCATGAATAGAGTAATTGTTTATTAATTGATTTATCACACTGTTCTAAAGAAAACTTGTGAGGAAAACGCCCAAGGAAAATATAAACAAATACGGAGAAGGGGATGTGCTATCAGGCCTACACCAGATAATGCTCTTTTGCTTGCTTTGCATTGCTGAAACTCTGAGTAAACAAAATTGCATCCCGAAAGAAAAGAAGACTGCACAGATAATCAGAAAAACATGCAGTAATTATATGATTTCAAACAGATTTCACAGTGGTTTGAGTATTTGTTATTAGTAAGGAGGGTCCCCCTTGCTTCCAGCTTTAAACAGGCCTAGATCCAAAGGAAAACATTAACAGAGTACACCATGAATCGGGAACAACATTAAAACATTGTTCCATCCAGTTCACCTACACAATTAAAAGTGAAATCAGTCCCACAGATGAGAGTCAACTGACAGAATCTCCAAATGGTGTAGGTAAAGAGGTTGTTCCCTGGATTGCAAGCGCAGCTGAACCATGTTAGTAATACCTGAGGCCTCAGCCAAAAGGTCAGGATTGGACCTTAGTGCTTTGATCACTGCAGTATGAAATTCCTTATGGGATGCCTTCTGCCCATCTGGCTCTTCTCCGTTTAGATGTGTGAAGACTTGCTGCGTGGTCTGACAAGAAACCCATGCAGCAGCAAACTGAGTGTTATCTAAAGATTTAGACAGTGATGATACGGCACGATCCTGTAAAGTCTTCGTATCTGTTCCTTGAAAGGTGTTTGATCTGCCTTTCAAATCCAGAGATTTTTTATCTGACGTGTTTTGCTCACTGATGGTCTGATTTCTAAGCACTGTACTCTGTTCCCCAGCTGGTGTCTGTCTCAATAACACAGTCTCTCCATATTTTGACACCTTATCTAAGAAGGATGTGGCATTGTTACTGAGAGAATAAAGGTATGCAGTTAAACAGGCATGATAGGAGAGCATCCCACCCCACCCCACCCAGTGCTTCATTAACCCAACCTATACAATGGCTCCTACATTGTTGTCCCAAAAAGCAGGTGCAGGAACACACATTGCAAGAGAAACAGCACTTCTGGTTCCCGCATCACTCAAATTCAAAACCTCACAAGAGATGACCATTTTAAGTATCATCCCTTAAAATCATACAGAAGTAAAGCAGGAGAGCCACCTCAGATTCAGCAACAGCCTCTTCTTACAGCACAAATCTGTCCTAATTCTATGATGATTTAGAAAGTCCATTTTGGGGAAAGTGCCCAAGATGTGCCATTTCCAAGCAGCAATCAAATGTCATTCTGTACCTTCCCCGTGTGACTTCTCCAATCCACAAACTTCAGTGAGTTAGAAACCTGCAGTGTTGCTGCTACAAAGCACCACCATTGCCTGCCCCCAACCCAGCTCTAGGGCCAAGGGAAACAAAAGCAGAACAATCTGCAGCACTATGGAAAACTAAAACTTGGGGTTTTTTACTTAAGTTTCAAGTTTTCAACTTCCTAATAGCAGCAGTAACTGGCCCTACTGTCTGGTTGGTCTACTAGGGTAATTTTAGAATGTGATCTACACATTTTACAGAATATTCCACTAACACTTAGATTGCACATTCTATCCCCAATATGCTTTTCAAATTTCTAATTCACACTGGAAAAACTGAAACACATGAAAGCTGGATAATTTATCCATGGACTTTGCAGGTAACCCACCTTCAAACTGGTAATAAACTTGCTGTTATTATAGTCTATTGCAGAACAAATACACACAGAGAAACCAACCTTCTGGTCCCTTCTGCTTCCTCTCTACCTCTTTGCGATATTCTTCCAGTTCTCGGTCAGTGAGTTTATTGAAGGGATTTGGTCCTGTTGTGCTCACTATGACTTTTGGTTGATATTCTTTCTCTATTATTGCCTTTGATGCAGTCACCAATTCTCCCTGGCAAAAGAAAAATCAAGATACATCTGCAATCAAGCAGTAACTTGCAGAACCCTGAGAAGTACAGAGGCTACAAAGCAAACAAAAACAAAACAGAAAGATAATCTGGAAAATGCTACATTTTCTCTTCTAGATTAAAAAAAATCTATTGCAGATTTTTTTTTTTATTTAATTCACAGCAGGTTAATACAAAGGAGAAAACAGGTCTCCACCATTAGCAACCGTTAAGCAGGAAATCAAACAGAAGCCAAACAGTCCAGCTGAATTACAAATGAAGTCACAACAGTATATCAAGTTTCTTTTTCTCCCCACAAAAGAAACATGATACCAGGCCCACCTGCATGGCAGTCTGGGCACAGAATACTTGTAAAAGGTTACAGGAGTCAGCTTACAGGTATTTGTTTGTGGTTTGTTTTGTTGTTTTGGCTTTTAAAATTATTATTATTTTTGCTTTGGGTTTTTGTTTTGCTTTGGTTTTTTTTTAATAATGGAAAAGCCATTTCTAGCAGCTACTACGTAACACCTAACAGATGTTATAGTAAAAAGCCATCTTATATGTGTTCTGTATATGCCAGATTAACAGTTTATTACAAGGCATTTTAAAGCAATTAAGGTTAACTGTAATCTACACAAGTTAGCATTTTTGCATCTACAACATTTGTCATATAAGCCAGATAAAAAGTTATACAAATAAAAATCTAACATTAGCAATTCTAAGTACAGTAAGTTCCAGTGGACAAAAGCAGCTGCATCAGATTCTCTAATGTTCAAGTTTTTAGTTTTTCTTCTCTAATCACACAGTAAAGACTAAAAGCATTGGTTTTTCATTGTGTTGGGTGTGGAAGATGCTTGCCTGGAGATAGCTGCTCTATCTCTCAAGTGACTTATCGAAGCATTTGGATTTTTTCCATTGGATACACAGAATTCTACTGACACCAGCCTGCAAATGTGCCTCGTGATTTCCAAACTATCTTGATGGTTGAAAAGAGGTATTTGAATTCTGTTACCAAACAGATATGGGGTTACTGATTGACCATCTCCATAGTCAAATGTTATTTGTACCAATATTTAAAGAAAGCATTAAAAAGCGCAGTTTACAAACACCCAGTGCCTGAACCAAGAGACAAACATTCCATTTTGTGTCCATGCTCCATGGACAGGCACAGGATCCTCCCTGTGAAACTCATGAAGAAATCAGGCAGTGCTATATTGGATGCTGAGAGCTGCTCTGGACACCTTGTCAGCACCAAAGAGGTGACAGACAAGAGTGTCCAGATGCCATGAGGACACGAGCAGTTGGATACTTTGAAAGCCTCGGGAGAGATCTCCAGAATCTGGTCCAGAGCAATCCAGGGAGGTAAGAACAGCTGTTTGTCAGAGTCTGTGCTACTCTTCAGGAACCAAACACCAGCCAGAAGCAGCAAAAAAGGAACAGCATAACAAGTCTCCAGTGCAAAACCCTGAATGGAACTGCAAGAGAGAAACATCTCTAAAACATTACAGATGTTTTCCCTTTCTCCATAGAAGAGGAGGAAACTTCATCTTCAAAGCAGAACATCAGTAGAATGTCAAAAGCCTTTCCTCAACTATTTCCATGAAACACCAATTTGATAGTCACAGCTTTTCTTACAGGGCAATGCATAAAAAGGTCACAGAAACATCAATCTTTGTACAAATACTAATTGTTTTGTAGAAAATTTAGAACACCCCTAAAACTACAGCTTTTAAAGATGGGAGAAAACTGGTGCCCATGGCAAGTTTGTATTTCCCTCTCTATCTTAAGCACACAGTTTTAAACTGAAACCCATCAGTAAGTTGCAGGGTTTTGTAAAGCACCGATCTCAGGCAGAGTTTCCAGGGTTTGCTGGGATTACAAAAGGCAACAGAGGAACAGGACACACAGTAGCCATTGGTATCCCTGGAATGTTTAAGAATCTTTGAATGTTGCAAGTTAAATCCAGAATGCCTGGGTAGAAGAACTAATGAAACAGAATGTTACTGAGCGCCTGCTGATTTAACAATGACAAACAGCAAGACAGGCAGTTTGCAGCAAGACGTCTCATGCACTGGCATGATGTGTTCTCCTCCTCAGGAGAGTATCTTTGTTAACTGTTGGGAATAAAAGGAGCAAATCAAGCTGATCACAATTACTGGATAAAAGAAGAAACAAAAACCAAATCCACACAAAATCCACCCACAATCAATGCAAGCAGTATTTGTACTTGCTGATAGCTTTGACCCAAGAGAACAAATACTGAGGAGATCAGAGGCAACAGTAAGTGAATTACATACTATAAAGAAAAAGCAATTGTGATTTTTGGACCATAAAAGCAGAAAAGTTACACAAGAGACTAGAAAGGCAAACTTTTGATGTGCCAAAAGCTGATCCAGACTAACACATCCAGTTTCACTCAGTATCAATAGGAAGCAGTCACAGGTCACGAATGAAAATTATACTGGTTAGAGGCACAGGGTCAATGTGGGAAATAAATTATAGTGATATCTTCGTAAGTTCTGCAAGATGATCACTCTAAAACATGTACAAATCAAAGAAGCAGAGATATTTTACCTCACAGAACAGGCCACAAAGCAACTTTCCAAGAATTCAAATAAAGATACACTACATAAAGTGAAACATGGAGCAGAAAGAAAACAAGTACAAAGGACTAAAAAGACAGTGCAGGACATACTTTAAATTGTCCAATGTGACACTAAAATAAGCAACATTTTGCAGAGCTATCAACCTGTCTGTGCCATTTGTAGATTTCCATGAATGTTCAGAAAAGCTGAACAAGAAAACTGGTCTGGAGTTAGTCCAGTATTAAAGAGCCTGCAGAGAGGGAATAAACTCCCATAAAAAGACTCCCATTCTGTTTCAACACAAGATAACATGAAAAAAACTAATGTTATAGTGATTTCATCTTGATTATGCTGATACCAGTATTATTTTGATGATGATTCTAATAGTACATGAAGTGTGACTGCACACCTAAGCCCCTAAATATCTACAGCATTTTTTCCACTGTAAAAAACACTGCATAGATTACGCTCATGAACTACATGTACTCTCACTCAGAGATTTTTTGCAGGGGCATACACTCCCACAAAGATCCAAAGAGACAGTAATTTATAGCTAATGATGTATAATAGACCTTCATATTAAGCATGGAGCTCATGCTTTCATTTCCTACATGAAAATTTTAGATAAACATGTAATTTTGCAACTTCTACACCAAATCTTGTTTTTGGAGAAAAATTCAAAACTAAGCATGATTTAACAGGCAAGCACTTCACCTTGTTCTCAGGGATAAATATGACCAGAACTGGCACCTTATAGATGCCAATTCTTCTCTCAATCAGACAGAAGGTTCGTAATAATTGCCTAAGTTAATGATCACTCCTAATGTAATCTGACATTAATGCAGTGCCTTTATCCAAAACACCAAGATTCCTGAACTACTGGTCATGTAGGAGTTGCCACTCAAACCCAGTGCCACTTCTGGGGCAGAACTGAGAGGCTCTTCATGAACAACAAAGCCAGAGAATTTCTATTCTAAAGGAAGAGACACAAAAAGGGTGAATCCTTTCTGCTTAAAATTCTTGACAATTCATGTGAATTTATTTTATTTTAGATCAAACTACAGGATGGTCATCAGTAAGAATAACCAGCCTTCTCTCTTATTCAGCCAGGACTGCAGCAGAAGCTTGGCTAACCAAGTCTGAACAGGAATAAAATTACATGATGCACAAGGAGGTTGTGTTGCAACATGGCCAGGACTTCTCAGGACATGGACAAAGCAAGTGACAGGCACAATGGAATATTCACTGCTGCAGCCACAGGCACGGGAGACTCAAAGCAGTACATGCATACTGTACACAAACAGGGATCTTTTCACCCAAAACAGTGTGCATTGGTATTGGATATAAATCTCAATGTTAAATGGAAACGATACATTTTAAGTGTTACTGCAAACCGATGAAACTTTTTATTTGAAACATAATTGAGTGCCAGAGAATTTGTCAACTGAGAATTTGTAATTATCTGGTACCTAAAAGTCCATCAGGCTTTTGATGTACAGGACTCTGCTCAAAGTGGTACTGAAATTTTCAGGTGAGGTTTATGTGGGCATGAGATCACTTACACTTCCTTTGTTCCACAACACGACTTTCTAGGAAATTTCTCTGGTGGTTTGTTTTTTGTTTGGTTTTTTGTTTTGTTGTTGGGGTTTTTTTGTTTGGTTTGGGGTTTTTTTTGTTGCTGCTGTTGTTTGGTTCATTGGGTTTTCTGGTTTGGGTTGAGTTTCCTTGTTTTTAGAGGGGGTTATTTGTTTGGTTTTGGAGTTTTGTTTTTCCCCCCAAACAGGAAACTATTAAGCATTCAGACCACAATCATATTAAAATAAAGTCTATGAAATAGGCCACTTCTGTAATTTACATTGTGCTCTAATTTTACACAGTATTTCAGGCAGAAAGCACTTTCATGACACCACAAAAAAGGAAACTAATAATTTGAACATCTAAACTCTGACATGATACTACTAGGAAAAAAATCATATAACCAACAGATCATTTGGTGGTTCTTTGCCCTTTATAAAAAGGCACATAAATTACCTGACTAGTTCTATGGAAAAGGGATGCCATTGTGCAAAAATAATACTTGAAATATATCACTGATGAAAGAAATTGCCTGTGTTGTGATAACTAATGGATGACTACCAAAAGCAATTTTTCACTTTGAAGGTATTATTCAGCAGAGAATAAGAGGCATGAACTGCCTGTAAGAATTTGGCTTTTTTTTTTCATCTTAATCCGGAAATGGTGTTTGAGTATTTTTCCTTTAGGAATATGGACAAAACAAACTGCAATCTGAAAACCATCATTATCCAATTCTCAGTATGATCCAAGTATCTGTAACACAAACTGGCTCATTACACTAGAAAGTATTATAAAACCATGAGGTCTCCAACAATGGTGTAATTCAAAGTATTCTGGTATTTTTAATGGGAAAGCTGCTCTGATGAGGTGTTAGGCACCACCTAAACCCGAGATTTAAGAGTCTTCTAGATAAAATACTGGAGCAGAAGAGGCACTGGTGCTTATTTACACACCCTGCTTCCATGTCAGAACATATCTGTGACACAGCTTTGAAACTGGGGAAACAGTGGGGGCCATGGTGTTTGCAGCTTCAGCTGCTCCTGTTCGGTCAGCCCCAAGGACTGATCCCAACAATCCCACATCTCTGGAATTTAGTCTGTATTTAACATATATTGTGTAAGCATAAGCATGATTACAATCAAACCCCATCGATTTTGGAAATGTGGGCCATTACTTAGCAACTCTTGCAGGTAAGTGGAGGAAGTTTCAAGGGAGCCAAATGTCTGGCAATGTGGGATCAAGAGTTGATGTGTTTGTCAGCAGAACACACACTGAGTATGTGGCATCCTTGGAATTACACTAACGTACTCAGGCTGAGATTAAGCTAACTCTAAATTGATCTCAAATTAGAGTAATTCAACACTAACAGCATGCACAAAGAAACCCACGATATGCAGCAGCACCTGAACATCAAAAGTGTTTCCTCACCAGCTTCTACAGACAAATAAAAAAGATCAAAATCCTTAAAAGACACTTTAACAGGGTAAAGTAACCGTTTGTATCATTGCACATACACATGTTTGAGATCAATCTATTTTCATCTTTTTTCTAGCCAAGTCATTGGCTAATAGAGAGAAAAGGTCAGGGTAAAGAGAGGTCAAATGAAGGGTGAACAACAGTATTTAGAGCAGTATGACAGGGCAGTACCTTTCTAACAGACAGAGATTTAGCGGGACTAAAGGCCTGCTCTGTGAGATCGAGCCCTTCAATAGATTCCGTACAGTCTGAGAGGGGAGCATCCTGCAACAGTAAATTGAGTAAACAGAGCAAACCGAGCCTGGGCTTGAAAACATCAACCAAAAGCATTGTGATGCTTGCTAAAAACATGCAAAGAAACAGTAACTGGTAGATGAAATCGCAAATGACAATGAAGTGATGAAGTGACATGCACACGATATGACACCCAGCAAGAGTAATGTTATGGTCATGGTAAGACTTGTCAAACTTTAAAAAGTATATCAGAAAATACTTATCTGGGGCAGTTGAAGCACTCACATATATAAAGCTTTAAAGTTATTCAGCTATACAGTATAACTGTACAGCTCTAATTCTTACTTTACTTTGAGCTTTGATTTATAGTCTTTTGTACATCCAGATATACTGCTTTTAAGTTTTATTGATGTGTAACAGCTTTTTCCCCAATCTGCTCTTCAAATAAGATATTATGAAGCATGAAAAAAACAGTATTTAACACAAAACACTACTGCCCCACAGTGAGCCTGCTGTGCCCAGTGTTAATACTTCAAGATACATGAACTCAGAAAACAAACAAAGTTGTCACAAAGCCCAACTATTTTTGAACAAGAATCTAACCCATATAAATAAGCCTTCTGGATTTCATGCATTACATTCAGCAAAGAAACCAAAAAGCATCCTCCACAGGCATGCTTGGGCTACATGGCTGAAGCCTCTACATTTCTGACCCTGAGCACTCTTGCAAAGACAACGGTGTTACCTCTAAGACTTACCTTATAAACAGTTACTCTCTGCCAATTAAAGAATAATTTCATAGTGATATATTAGGTGAAAGCAGAGGATATCGTAGATAAAGCTAAAAGTTTCACGAATTTTATACTCTCACCTGTACAAGACTCCTGTCCACAACTACCCCAGCAAGAACCTGTGACTGAGGGCCCGCGGTTTTAATATCTTGTAAATTTTGCTCTCGGATCTGTAAAGGAAAGCAGCAGAACACAATCACATGAGCAACAGAGAAAAGCTGATCACATTTTTGTATTTGAAAAAGGGGTGAGTGAACCAACAGGCTGCAACCAGCATTGATTGCTATGGCCCTACACATCAAATGCAGCTGAGCTCACAAACAGCACTCCAAGGTAAGTGTTCAGGTTCCTGGCTGCTTCATCACATTTCTCAGAATTTAGTCTTTAAGTACCACAGCAGGTGCTGCCCTTTGTCTTTTAGTACTAGATCATGGTAAAACTCCAGAGAGCATGTAACAGACAACTCCAGTTTGTGAAAAGTGAGCAGAGAAGACAAGCACAGAGGTCACACTCGTGGAAGTCTACTGTGCCTGACCAGTCAGTTACAGGTTTCTGCCATCACCCACCAGTCACTGATACTACACCACAGTATCATCTTCCTGTAGAACTTACTGTAAAACACTGCACAATATCCCATTTTTGCATCTAGTCAGGACCATATTCTCAAAAGGCCATGGAAGTGGGAACTCCAGTGTGTCAGTTTATGCAAACACACTCCTTTTACTGCATCCTAAATACTTTCCAGTTCTTTCCATGCAGAAGATGGGAACAGAAAGTGGATCTTTAAACGTAGGTATTATCGATTTACATTAAAAATCCTACAGCGACAAAGACTTTGTAACAACTGACTTGAAATCTATTTCTAAAATATTCTGGTTCTTGTTCCAAGATAAATGAAGAAAAGCATGCAGCCAAAAGACCTCTACTTTACAACCAAGGACACTCAATTTATAAAAAAACCCTGCATGCACACAAATACACCAACAAGATGTACTATTAAAACTTCACATTTCAGAAAGCATCGAGATCCTGCACTATTTGTATTTGTTTCTCATTTTCTACCCTTTTCATCATTGTCAAAGTATAAAATTTGAAGTCTTGCTTTTCTTGGTCACTTCATTCAAGTTTTTAATAAAATAACATTTGTGTTTCAAACACCAAGAAACTACTTGGAAATTTCACTGGAATTCTCATTTCAAGTGATTCTTATGTTGCAGTGCCAAGTCAAGAAAGGCATAAGCTCTGTCAGCCATATACAAATCAACATTCCTGTTAGTACCCCTGCACACAGCCTTTCCTGTGATACAGTGCTAACTCCCATGCCCCATAGGGCTGTCAGTCAGAGACAGCAAAACAACCCAGGACAAGTTAAGTATTAACAAGATACCAGAGCATATTTTATACTTTGTAAGAAATAAATGGAAAACCAGTGCATTCAGTGCTTTCCTGCTGGCAGATTGGTGACAAGAAGATCTGAAATTTGATAACTGGAAAATTAACTGCAAGCTCATTTCAGAAAGATTAACATGGAATTCTGAAGGCACAAAAAAAAAAAAGGTCTGTAACAATCACAGCATATTATAATATAATAAATTAAAATATGGAGAGAGATCCATAGACTCCTTTGTCTAGGCCACAGTTTCAACTGGTGAAACCAAAAGAGGTCATTAATGTAAAGCTGTGATATCAAACAGAATTACTACCCTAATCTTAGGGCTGGCTGTTTCAGAGTAACTCAGCAACTGGTCGAAATAAAAACCAAAGTCTTCATGTTGTGGATAGAAATAACCACTTTTTCTAAGGTAAGTTCAGAACACTTAGGGATTGTTTCAGTGTTAATTTTAAAAGGACAGGACAATACCAGAACTGTGTTACTGAAGCCTCAAAATTTCACTATTGCCAAGTACATTAGTTCATTACAAGTACACAACTTAAATGTAGTGATGACCAAAAGAAAGTTATTTTACTGCTATTACAAACCTTGTTCCTCATTTCTTGGACCTCCTTTGGATTGGTGTTCAATGGAACAAACAGGTTAGGGACAGCAGAGGGGGCAGTTCTATGTCCATCCTCTTTAGTCCACTGTAACATCAAGAACAGTTGCAGAGTCAGAAGTGCTGCAATGGCTACGGACACTCAGAGGAGCAAATTCACATCACAGTTGATCATGCATTGTACAGAGCAGAGAACTGAACCAATGATTGCATCCTTCTAGTTGTTTCTAATAGTAAGTCATTTTCTTCACCAGTAATAAACTGTACCTTTAGATACACTTCTAGAGATCAGAATCATTTTATAAGTCAAGGTAGTAACAACAACAACCAGAGTCTAAGTTAGCTAGCAAAATAACTTCCACCCAGAACTGTGTCATTACTACAGCTACGTGCACTTCAGAGGACAAAGGGGTTTTCAGCTGGTTTTCTGTGCACTTGACCACACTGACAGCTGCAGTGGTTTGTGTTTCTAAAAACCATCTATTTCTCACTTTATGAATTGACATATTAATACAGGAGCAGGAAAACGCCAATATAATTATGCATTTTAAGGACATATTTATCAGAAATTCCACAATGAGTTCATATTTATTCATAAAGGACACTATTCCTTACCCAAACAGAAGCACAGCAAGATCTAAGACACGAGCTCTAAAACCCTGCCACTGCTGTTCTCATTTTGGGCACTGGGGAGTTTTTACAAAATAACATGAGAGAGACAGAGAGATCATTGATTCAATCCTCTGGTACCCAACAAACACCAAAGCAAACTTAAAGCATAAGATGACAGAAGTATGAAAAGCAATGTGATGTCACTAACCAGGTTTAGTGAATGATTCTGTACTGTGAAGCAAGAGTGGGCATCACCAAAGTTTTGCATTAAAACAAGCTACTCCAGCAAAATGTTCTGTTACCAGAATTAGTTTCTGCACAAACAAAGAGCTGTACCAGCACAGCAACCTAGAGGAACAGTTTGGTGATGTCGAATATTTTATAACTCATAGCTCAGAAGGTTACAAAAATATCCCAAACACAAGCTTGAAGCGCTTCATGGGCTCTTCATAGAAGGTTGCTTTATTTGATCCGTGCATTTAGTATGGGGCTCTGTTTGATTTGATGCACAGCTAACTCTTTATCTTGGCATATTCACTTTACTTTTAGTGCCCTAATTTCCAATCACTACTGCATAGAAAATGCACCGAACAGTAAAGCAAACCTGTTTATAGAGCAAATGCTATGCATTTTTCCTGAGTAACTTCAAGAAATAATAAGATAGCCAGAAACTGTCAGACTTCAAAAAGCAACAGAATTTTAAAATGTTTTGCAACTGTAAAGTAAAAAATGGAATGAACATGGAGCTGTGAAATACTCACTGATGATTATCTTCTCAGATAAAAACTACTCCAGCTTTTTATTAAAGATAGGTTTTTAGTCAAAACATATATAAAAACAACCTCAATATAACAAGCTACTTTTTCTTTAGGTTAATAACAAGCATTAAAAAATTTAAATACACAAACCTGTTATACTCTATGAAATTCTCTATTGTTTCAGTATGTCATTAAACAAGGTTAGTTTCTGAGAAAGAAATTTTGCTTCCATTTTTCACTGGTAATTTCAAATATGACACACTACCTACTTTGTGAGCTGAGACTGAAAGGCACAAACTGCTCCAAACATTTTGCCATGAAACGAGTGTTTCAAGGTCGCCCAAAAAATCACCATCATTTCTCAGATCACAGTGTGGCCTGAGGGTGGGGGAGGAGGCAGCACCACACATGCATAGCTTTACGCTATGGTAGAACCATATTTGATCAAGGTAAATCTATACCATAATAGATCAGTATAATAAAACTACGTTTCATCAAGGTAAATGTGTAACCAAGGTAAAATGATAATTTAGTTTAGTGCCATGTCAACAGTACAAACAAAATATGTGTTTATTAATTTCTTAAACTAAAAGGAACACCACAAAAATACCAGAGAGTATTTAATTCCTGTTTTTTCAGGACTTTCTGTATGTTAACACTATGTATTTTAACACACACATTGCCTGAGAAATCATTCCATAAAAATATTCAAAATATAGAGAACTCTGAGTGTATTCAGAGGTGTAGCCAAGTTTTGTAGGGGTAAGTAAGAATTAAGGAGTGGTCTGGAAAAAAATAACGTGATGGGTTTTTCCTTTTCTAGAGTACTATCTTTGTATTTGCAAGACTCACCTGTAACCATAGTACTATTATAACATAGTACAACTCCCAAAGTACTGCTGAACTCTACAGTTCAGCTCGAGGCCAACCATTACAAAAGGTTGGATGCGTGCAAGTCCCTGCCTTCAGCTTAGTCGCTCTGTCTGTGCCCAAGAAAACACCAAACCCACAGTTACACACCAACAGCTAACGATGTCCATCTGAAAGCATTTGATACTTTTGCTTTTCAATTCACATACCCTTTAGTGCAAAATTTAACTGTAAGCAGCATTGATAAACAAAAGAAAAGCACTGGTTGCAGAATCTATCGATTAGTGCCTGCTGATGGCCTGAGCTGCACTTTAGTCATGCCGCACCCAGCTGTACTTCAGGAAACACTTTCCAGTTATGGCCATCTACTTACATGCAACACTACATGCAGAAGGCAGCTGGTTGTGAACACTCAGAGGCTTTGGGGTAGACAAAAGTGTAGTAAACAGGACAGGAAAAGGAGCTGAGAAACTACACAAGAAAAACTGCTTAAGGTGGGGGGGGAGGGAATTTGAATACTTTGAAATCAATTCTACCCTCTCATACACAGAGAGGGTTGAAAATTGCTTGCAAATTTAGTTGGTATATGTAACAGAGGGTAGAATGTGATTTTTTTTTTAATATACTTCACAAAAGTACATTGAACTGTTAGTTTCATTTTTGTTTTAACTGGAAAGCTTTCATGCAGACAGAATTAGTAGCTCCCTAACACAGTTACCCTTAATTAAACCATTTAAATGCAGAACCCATTCAGTCAAAACTATGATTCAATATGTTTGGTCATTAGCTTGAAAAGACAGAAGAAAACTAGAAGACTAAAAGCTCCAAAGTCTTAAGCAGTTTTAAGCATTAATAAGCAAAATGAATTTTACAGCTTACATCTAATCAAAGACAAATTAAATGGTTAGTAAAACACATTTAATTTTTTTTATATATAAGAAAGAAGAGAAGAATCAGGAGAGTTATCATTTCCTTCCCAAAGCCTCTGAGTGCCAGCCACCCCAAGTTGCTCTACATCATCTAACTATGAACAGTAAGGTAGGCACAGACCAAGCAGTTGGTAATACAGCTTGGCACGCAGACACCGGACGAGAGAGACTGCAGCAAGGGTTTCACGTGATCGTGTGTAATGTTCGTCCACACCTTAGTCTTCGACTTGGGACTGCTGCCATTCTGCCCTTCTTCAGAAGCATCATCCCCTCGGCCAGAGTTCAGCCACCTTGTCTTCTCTCGCTGCTGTTTCTGAAAACTGTGTCTGAGGGGGGAGGAAATGCCTGATTCGCCATCACTAGTAAAGGAGTAACCTGTGACACTAGCAGGGATCTCAACATCGCTGTACTTTTTAGATTTCTCTCTCAGAGCAGGGCACCGATAGGGATAGCCAGTTCTGTAACCCTGGAGAAGGAGAGCAGCACAATTAGGATTCTACACCTCCAAGCCTTTCAACAGACAACTGAATTTTGCATGATTGCAAAAAACCATGCTACAACACAGCCCTTTCTTTACCTGCTGCTCACCAGTTATGGTGGGCAAAGTCATGCAAAAGGGGATGACACACAGTAATGAGGCTACATCATCATCCTTCCTGATTTAATGAACTTCTGAACCACTATCCACAATGAGTCAGCATTTTTGGTAGATCAAACATCAAAAACATCATATTAAGCTTTTATGAAGAATTTACAGTAGTCCTGCAAAAAGTCCTCAAGGTTACTGAGAAGTTCACAAAGAGCAGTGCTGTGGGTCTGCCTCTTCTCATAGTCAAGCAAAAAAATTACCACCTGTGTAATTATGACAAGCAGATTAAAAAAAATTCCTTTTGACCAGACTGGTCTTTTTTATGGAAAAAAAGTGTATTGGTGCTTCCAGGTGTTTTTCTTTGAATTCCCAAGTAATTGTTCAAGTCTCTGGAGCTGGATTTACATCCAAATGCAGAATCATGACTTTTCCACTATACTGCAACTTCTCATTTACACCTTTTTTTTTGAAACTGCAATGAAATATATTGACTGTTTCTCACAAGTCTAAATCAAGGACCTAAACAAGCACCTATGAGATACAAAATGTAGGGCAGATAAAAAGGTCTCTTCTACGTTTCAACATCTGGAAATCAAAATATTGTGCACAAGGGAAGACTCCGAGATTGCTGCCTTTAAGGCCATATTCACTTCTCTCTCTTATCTTCTCTGTGCCATTTTTCCCTCCCATTTCCTCTGAATTATATTTTCTTCCAGCTTTAACTTTTCCTGTTCACACTAGTCATGTCCCCTCCCACTTTCTTTCATATTCTGCTCAGCATTTAACATACAAAAAGGACATTTAATAATTTCTCTAAGAAATTTCCACTCGCAAAAGATTTTCAACCTGGCTCAAAGAAAGAGTGTGAACGAATAGTGTACCTCCTAAAGCACCCAAATTCTTTAATCTATAAAGCTAGTTGTAATGAAACTTTAGCCCCAGCAATGCAGCTTTCTTTAATTTTCATGCATTAAGCACTGCTGAAGCATTACCTGGGCTGCTGCTCCATCCACGACCAAAACGCATCATGAGTAACTATAATAATCAACTAATATAATTAACTACCTAATATACTTAACTACTCAATATGTGGCTACTTGTAAGAGTAAAAGCCTGTATTGGATGACTGAAAACTCCTTTCTATTCCTACATTCTTAGTGGGTGCAATGCCATTTCCTTTGTGATCCTGCTTTCTGTTTGCAGTAAGAAACATAAAACTAGTATTTCCCAGAGAAAGTGAAATCCAACTGAATCTACTGAAGACACCACTCAGTGATAACAGGGAGTCTGCCATGCACAGACACATCTTTCCCATTAAAGCTGGAGAGAAAATGTTGCTATCTGGTCATTCATTACAGGTGGGATTTTACTGCAGCCATATTATCTGAAGGCATTTATTTATTTATTTGAAGTCTGTCTTTTGAGCTCTTCTATGCTCTACTGGACTCTTATAAAGGCAAATCATGCTGGACTCTGCACCTGATAAAACATTAACACGGTTTTACACATTCTGGGGGGACACAGACGAAGGAGTAGCAACCACTCCAATACTCTGATTTAGAAGTGCCAAATCCCATAAGACCCCCTTTGATCTCACCAATTACAGCCAGATTATGAGTAAGAAGTAAATCTGCTATCTGCACAATGACATCTGAAGCATTCTGTGATGCTGTTCATGTTGTCTCCTCCTCTGAGGGCTCTTATCTTTGGGAAAGAACAAACTGCAGGCTGCAAAAACTATCCCAAATACATTTATACATTATAATATGAAACAATCAGACAAAAACTCCTGCCTTACCAGATTATCGAGCATTCGCATAAGAGCTTCAAACTCCTGCTCTCCAATCTGCCATTTTGGGTGGGACACAGTACCCTCACCTGCTGGAGACTCAGGGGAACGAGACTTGGCTTTATACTTCCCAGGATCTAAAAGCACTAAGTTGTCAGGTCCACCTGCACTGGCCAGGGTACGTACCTTGAAAACAAGAAAGTCATCTTTAGGTTTCTTGAGAGACATGTGAAAACAACCAAATCCCTCCTAAAAACATGACATAAATCCAGAAGAAATCTACTTCATTTTTAAGTTCAATAAATTACTATGCTGGTATAAAAGTTGTCTTCAGTCTTTCAAAATACCTGTTCCAATCACAGCATTTATCAAATTGATGGTTCCAATACCGTATTTCAATAGTACTGATGAAGCCAATATTTTGGATGTCCTCACACAATGCAATGATTTCACACATCATTGTGTTAGTTTTGATCAAGATCTTAACCAGTAAAGTGCACAATTTTTAATCTGTTTGAAGGTTACTATAGTAGGCTGTATTATTACACAATATATTACAGTTCTTACTTGGATCTCACAGGCAAGCACTAGGTTATGAATATAGTAGAAAGCCTCCTCAACAGTCTCTCCAACTGATACCAAGCCATGGTTTCTGAGAATAAGGACCTAGAGAGACATTGAAAGTAAGTTAACAGCAGTAAGGCAACTATTTTCTTGGTTAAAGAACATCTGCTCTTAAATAAAGAATGTACCTCTCACACACACTGTCCCCCCACCTTTTTCTTTAATTCTGTATGTAAATACTGACCTTGCTTTTAGGCCCCAAATTTTTCTGAATAACCACCTTTTCTTCATCATCCACTAGAATACCATGGTAGTCATGATAAGCTACTTCCCCTAGAGAAAGTGCTTCAGGAGAAATTGGCAAGAGACCACATTTCATTGCAGAAACCTGAGACATATTAAAACAACCGACTTAACTTCTTGCAACAGAAAAAACGGAAAAAGATACTAATATAAGAATTCTAATAAAAATACATATTTTTATATATTACATGAATCTATCTGTACAGGTAGATATCTAGCAGTCTTAGAATCCATCTCTAAAACCTCTATTTTTTTATAACTTTTGGATTGGATACAAAAGCCACATTGATCTGGGTCTGACTCAGTGTGGCTGGTTTTACATGATAGCAACACCAATACAAAAAGACTGAGGGAAAACAAAAAAAAACAATAAACCAAACCCCAAAATCAACTGCACTCTTCATTCCTTTCACTCCACTCAGTTATTTCCCCTTCCTGCCTTGATGCCTAAAGAACTTCAGTGATGAACTATGACACGGGTAATTCTGCAGCACTGTAGGGAAAGTTAAAGCATATTTTTTAAAAGGCTACTCTGTAGTTCATCATTTTAGGAATTTCATCACATATCCTTAAAATGGTTGTACTAATGTGATTAATCAATTAATTTCAAAAAAATAATCCAAATGTGAATTCAAAGCCATTCTCTCAAAACATTCCAAAGAGGCAGAACTGACTTGTAACCACTTGCTCCAATGAGAAACATTGGAAAAGTTTCACCTATTTCAGAAAACCTTGATAAACTGTGCTTTACAAAACCAACAAAATATGCTAAAGCTTTTATAACTCACTGTCAAAAGATCCAGTCTTTTATGGTAAAGGACACATAAATGAAATACGTATTTTCCAATCACAGAGCTCAATTTACTGTCTAAGCACTCAGGTTAGACAAACAACCTGCAGATAAAGAGGATCTGATTGATTCAACAGAACCACATATTTGAAGACAGACTTATAGGCTTCCTGCCCTTCAAAAAGGAAGTACACCTATGATTAAGGGGAGCCAGCTATTTTCCAGCTGGGAGGGGTGGGGGGAACAGGGCTGATGACAAACCAGCTCTGTGCTTACCGCTGCTCCTGCCGGCGTGTGGATGTGCACGATGCACTTGACATCGGGCCGAGCTGCATAAATTGCAGAGTGCAAGGTAAAACCAGCTTGGTTTACTCCCAGGTTAGTGCTTCCACGATCAACTACATCTCCCTGAATATTGATTTTAACCTGGGAATGAAAAGAAATATTTTCACAGATGAATCAATACTCACAAAAATCTGATTTAATTCAGCATCTACTGCTGAGGCTCTAAAACCACGTCATCATTTATGTCTGAAATGCCTAATTTCAGACAAGCCTGACCCAACAGCCAGCAGCTTTCAAGGGCATGAGGTGATTCACTGTCCAAATGACCTGGCTTTTTACAGGTAGATCAATGGGAGGACACCTGGTGGTGAACATGGGCAAAGAAATCTCTCTGAGATACCTCAGCTGTACCAAAACCAGCCATGTTCAATAAAAACTATTCTAAACATGTTATACAAGAGTAAAATATGCTCTAGGAGAGAATTTAAACACTGATATATATATATATATATATATATATATATATATACACAGATATATATAATAACAGATAGATAGAGAGACAGACAGATAGATAGACAGACATACAGATACAGAGATTTTACAACTATGAAAATCAGTAACTGCTTACCAGACTAGATGCAGTGACTTCACTGTAGAGGAGTCCAAAAGGTACAATGAGGAAGTGCTCTTGCTCAGAATTTACTCTGGCCTAAGGATAAAACCAGAGAAAGAGTTACTAAGAATATTTTATTAAAGCATGTGAGAAGACCTCAAACCATTGAAGTTACTTTCACTCACTTCCTGAGTATGGAATGGGCAAGTATGCCTGTAACATACACAATATGACTGTCATGTTTGCTACAACAGATAATGAACACACAGCACAGTTAATTAATTCATGCTGAACAATACCAGATGGCAGGTACATGCCAGAGACCTTCAGAGTGGTGGAATGCAGTAAATCCTTACAGGCTGTGATAATGACAACTCACCTACTATGGATAAAAGGAAGAATACTGACAGAAATGAGGAAAAAAGTGGCTTTTTTTAGTAAAATGAGTTTACACTCCAACTGTATTTCTATCCTAATAAGATACAAGGCATGAAATAGAAGTGCGTGAGAAAATGCAAGAATTTGGCCAACAGAACTAAAACATCTTGATGCTGAGCAGGGTTTTATCACTGATGCTGTTCCTGTGAGACATCTGTGAGCAGTACAGCACATTTGCAGGTTTTCTACCAAGCATCCCAACCTTCACTTACGCTTTTGCTCTCTCATCTCATGCACACAATCAGGAGTTTATAACACAAAATAATTTTGGATTTAATCCGTTCATATCTTGGGATGCATCTCTTAAAAGTCTCTAAAATGAAAAGTACAGCACACCTAGGAAGTTTAGGTGTCTCTCGATGGAGAATTAAAAGGCACCATATGTTTTACTGGACATGAGAGACAACTCCCTACTTTGCTACGAGTCAACCCAGTTTTTAGGTTTGGGTGATTTGTGTTGCAGTTTGGGTATTTTTGTGTTTGTTGTTTGGGAATTTTTAATTAAAAGTTATTTATGACTTCTGCATTTCCCTGAGATGCAGCTACTTTATGCTGCTACTACTTCAAGTCTTCTACTACTTGCAACATTAAATACATATTGCTTTGGTATAATTATGTTGCAGGGAAAAGCAATTCTAAAATAAGTAGTTGAGCAGTCATCCAAAAGCTTCTAGTTCAGATCTAGTGAAAACCAGCTGGGAATATGCTACAGCATAAGAGCCTTAAACTGAATCAGTCAGTTGAAGTTAAACTGCACTTTTATGAGCCACCAAAATAGCTCTCCATTACAGAAGCGTAAATGATCTAGAAAACCTTTTACTTATTTATGCAAGGCAAAGAACAGGTATTATTCAAAATGCCCTAAGAGCTAATAAGAAAGCTCAAATGCAAGATAAACAAGCAACAAGACTCATAAACCACCTTGTTTCAGGAATAGATCCAATAAACAGCTCATGCCCTCAAAGCAAACCAAGACCTGGTGAATGATGTGTACCTTCTGTAAACCTGTTATCTCAAATTCTGCCTGACCCTGGAGGCACCCAAGTTCACTCTACTGTATTTGACATGAAAACCCTGAAGGTACTCAGGCTTACTCTACATTATTATACTTGATGTGAAAGCTCTTGATGCTCAGTAATTCTGCTTCTGCATCAGGGCTGCACCAGTCTGAGCAGTTCCACACACAGCAGCCGTCAGTGATTGATAAGGATCCAGAAAAGCAATGATACTTCGCCTGATATGCCCATATTGACATACACTCTCATATCCTCACAATTTCTTTCTCCTCAAACACACATGCTTATGACCTTCACAGAAGGCTGTTGTATCTTTTCTCTTACTTCAGAAGTGTACTGGCAGCTTTTAACTTGAGTGCAATCACCCAGCAATTCCAGCATCCACTCACAAAAAACTGAAATCCTGGAGTCAAACTCCAGCTCTGCATCAAGTGGTAGGCGTTAACTACATTCCAAAGGAGAGTCTTACAACTACTTAATGCATGGGTACATGAACAGGACTGTTTTGTAAATACAACAACCTTGTTCTGTATCAGCTTCTGAAGATAAATTACACCTACCAGTCACCTTTCAGAATGCTCTTCACTGGAGGAGTTTGCAAAAGACAGGAGGACTGACTTGGGACTGCTGACAAACCAAGAGCTTTCCAGGACCTCTACCATTCAAAACTGTCTAACCATTTTCAGAATCTCATACTCTAAGTGCTTTGATTGTCTTCCACCTCAAATGGTATCATCTCTACTTGTATCTTCCTTGTGCTCCTCCCCCAAAAAGGCAAACTCAAGGCATTGCCCCTCAATCACACACCCTTGCCCCAACCCCCTCCCTAGGCGTGGCACTCTTCACTGCATTTACCTTTTTATCCACACACACAAACGTTCCCAGGGCTTAACTTTACACTAGAAAGCCATCTCCAAACGTGCTTGCTTAGTAATCTTTTCAGTGCATTAATGTCCCCTTCACAAAATCAATTCTCCTGTCACGTATGAAAAATCCGTGGGCGGCGCAGAGTTGTTTACAAGAACCATTATGTTGGATACGCTCCCTTACAAAAGGAATCAAACCAACACTGCCTTCATCCTATGCCTACATGTATCATTGATCATCTTCATCTGTTCACAGATAATATGCTTTGAAATCTCAAAAAGCAGCAATAGTAAGATTACCATAATTCATTCGGACTGCAACTACAAGATTTGAAAACACATAAAGGACAACCTCTACCATGTAGAAAAAACCCAACAATTCAGCTCTGTTAGGACAACAATTGACTGGGCTGCACACCACAGCTGTGACTCTACTCATGAGACTCATGTTGATCATTCTTCTGGCGTATAAAACCTCCTTGATTTGACCTCCTTGTCATTATTTTTATGGATGCCAATGATTACTCAGTCACAAGGAAAACTGTTGGCACGCCGCATTAAGCAAAGCCGCTCGCTCATGTCAGGAATACTATGGCTTTTTTTCAGAAAGGTTGGTACCTTGAATTATAAAACTCAACTGAATGACTAAGAAGATATTTTAGTACTTCACAAGAAAATGAAGAAAACTAAAAAATGACCTTGCAGAATAATGCAAACAATTATTTAAAGCATTTAAGATACTAAAAGACTGAGTCTTTTAGGAATCTTAATTTCCTCATAAGAAGTTTCATGTACACTCTCTCAAGACTCTATTCAGGCTGTGGTAGCTGACATCCAAGCTGTTCCAGCTCTTACTCTGGAGATGCAGTGACAAATCTCTTCACTATTATACTGCTTTCAATGCCACTTTGCTTCTCTTACACACAAAGAGAAAATGCCAGGGGAGGGGAGCAATTCTCTCATATGTGAAAACAATTGGTTCAGTTATCCTTTGATTCAATACTCACTGTTATATGATTGTAAATAAGCTGAGACCAGCCAAAGAGATCTGCTAATCTGTAGAAAGCTGCCAATTTACATCGTAACAACTTCTCCCCTTTTTCATATGCAATGGAATCTGACCCTCTCAGGTCGTTCACTGGTGTCACCATGCCAAGACCTGAAAAGCAGAAGGGATGAAAAAGCACAAGGGGTGTTGCATTCAGCATCAGTTCACACCTAACAACAGCCCCACTATTAGAGTAGTTGTTCTTACTAGTTTGTATCAACATATTCCCTAAGAAATGGACAGCAAATTTTCACTACTGTAATGTAATAATTCATATTCCACAAATATAATGAGTCTTGAGGAGGGTTATTCAGCTTTAGTAGATGCAGCATTCCTTTCTTTCCTTGCTATTAATTAGTGCTAAGGTGACAGTGCACTCCTTAGCAAAATATTTTTTTCCTCTCTCAAACTAATGACTGTGCAAAATACACCTTCGTTGTAAAGAAGAAAAATGTGACCCCAAATATTCCACTTTTTGAGATATATGATTTGGTATTCCTGACAAGAAGAATTAGACATCTAAACAGATACACACAGGTTCACTCAATTAGGAAAATTAAGTACAAGCCAGAGAGAGGAACATTATGGTAAATAACACAAATACTATAGTTCAAGTTACAGTGCAATTAGAAATGTGGTTACAGTAACTGTGATAGAGCAGAACCAGGCCATGCTACAGTCTACACTAAAGATTTATTCTGGAGCACAGGCAAGGATTTCTGTTATCTGAACACAAGACCTGTGTGAACATGCATTCGCACATTCTGGTTTTTGTTTTCCTTCTTTGTTCTGCTTGATGATGTTTCTTGTCTAAAGCTTCACTTCACAGGAGAAAGCTGCAAACAGTATTCCAATGGCAAAAATAATTAGTTTCTAAAGATCTTCACTGTTACCAGACTACTAATGAGCGTTTTACTTTCCTGCAGACAAACCATGTGGTAATTAGCAATATTTAAATCTGTAAATTTTTTACTAGCACTGACTTACTAGGCTTAACTTTCAGTTAAGACACCACACTTGAAATAGCTTTTGGTATAAATTATATACGTGAATCACATCACATAGCACTGTGGCATTTAGAAACTAATCAATTCATTTTGTGTTTGCCATGTTCCTGTGAGCGGAGCAGGGCAGCACTTGAGCCTCACAGTACTTTTCATTTCAAAAAAAGAAGAAGGAATTCAGCTCTGATGGCTGAAGGTGCACTCACTCATGTTGAGCGCAGCCATCCCGCCCTGAGGGGCCGCAGGGTACACGTTTGGTACGTGCGTTGTCATGAAATCCGCAATCTGCTGCAGAGCCAATAAACCCGTGGGGTTCTTCCCCTTCTTGAACTGCTCCTGGATCATCGACTCCAGCTCTTCACAAAAGGCCTGGCAACAGACATTGCATGTTGTAATGCATGTTCAAATGAACTCCAGCCTTTCACACACAGGTTCTTTTCAGCACTGAGATGGAACCATCCTACACCTCTTCATTGAAACACCTCAGGGCAGAACCACTGGGTGCACATGTAACCTCCTCTCTGGAGCTCCAGTTATATGAGTCACTTGGGTTTTTTAATGGAAATTCCAGCATTCCCTCTTCAAATAACACCAAAACTGACTGAACTTACAAATATGAATTTCTGGAAGGTGAATGTACAATTGGCTTGAACACAAAACATGAAAGGAAAAGCAGATTTGTCATCTCGGCTCACAAGGAACTGAGAGCCAAGAAGGCATTCAGGGACACACACAGTAATGGCCACTGAATTTTTAACACATGTTTAAACAAGGGGTTGTGCATATTTTTCCTGGTTTTGTCTTAATTTTTTAAAAATGTATTTTCTCTCTGATATTGCTGGCAGCTCCTGCTTCTGACCAGAACAGTGCAATTTGTACTGAAAGATAAGTACATATCATTAGATGATTATAATATTTTTTAGTAAGTGACTTATTTTTATCAATCAAATAGGTTGACTTAACACAGAAAAACTGTAAACATACCACTACATTGCTATTCTAAATGAAGTTATGTCATGAAATGGTTTGTATCTAAAGTCACCCACCAGTTATTACAAAAGGAACAAAGGTTATGAGAGAAATTTTGGTTTGTGTACTTTCTCCCCCAAGGGAATGTCTTCAATATTAAATGTCAGTCATTTATAGTTCATTACTGTGCACCTTTTCAGAAAGAGATATACAAAAATATTTCCTATTTCTGAATCACACATGAAAAAACAAGTACAGGACAGACCCATCTTGCATAAGCTACTCTTAAAAAGTGTTACATTTAAACATTTAATGAATACATGAAAACAGATGAAAAAATTACTTACAAAGACTAGATGGAAAATACGGGAAAAAAAGTTGATGATTATACAGAGAATTCTGAAAACAAGACTGAGGAGCTGCTTCATGAGTAGACAATAAAAATTCAACCAGAAAGCATAAGGGAAAAAAAAATCAGGAAAAGCTAGCCAGAAAAAAGCACAAACAGATCTAAGATGCCACAAAATTCTCCAATTCCATACTGACATTGAAAACAGAGATATTAAATTTATCACTTTAAGGACAGAGAATTTTCTTTTCTTACCGGGCTTTGAAGTATCATGGAGACTCTCTTCTTCTGTTCCATCATGTTAAAATCCTGGCGAAGGTCAGGGGCCATATTTCTCTCTCTCAAATATTCTGGATTATTTTCATCAACTCGATCAAAATACCTCTCTTTGTGAGGGGCTGTTGTAGGAGGGGGTGAAGTCACCACCCCCACGCCAGAATCACCATTCATAGCACAGTTTTAAGGAACCTATGGAGAGGGACAGAAAAAAGGAAAAATTATTTCCTTGCTGCTTGATTTTAAACTACCTATGTGTTTCTTGTTTAAGAGTAACAGTTTGACTCCACCTAAAATTACCAGGCTTCTGAAACACAAACTGTTTGTGCAGTTGGACAGCAATATTCTAGAACAGGAAAAAAGATTTTTATATATAAGATCAGAAAAGGAGGCTAATGTGTGTGAGAAGTCAAACATGCTACATGTGCACATGCAACACAAAACTGACATAAAAGCTCCCATTTAAACTACCCCCAGTTCTTTTAAGTTGTCTAAACAGCCTGATTTTCAGAAGCAAGGAAGTCCTTTCAACCTTCTCAGAGACAACTGCAGGAGTTCAATACACATGAGGTCTAAACTCATTAGTTTGGGGGGTTTTTTGACTTTTTTTTTCTTAAAAAGTTAAAGCAGACTTAAAAAAAAGAATATTGCACAAATCAGGATTTAAATAATTACAGGAATTAGGATATTATACAAGTTCATTAATATGAAGAGTCACCCTCACCAAAACATGCTCAGACTGTGAATGTGTTTCTGGAGACAAACTCAAAAATACTGACTTTGCAACCGGAGGTGTTGCTTTGCCCATTTATTTTAGGCCCATTTAACACCATGCACATCAATGTATCAGCATTGGGTATTTGGAATCTGGAAAGCACAGGCACACACAGCCCCCACCCCTGGCCAGGTTCGTTTCAGTTTTGCACGTTCTAGTCAGCAACTGCAGGTGAGAGGCTGAAAGCTCAGCTGGTGTTGCTCACACACACCACCTTCCCCCACTCACAACCACCCCTGGGTAACATCATCCCAGTTTTCTGGGCACAGTATCACAACCTTCATTCCAAAATCTTCTTTAGATTTTTTGAAGCTCTCCACTGACAAGCAACCAGTTCAACAAAGCCACCCTTGCAACACTGAGATTCAAATGCCCGATTCCTGGTCATCTGGCACTTCAAATTAAAAATAAGCTTTTGCAGTAAAGTTTGGTTTTCTTTGCATATTGTGCATATGTCACTAACAAATGTCACTAACACAAACTCTACTTCACTGAGCTGCAATAGGAATATTTAACTCTGAATGGCTTGCTAGTTCAGCAAACTGCAATTATTCACATTATACACCAAACAAGCAAGGCTGAAACCACTTATCATCATAACATTCAGCAATTTCATTAAGAAAATAGGCCGAGAAAAGCTAGTAGGTCTTTTCCTGAAGGTAGAAGACTAAATAAAGAGGAAAAGAAATAGGAGAATCCAGCTCTCTGTCCCAGGAAGGGGAAACAGACTGATTTCAATAACACTGATTTTGAGTCAGAGGTCACACTGTAATGAGAACCCTGATCTAAACAGTCAATTTTGTTAACACATCTGGAGTTCTGCAAGGATTAGTACCAGAAAAATGTCTTGATATTATCAAGTCACTGCAATTCTTTTTGCTGTGCAGTAGGAAAGACTGTCTATGTCTTCATGCAAGTAATCATTAATCTTCTACATGTTATAAATAGTAAATTTTGATGCACGTCTCTATTCTTTTCCTATTTTTAGATTTTTATTAGAAACTTGTCTTAAACTGTACTTGCTTGTGGATTTTAACTTCCTTAGTAATTTATTTGCATATTTATTAGCTAAAACTACTGCAGATGTGGACACTCACAAAAAAGGCAAGTTCACAATAATTATTTTGAAATGCAGATTAAATAAGATCATCGCTATGAAGAAAATTATCAACTTCAAGGCCCCAGAGTCAGGTCTCATCCTCTTTAATTCTTACACTAGAAAGTAGGTTTCAAAACTCAACATTTTTCTTATTTCACAATGAACAAACCACTGAACTGAGACAGCTGAACACAGTAAGCAAAATCAAAGTATTTTCCTTGACTCTGCAGAGGATACTACTATGAAAATCTATGTTAGCACTTAAGACACTCAAGTTTTAGGTACTCAGTGATTTCCACCCACTGAGTTACTAAATAAACACACACAGACACCTCTGCACTGTTTAAAGTATTTAAAATTTAGGCTTTAAACATCAAGGTGGATTGCTTTTCTTTTCTTTTTAATCTAAAGTAGGATTATATACCCATCTTTATTTATTAATTACTAGCTTTCCTTCATTCAGGAAGAAACAGAGTGCATAGTAAGAAGAAATAATGCTTTTATCCACATGGAAAACCTTTCAAGGTATTAGACCTAGAAGGTTTTAAGCAAGTGAAGTTACAGCAAAGGAGACACTTCTGCTTTGGCAGCTTCAGATGCCTTAACACAGCCCTTCTAAGTTCTCTTCCTCCTCACAACCTCCAGACTGCACCATCTGCCATTTCCTACCTCAAAAGCGTTTTTGGAGGCCCACTGACACATTTCACAACCCTCTTCTGAGCTCTCTCAGCCATACCAACATCTCTACACCCAGGGTTTTGCTGAAAAACGAGTTTGCAGATCCAAACGTGTCTTCTCTCTTACAGTAACAGCTCCCTTGGGCCAACAGAAGTCTGAACTTCACCAGCCTCTGCTTATCACAAAAAATCAGGCAGTTTAGGAACAAATACAAGGGCAAGACCACAAATAAAGATGAACTGAACCACTGAAGTAGATCAGAATTTATACTGCATTCTGCTGAGCAGAGCCCCAAATGTGCCTTTACTTTAAAGCAAAGTCTGGGAAAACTGTGAAGCTCAGGCTGACCACCAGCAGAGATCAGTGGCCTCTCCTGCCTGCTGGGGCTTTTGGTTTTCAGACTATACTGTCATGTTGTGTATGTGTATGCACAGTCTTATATAAATTAAACTGTACACACATCTGCAAACATAATCTTGCATTGAATTATTCACACTAATTCCATACTCTCCGAGTACCAAGAACTATTTCCAAATCAATGACACACATAATTACCTGACTGTTTCTCACACTGGGAAGAAGCTGATCCATAACAGCCTGTACAGACAACATTAAAATGGGAACAGTGTCTTGCCAAAGCTGCATTATTCTTCCATTCAGGTATTAAGATGACATTCAAGAAGGTTCTGGGAAGCTATTACTGCTTCACCACTATGATTTTCATGTGCAATTATTGCCACTACAATGTTTAACATTAAGTGGTCATTTTATATTTTAAGGTCAAATATCAGTTTCATTGCTCAGTTTTGCAGACACCCAAATAAGTGGCATCCCCTCACCAAGGTCTAGTAATTAACAGTTTTAACATAACTGTAGCAGTAATTGTTCATTTTAATGTCTGCCAGCGACACATGTTAAAGGTATTGGCTTTTGGATTAGAAGCAGATGTGCTTAAGAATATTTTTGCACAAGCCACTGAAACATATTTATGACTTTCCTTGAAAAACCTCCTGGGAGTAAGGCATGACAAACTCTGCAGTAAGAACTCCAGTAATATGGATATCGATAAATAAATAAAAGCAATCTGGACAGTGAAGTTGAACACACACTGGGGAACAGCCAATGGTTCCATAAACTGGAAGGTCACACTGAATATCACAAGGGGCTGCCAAGGCAGTTTAAAAAAAAAAGGAAAGAAAATTAAGACTGTCTTCACACCCACTTCAGTACAGAGAGCTCCTCTCCGGTAGTGCAGTGCAGCTCCCACGCCAGATAAGCTGCAGTGCCAAAGGACTTTCTGCCACGATAAGTGCTTTGTGTGAGAGGCAGCTCTGACACAGCCGTGTCAGAAAAAGCCACACCCGTAACTGAAAACGCTGTGGCTGGAAAACGTAAGTGCACAAAACCCCTTCTGTCAGAAGCAGGTTTTGTCAAATACAGACAGAGAGGGGAACAGCAACTATTACTAGGGTGGGGCAAATTAAAATAAACATCTGTGAGAAAATCCCAACAGCACCAAGAGAAGCAATGACATCCAGTCCCCTATATGTACGTACACACAAACACTGTGGTGGTCAAACAAGAGCCACCAGCCTACCTGCAGGGTATCCCGAGCTGGAAGGGACCCCAGGGATCATCCCAGCTCCTGGCCCGGCACAGGACTGTGCCCAGGAGTCACACCACGTGCCTGACAGTGTCATGGATTTATCACATGGGGCATGTGGATGTGTGTGCAACTGTTATAAACAGGTTATTTGTGAAACACATTCAGGAAAACAGCTTGATAATATTTATAGCTCACTTACAGCTACTGAACACTTTTTACAAGAAAAAAAAAATCTGAAATTGGTATCAGTATTTCAGGCTACTTCCATCATTCAAAATCCCCTTCCTCTCCATTCTCTTCTAGCCCAACAATTCCATTAAGAGGAATGATGCAGAGTGGTGTTACAGAATTCAGTTTAAACAAAAGAATAAAGTTTTAGAGTAGAAATGCCATGAAATTTTTAACATTAACCTTCAAAAAGAAGAAAAATCTCAATTTTTTAAAACAACTTACGCTTCTCAGTACTCAGATGATACACATATAGTCAAAGATGTACAAACAGGTACAACAGTGAATAACACCCAGTAAGAATCCACAATAACTTAAAGGTACGTAAAACCCCCACCCTTAACTCTAAACAATTATACAATTTTTTAAAAATGGATTTGGGCTGGGATTTTATTGTCGTTAATAAACATACTCAAAACTTGAGTATTAACTCATTTTGATACATGGATGTTGGGACAGATTTAGGTACTTCTGCCCACAGTAGCTTACAGGTTCAGTGTTTCTCATTGAACCACCACCATGAATGTTATGTGAACATTGGGAAGATCCAAAATGTCTCACAACATGTACACTAGCAGGGACCAGCTAAATACACTTCTTGAAAAAATGAAGTTTTGCAACCATTTAAACGTTGGGTTTGTTTTGTAATAAGTTTGTGATGTGTTATTTTTTGCTCCTCCCCACACCCCGAGGAAATTGTTTTTCACTAGGGCTGCAGTCAATGGAATTTGACCTGAAGGTTCCTGCCACCAAAGGCTGAGCACGGCTCTCCACACCAACACAGACAGCTCTAGGTCTGCTGAGGTCAGGTCAGAATAAAAATACACTCTGAGAATCAGGAAGAAGGCTGTGATAAGGCAACAAGGGAACCTGAGAGACTTCTAGAAGAGTTAAAATACACTGTCAATTCACAAGACCACACATGAAAAAAATAAACAAACAAAACCCCAAACCAAACAAAAACCCAAACAAAAAACCCCACACAAACAAGAAAACCCCAACCAAAAAACCCCAAAACAAAACAAGAACACACAACAGTTTTGTGGAGCTTTTTTAAGTTCAGGAGAGTTATCTGATCAAAACCTTACAAAATCAAGTCGTTTCAGAGAAGGACAAAAACCCCAAACCTGCTCTCTTCTTGGAACCTTACAGTTTCTCTGTACAAAATAACATGGAAGCAAAATACCTGCACGGGCCCAATTCTGCCAAATTTGCCAAGTAAGTGAGCAGCAAACTTTGCAGCCTCTGATACAATCCCAGTCACCAGCAACAATGACCAGGACACTCAGCTGCAGAATGTGCTGCTTTCAAGGCCTATCCTGACGACAATACACTAATTTCCTTGGTATCCAGTTTTTTCTGACAGTTCTTTCAGGAAGTGATCTCCTCTCACACCAGAACTATGCCCCTAACAGAGGTGGAAATAGATTTGACAAGAAGTTATTGGGGAAGGGACAAGGAGGTAGCAAAACAAAACAACTTGTTTTCTTTCCTGTTGTGCAATCAGCAGCCTTTGAGAAGTAAAAGTTACCTAAAATCTCATGCAAGGGACAAGTCCGGCAGTGTGATGGCAGGGGAAGGGAAGGGAGCTCTGTGTTGGATGCAAACAGAGCAGGACACGGAAAGAACTGAAAAAGAGTAATTTTATGGCCCAGGAAGGAGTGTCAGGGGACTGCAGAAAGCTGCAGAGCTGAAGTTACTGAGTGGGGAAGTCATGAGGTGACAGGAGGGAGGAAGAGGAAGGGAAAGGGTCAGGCAGCACTGGGGTGGGGCAGCAAGAAACCCAAGGGGTAAGTGAGCCACTGCAAACAGACCGAGTCAGCATGACAATCGAGTTGGTGGGGAGATGGCAGGGAAGCAGAACGTCCCTCTACAGAAAATAAAGTTTCATTATCACTTGGTGTCTGCGAAAAAATTTTTTAAGTTTGCACTGTCAGCACTTCACTCAATGTTCCAATCCTGTCATTTTTTCTTTAGAATAACATTTGCCAGACTTTCCAATTAAAAAAATTAATACAACTTTGTAACAGAGAAATTATTTATGATTCGCACTACAATTTCCATCATTTCCAGTGAGAGCATTTTGGCACTGATGACACTGAATTTATTCTTGCCATTTCAAATGTTTCCTATTGAACTTTTAAAAGGAAAAGCTGGCATTATCTTAGGAAGTCTAAGAACAAAGAAAGTAAATCATGACTGTACTACTTACTAGACAACGTCCTTAATATCATGAACAATTAGATTACTTTTTAGCAAATGTTCCCAGCTCATGCATCTTCAGAATTTCCTCTGCTCTTTGTTTTCAAACAGGAAAGGATTATTTCACGAACAAGAACAGTATTGAATGCAGGCACCATCATTTTGCTCATTAAAAGAGATGCTGCAAGTTAAATATTAGACTCTGAAATGTAGAGAAATCCAACAGTAAGTTTATCTGATCAAAAGTATTGCATTTTACATTCATAATATCAAGCCTTAGTGTCTATGACAACAGTTCAAGAAACAATCTGTGTTAGAGAACATGGGACAAAAATAGACCAAGTCTACTGGAAAGGCACAGACTCCATAATCAATTATTTCCCACTTTCACCTTCTCTAAAACACTGAAATCAGAGACCCAGCACAGTGGCCTGTGAGCAGTCCCAAGGTTATACAAAAGACAGGCTTTCAGGCTGCTGGGCTAACAGGACATTTAAGGAGCCACCATGTAACTCCATCAGGATGTAAAACAACATAATTGCTGTCCAGCTTTACCAAAGTCAAACGAAGGAGGTGACTGGAAAACCCAGAGCAGATTCACCACAAGCAAATCATACCAGACCAACCTGATCACCTGCAACAAAACTATGTTGTCTGTCAGTGAGAAGAGAGCTGCAGATACTGTTTAACAAAACTTCAAAGTATTTGACACTTTCCCAACGCCTTCTCCTGGACAAACCAGCAAGACAGACGGGATGGGGGGTGTGCAGAACAGGCAGGAAACTGGGGTGCACTCAGAGGGGGCTGATCAATGGGTTTAACTCAGGCTGGCAGCCTGGCACAAGTGGGGGACCCCCAGAAAACAACAGCAGGACCCACACTGTTCAACACCTCCTGGGGGACAGCAGAGTCAGCAGTGAAGCTGCTGCAGCAATGAAGGAAAATCGGATGCTGGGATGCACCCAGAGGGACATCACCAACAGAGACAGAGATATGACCAGCCCAGCCTACCAAGTGCTTGTCTTGTCAGGCCACACCTGGAGTGCTGAGCCCAGTTCTGGTCTCCACAGTTCAAGAAAAGACACAGACTGAGTGGAGGGGGTCAAATGAGAGCCATGAAGATGACCAGAGACTGTAGAATCTGGTCTATGAGGAAAGGCTGAAGGAACTGGGTCCTTTCCCCCTGGAGCAGAGAACGCCTGGGGGGACCTCATCGCACTTTCCCGGTATTTAAAGGGAGGCTACAAAAAGGATGGAGGCTCCCTCTGTACAAGGAGCCACATGGAAAGGACAAGGGGCAACAGGTGTAAGTTGCACCAGGAGAGGTTTCACCTGGATATAGGAAAGAACATTTTTACACTGAGAACAATCAATCACTGGAACAACCTCCCCAGGAAAATGGTGGAGTTCCCATCAACTGGAGGTTTCAGGATACGACTGGGCAGGATAACCCCACCTAGGCTCCCTTTCCCACAACAGGCTGGCTCAGATAATATTTAACCTGGGCTGTTCTATGCTTTATGATTCTATATAGCACAAGCCCACCTAAAATTTATGCCAGAATTTAGGTGGGCAGATTCAACTGGGATATTGTTAAATATAGCTGTCTAAATACTGCAGAAGTTCCAATATCTATGGCTCAGAATACATAATTCAGTCCTTGCAAACAGAAAAGGAGAGAAGCCAGCATTAACACTGAACAGAACCTAAGATACAGAGAGGTTACTTGCCTGATTTAAAAGGCCAAGAGTATCAAACTTTTAGAAACAGTAATCATTGCCGTCTGCTCCCCGACCTGGAAAAGCATTGTATCCCAGAGACTGGACTCGGCAGGAGCTGGGAATGACGCACAAGGAGGAACAGGACAGCACACTGTGCTATTCCTCCCCTCACTGCAAGGTACAGTGGCAGCCCACGCTCACCATTGGTACCATTCTCATGTTAAACCCTCCCTAACATGGTTTATTAATTTATGTTGGAAAGATCAAATTTCCAACTAACAGCTCACTCCAAGCTAATTAAAAATGATAAGGAATCCCAAGCTGAATTCCCTTTCCCTCTTCAGATCCTTTCTTCTCTAATTTTCCTGCTAAGCAGTTTACAGGAGAAACAACAGAACAGCCATTTCTGGCCTCCAGGAATTTGATAAAGACCAACAGCTTCAAACCTGCTCATTAACCCAGCATCATAATTACCTTGCTTTTCACTTCTTTCACTCAGTAACTTAACCTACTTGTTCCATACACTTCTCATACAGCATTTCTGGAAGTGCTCAGTACATAAATGAATGAAAGATTAGGGAAAGTGGTAACAGAAATTCTAACACAAAATGTCACACTGTTCAGACAACAGGAAGAAATTCTCTATGAAAGTACCTTAAACTTCGGATGCCTTAAACTTTTCTGCTGAAACCCTAAGAGCTTCTTCACAAAAGTATCAGCAAATTTGCATGCAAATGACAAGACAGGAGTTTCACCAGCTTCTTTTGCATTTCTCCAGGCACAGTGTGCAAGTATGAATTCTGCAAGCTATTATGTATTTTTCCACTTTTTACACTAGTGGAGCACCAATGGTTACAGGTGGTAATAGCAGTGAGACACTTTTTCTTTCCATTCCTTCAGTGCCTATCAGCCCCAGGAGTAATTCCTTACAGTTCAGTCAAAAACATGGGCTTTGGTGTGTTATGGTTCAGGGTAGTATCATGGCTTTCAGATAAATTTATTTTATGAAGTTACTCCAACACTGACATTAAAACCTGCGTGTTGAATCCAACTTCAAGAACCCTCCAAGTGAGTCCTCACAATTACACTGCCAAATGCCACTGAGGCTGATTTGCCTGGAATTTTATTTCAGAAATCTGACTCCCAATTCAAACAAGCTTGTCATCTAATTCTGTGTTTTTCACTTAATAATAGCGTAATATCACAAAACTCATTTTAATACAGCTAATGCAAAGGAGTACAAATGAAGACAAAAATCAAGTCAGAATTACTTAGTGCTGAAAAGGCAGAATTAGAAGTAACTTCAGAAATTGTCATAAATCACTATATAGGAATCACAAGGATTATGCTGTGGCCTGGTGGTCTATTGCAATAGTAAAACAAATTTAAAAAACCCAACCCACAAGTATAAAAATTACCTTCTCTAACTTTGAAAAGAACACTACTAGAACATTATTTCTGTTTTTCGTGAACATGCTTCAGTAATAGACATGAAATATCAGAGTTCAGGGAAGGGCTACAAAAATGATCTGGAGAGTACAAGTCAGAATCAGAAAATTCAGTGAACCAGAAAGATTAAGTGGTCATAGAGGTGACAGGGCCCTTCAGTCCTGCTAACCAAAGTATGGAGACATTCAGCACTTGGGAGCAAATAACAGACACATTTGCCCTTGAACAGAGCTGGAAGTTTCCTAACCATGCACATACAATACTGAGCCAATAACTTAGCTTTGAAAAATTTTCATAAAATGCAAGTTCTAATCCCTCTTCCAGAGTACGTTCTACTACCTGTCTACCTGTACTACCTGCACTGAGATCAGAGTCCCATCTGCCTCTCAAATCTATGAACCTGCCCTTTCTTCTCAGCCTTTGCAAAAAATAAGTTCCGCATGTACAACATGCTCATGTTATTTGCAGCTTCCAAAGCACTTCTAGTCTTCCAGCACCTGGTTTTGGTTTTGTTTGGTTCGGTTTTTTTATAGCACCTTCCTCTGCTGTGGGTTGGTGACAGGTGGAGACAATGTCAGATTCAAAGACAGAACCAAAAATCCTCCTTAATCCTTCTCCTACGCTCAGGTCAAACTGATCAGACCTGCAATCAGGATAAATTTTCTGTCAGAACAGGTAGGACCTCTTACTATTTTGTAATAATCTTCAGTAGCATGAAGAGCAAACTCCTGAGTGATTCAGGCATACCTGACCTGAGAAATTTCGGTTATGACAAGCACGAAAGTTCCACAATCCCTTAGCCTGTCTCACTGGCTTCTTTGATGCATTCAGCAGTTTACCCCATGGGAACTGACATGCTTAGGTTAATGCTTTTTAAAGTTAAGTTTAACAGAATAAAAACAGAATGTAGAATAAAAAAGGGTTGCACTAGAGAAGCAGTCACTCCATGCCTCATTGACAACTTGTTGAACAGCAAACATTGGTGCCAAGTATTTTGCAGCCTCCTTTGCTGCGACATTTCACTCCGATGTCTCAGAGGCGCCACACAGAACTGAGCCAGAGTGAGGCAAGTCACTAATTTTCCCCTTCATCCTTTAATTGTGCAGAAAGTATCTGACGTCTAGACAATGTAAAATTCAAGTATTTTCCCACTATCAATATTCATGGGTGGTGGCAGCAGCACCAGAAAATGAATGGACATTTATTTTTGTCAGCAGGGTCATAAGTCCATACAAATAAAGAGGTTTAACCCAAATACTGCTTATTTTTAGGTTTCTGTGAACCCACATGCACTTCCCAAGCCTCACACCAAACATGCTAATAAGCCAGTGCCCTGAGATTTTTGAACACAGGTCAAATCAGATCACCAGCTTTCCAAGGGCAGGGCCCCAGCTTTATCCAACAAGTATTTAGAAAGCCTGAAACAAACTGATCAGCATGTCTGACCCAAACACGAACACTGGCTTTAAAAGGAAGATGGAAAAGCTGCTAGACTTTCAAATGCAAGACTGGATATGTGAAAAGCACAAATGCACACAATCCGTTTCTCAAACAAAGAGTCATCAGTGTAACTGAAGCAAAATTAATGTCTATTTTCCCAGTGTAATTAATCAGGTGAGAAAACTTCCATCACTTCCACATACATGCATTTGAAATCACATTTTTCTAGAAAACATACTGAAAGTCACAAAAGTCCCCAAATGCCTGAAGAGTACTGCACAGAGTCCCCAGAAGGAAAGCCACCTGCACTTACCAGAGAAGAGTCTCCTGCTGCTTCACAGCACAGCAGCTTCAGGGAGCTGGGCAGTGGCTGCACCAGGGGCTTTGGACAGAAATGAGAATTAGGTCAGGACCCACAACCAAGGACATGGTTTTACCATCTCCACTGTAACCTGGGGGTGCTCCTGACACAGCAGTTCAGGAGCAGTTCAGCAGTTCAGTCTCTTCTCCCAGGCACTCAGCAATAGGACAAGGGGGCACGGGGGGCTCAAGCTCTGCCAGGGGAAATTGAAGTTGGAGATCAGAAAAAAATTCTTTCCAGAGAGAGTGCTCAAGCATTGGAATGGGCTGCCCAGAGAGGGGGTGGATTGCCCATCCCTGGAGGTTTTTAACCTGAGATTGGCCGTGGCACTGAGTGCCATGATCTGGTAAAGGGACTGGAGTTGGCCCAAGGGTTGGACTTGATGATCTCAGAGGTCTTTTCCAACCCAATCCATTCTATGATTCCATGAGGAAGGGCACACAGCACAGGCTCCTCCCCACAGCAATGGGGAGGCTGCAGCACTGCTTGAGAACTGTGGGGTTCATAAGCAGCTTTACCAGAAGGCAGAAAAGGCACACGGTGTGAGGTGCACGCTGTCCAAAGGGCAGTCGCACACCTGGTGCTGCAGGTGCAACCATGAGAGGAGAGAAAAACTTCCTTCTGCCCTCAAGATCTTCTTTTCACCTCAAGGTCAGCAAAATGAACAAGACCCCTCCACAATGCAATATGACCACAGCCTTGGTTCACTTTACCCATAAGGGTTTATAAGTAATATTTTCTGATGGTACTATCTATCCAGCACTTCCCTTCTTTCAAACAAAGGAGACTGGACATTTTAAAACTAGACATGAAAATCCACTTTTATTACAATGTTTGTTAGATTTTTCAAAAAGGACATACTAGATCAGTGTCTGCAGAAAAACAGATCCCACACATTTACCCAATGCTGTAACAGATATAAAAACACTGAAAAACTTATGTTTAAAATGTAAAATAATGTTCACCACTGCTGAAGCTTTCAAAATGTGCCGGGACTAACAAAAGCTCCTACAAATTACAGAAGAAATAAAAACTCATTTTTCAACAGCAATGTAGATTACTTCCCTGATACTTTAAAAATGCCAGAAATTTCAGTAACTTTAATTATTCACATCTAAAATTATTAGTATTTTAGATTAGTATTAGTATTACTAGTAAAATTATCAGCTGAATGCAGCAGTGCACAGGCAAAGTGGCCCCATTCTGGCCAGGATCCAGTTATTTTCATGTAGACTGAATAGCAAGGGATGAGATTCCTGAGGCGAGTTGGCAATGAACAGAACAATGCAATTTAACCCTTTGAACTCCTCTGCAACAGTAACTTCTTCCAGAACAGTTACACATAAATAGTTACACATAAATAGTAAAAACACCACTGCTGACTTGTTAAGCCACAATTTCACTCTATGCAAGCATGAGAGATATTTTTGGGGTTTGGTTGAGTTTTTTAAAAATTAATTTCTGTTAGATGCTGAAAAAATCCCTGGACCTGGGATGAAGAATCTGTTGACTTACTCATTTGGGTACTAACCTCTGGAACAGAAGATGTCCTGGGGTAAACTCTTAAACGGATTAGATACAAAAACTCCAAACCAGGTCATTTTAGTTTTAAATATAATTGCATGGACAATGATGGGGCAAATTTAAAAGCACTGTATCCCAAGGGTTCAGGTCAGCCACAGAACTTACACCAGACTGCAAAGGACAACCCCACAGTGGACAGCCCGAGCACACGAACCCCACGGAGCAGGAACAAGGAAGGTCCATGCCCAGGACCCCTCTGAGCTGCCCATGGACACACAGAAACACAAACACCAAGGCCCACCCTGTTTATCTCACCTCCTGTATGGAAAAGACCACACTTAAAGAAAAAAAATTCCATTTACTACTACAGTTCATTATGAAGCTGAAACTGGAATGTTTAAATAGGGGAGTAGGAAAAGAATCTGTAGGGATTTCATCCACAAGACATCTAAATGAGGGGTTTAGATTTACTGGAGTTAAATAAGTAAATAGTGAAGTTCTTGGGTTTGTTTCATGGTTTTTGTTCTGTTGGGTTATTTTTTTTAATCAAGAAAATCTACTAACAAACAAATTCTAAAAACCAAGCACACAAATTGTCAGATTCTGCTTTTCAGTTTACTCTGATAGTGGGATTTATGAAGGAGTTCTGGAAAAAGGACTGCAAAATTGAAATCCTCTAGTTCAACTCCTTCATTCACCAGAATTATTAAACCTTAATGACAGCTCGTACACTTCCTAATTTGGAGACAAGACATTCTTATTCCAGCAAGGGCAAACTAAAAGAGCTGAAGCACAGCAGTTTTGCTCTCCAGGCTGAAGTCAAGTATTAGTATGTTCCTTACATATTACAATAAGGAAGACTATCCCTAATTTATTGTATAAATTATATCTAATTTTGTTAAGCTAAGGCATCCCAGTCATTAACTCTTTTTGTCTTGGTCTCTGCTCCTGCTCTGAGGTTCAGTCTTGCAAGAAATAAAAGTAACTTGTCCATCCATCAACAACGGTAATTAGTTTTCAGCTTACACACTCTCCTCTTTTTTTTTTCCTTTTTAAAGATCTCACATTTCACAATAACATTTTTACTTGAATCAGAGCCACACAAAACTGTCTTTTTTATACAATATCGCATTTTGTCAATGGTTTTCTTAGGCAAGGACATCATAAATCTTAAGCATGTTCTGGCAGCATTTGTGGCTACTCAAAATTATGTAATAACTCCCCACCATCAAATTTAAGAAGGACATGAATTTCTTTATGCTGCTCAGGAAATATTTAGAAAGTTATAAAGAATTAGTGTAGCTGCTCCAAAAGATTATTGAAGTGCAAAACCAGAAGGATGAAGGGGTTAAGTAAAAAGAATGTGCCACCACTTGGCACCAGAGCCACAAGGTGAAGTTTCTCGGTGAATTCATGACTGATACACCTACAACTTTGGAGATCCTATGAGAAAAAAATCCTTCATTATTGTAAGACTGGTTGGTTGAGATTTTTAAGATGGAACTAAACTGAATATTCATGACTAGATGCATGAATTCAACCATTTTTTTTTCTGGCAGAGTATCCAAGTAACTCAGAAACTGCTCCAGTGATTAGAGAGTGTGTGGGCATTATGCTGGAACCAGCAAGTTTGCTATACAAGCAGCACAAATGTTGTTGATGGGCGTGTTACCAGTTCGAACTAAAAGACACCGAATTAAAGTGCATAAATGAGGTAGAGACTGATACAAAGACTGGAGATTTCAAGTAGACTTGATTTGGGGTAGACGAAGGCAGAAGGGGTGTAGAATTTTTCATTAATTTCTCTTTCATGTTCAGCTTGGGCTTTTCTACGTGGCACCTCCCCCAGTTCTTTCATAGCACTTTCCTGTTTTGATGGGGGGACAGAGAGAAGGAGGGAAATCCACACAAATTATGGGACCAATTTCGTCTCTCAACACAGTAGAAATGGTCTGAGTTTAAAAATCCTGTATGCAGGAGGAAGCTAAAACTTTGGAGAATGCAAGCCTAAATAGTAATGTTGATGTAAGCCCTCCGTGAGAGATTTTATATTGTATTTGCACATAAAAACAGCTTTGAAATGTGAATAATGCATATGTATTATTCTATTTCCAAACTAGACAGCCAACAGCCAGGCTTATTCAAATTCAAAAAAACTACTTCCTACGACGGCTAATCAGGCATTTGTAAGTCCTTCAGGTAGATGAAGACAAAGTGGTTTACACCCACTGAAAATTCCTGGAGAGTGTTTAAAATGCATGTCCTATATAAAGGATATTAACACCGTCTTCACAGAATTCTTAAAAGTGCTAGTGAGAAAGTTCATGCCATTACACGACTCCCAAAGCCAGGAGTGTTCTCTCTTCCAGCTCTCAGAATGCTCCTGATGACTTTAATCTACAGATTAAAACACAACAACTATGGATAAAAGTGTTACTGGATCTCATTTCCCTGCATTAGACGGTTATTTGTTCCGTATCAGGAAACAGTATGTCAAGAAATCCCTATGAACTCTATTTTAGGCACAGCTCATCCCTGTTTTTCTTTTCCCCAAGCGAGTGAGAATGTGCTCCCCACCCCAAAATTATGCAGTTTCCTGGGTAAACCTCCAGGGTCACACCCACCCACACGGTAAGAGATGAAACACTATGACAAAACCATCTCCATCTCCCTGATCGTGCTGTCTCCCTTGTCAGGCAAGTATTACCCAACTGAGTGTGGCTGCACAGAGTAACATCACACAAACCCAGAACTTCTCTCCCAGCTCAGTTTCGCACTGTTTCCACCTGGCAGTGTCAGAAAGATGTTATTTACTTTGCTCTACAGGGTTTCAGAATTGTAGCTGGGGAGAAGTGCAGTAGTCCCAGTTTCCCCAGTCACTGCAAACACAGACTTTAATGGCCATTTTAGTGAAACCACTTTCAGAGTCACAAGCAGCCCATACTTCAACATGTCAGGAATCACAGCCACACTCACACTTTCTGCTAGATTTATTTCTTTATTTCTTAACCAGAACCCTTCTAGTCTCCAGATGGTTATTCAACTGAAGGTTGAACAGAATAAATCAGCATGCACAAAACACAAAAGGACATGCACCAACCATGGCATAAAGATTCTGTTTGCACTGCAGGAAGACAAGGACTAACCCAAGCTCGATACTTAATTATTAGAGTGTCTGTAGAACCTTGCACACCACAATCCAGTTCAATTGACAGAACAGCTTGTGCTCTGCTGGTGCAAAATGAGCCCATCACAAAGGCTGCCTTCCCTGAAGAGGCCAAGCTGGATGCATTTCCATTTTGGGTCTGATTTCAGCCACGAATCTGAAACCCTGGGGGATGCACATCAGCTTTCCCCACTGCTCTCTCACACACACAGCTTGGAGGGCACCAGTCCCCAGCACACAAGTGCTCCCTCCTTAAGGTTCATCGCCAAACATTACCTAAAGACAGGCATGCACACCAGAGTATCCCAAGGTCACAGCACTATTGCATGGCCTCAGTGTTCTACACAATTAATTAAAACCATTATTAAAACCAACAAACCCGAAACTGTGCCTCTGGGCATTCTGCACGTACTGAATTCAAGTACCAGTGTAAAACATGCAAGGCTCCTGTTCTACACATACCCACACGTCCAGATTATGGATAGATAGTGTTCAGTTTAAAGACCAAACTCTTTAGGCAGGGATGGTTTTAGTTTACGAACATTTGAATATTAATAAGAAAAAAAGTCAGTATTTTTACATACCTGTCTTTATTATTGTCTAAAAACAACTCCACTGACTATAATATCACCTTTATTATTAATTTTTCTTCATATATACTCCCATCTTTCAACCTTACCACTACCAATAGCTAAAAAGCACCTAAAACCACAGCACCAGTACAGCTGTTTCTGTTTGCGTAGTAGTAACCAGAGACCTTTCCTCATTGTGTTATTAAAGTTACACCCAGCCAGTGTGAGGCTTATAATCCCAGAAACAGAAATTTAAATTAAAATAATGAACATCAGAGATACAACAGATGTGTCAAATCAGTTGAAAGTCAAGACATGAGTCCTGAATAAGGCACGTGACACTAAGTACTTTCACTCCTGACTCAAGCTATAAAATGAACTCTTCCTAGAAACCCAACTGCCACTGTTTTATTGCCAAAATAGGTGTGTGCAGTTCTTTCAAGTTCATTGAAAGACTACTGGCATCAGAAATTGTAAAACACGGTGACGTGCATGCGGTACTCAAAGCCAGAATTTCAAACCCAGCTTTTAAAGCATTTCCCAAACAGCATGCACTTGGATACAGGTCAGGAGCTCCTGCCCACATGGAGTCCAAATGATCTTAACAAAACCTCAGAAATCAGTAAGCAGCTCTCCAAGGGGATGGGCAAAACAACTGGGTGAAATGGAAACAATAACCACTGACGTTAAACCTGTACAGTGGTATTTGTTTTTACAACAGTTATATTTTACATGTAGAAACATTTACTCTATGAGTCGTCGTTTCCATACAGTCTATCGTGCTTTCTAGGGCGGTCCCACGGTGTAAAGGAGAGCACTCTGGACTCTGAATCCCAAGGACCTGAGTTTGAGTCTCAGTGGGGACCGTCCCCTGGCAGTTCAAGCCTCCCTGCCATCCCATCCCGTCACATCTCGGATGCACAGCAGGGTCAGCCCCGGTCAGTACCGGGTGCTGTGACAGTCCCAAGGACTTCCCTGTCACTGTCCAAGCTCGCTCGGCCGTGGCAGATGGACCTTGGGACTGAAACGATGGGGCCAGTTCTGCACACGCTGTGCCTCACCTAAAACATCCCCTGCACAGGCTGGAGGGGCACACCCACGTGGGGAGAGCCCTGCCCAAATCTGCGTTCGCCAAGTCTGGCCTCCAAATATCCTGATTAACTCTGTTCCTGTGTGCAGTTCTAAGAACAGAATAACACACACATGCATTTATCAATTGATGTTCTAGTATTCCAAGCGTAACCAATATAGAATGTGTAATCTTATTTTGCACTCTCCTCAACCCTTGACTGTAACAATATCTCACAGCAGAAAGTCCCATGGGCTAATACAGAATGTGACTCTATTTTTAAGTGTGTTTTAAACACATTATGTGTAAAAAAATCCTAGAGAAATCCTCTGTGCAACACAATCCAGAATATTAAAACTGTTTCAGACCTCACTCTATCAACATATTTTTCTATTCTACTCAAATTTTTCTCATCTATCTTTTCAAAATTAAACCAACCTGAAGGTTCTCTCCTTTCTCATACTGGCTTGCTATTTTATTTGCTATTAGTTCTAGACACTACAGAATTTCAGCTAATAAAAAACAGGTAATACTTCAAATTTGCCCCTCCCTTTAATCTCATGAACCTCTGTCAAGATCACTAAAATTGAGAAGGTTTTACAAAGATGTTCAATGACACATATTAGCAATATATCTCACTAGCTTAAATTATTCTTATTTATCAATCTGTTACAGCCTTATCCCTGAACTTACTTTATGTCACCCTCAAGTTCCTTGCTCTTCTCCAACTCTCAAGCCATACCTGTTACCTGAAACATAACTAGGAAGGAATTAACAGTAACAAAAGCTCATTGTCCCATCATTGCACTGTGTCTCCAGTGGCAAATTACCCTAATGAAATAAGAGACCAAGATGCCAGATCTGAATATTCCGCTGAAAATACAAATTATTCCAACATCAACTGCATCCCTTTCAGATCCAGCCATAACACAGGCCACATCTGCAGGGGATGCTGTTCTAGATCACACAATAAATAAAATATTATTTCAATTGAAGACAATTGAACAATACTCAGCTTCAATTCTGACAGACAAGAGAATTAAAAAAAAAAGCATGCATAGACAGCCAGAAAGCATTTTCTCCTCTCCAGTGTTTAATAGTTCCTTTTCAGTTAACAAACATATTACCTGGTTCACCAGAAGGGAGAAACTGTTAAGTTTCCAATGTCATGTCCATGAAACAAATTAGAAAAAAAATTGCTTGACTTTTCAGTAATGATTTCTATTCCTCCAAGGCAATAACATTATTTACCTTAATCTGACACTTTTTCAGTTACCACAAATCCTGTACAGTCTAACTGAAAAGCATCCTTTAAGAACAAAAAGTCAAGATAAGCACCTCATATAATTTTCTTACTTCACACACATTAATATATTTTTTCAAAACACCAGTATTCATAAAGATATTCTCCTCACTGCAAGAGCTTCAAGATGACACCTGCTAAGTCATCCACTCCTTGGAGACTACTAACAGTTTCTGACTTTGTTTTTTTTTTTCTGTAATACATGACACTCCAGTTCCCACCTGTTCCACAGAATGTCTAAATAATAAAACAGATTAAATGCAATTTAGTCATAACAATGAACACTTACTCAAGCTTTAAAGTACTAATTGTTATTTATCAGCTTTCAAAATTATAACTGTTAATCACTTTTATTCTGGAACATAATTCAGCTAACACTAACACTGAAATATGTGGAAAGTGCCATTTAAGTAACTGATGCTATGTAATTTTTTTACCTTTCATATTAATCATTATGTGTGAATACAGCAATTTAAAGGGATAAGATCCAATTCTTAGTCTTCTACATTAGTTCTGAAAACATTAAAATACTGGTAAATTTGTGAATAAAGAAAACCAATTTAAGCACACAGAGAGGGTTTGATGCTGCTTTGGCAATTATTTGGATCCAAAAATCAACAGGAAATTCAACTAACAGCTGAAGGGAAGTCAATAAAACACATTAAACACAGTCAGGAAGGAACCTTTCAAACATCATAAAATTTCTAACCTGTCCTAACCAAACTACTTTCCATGCTTGAACTTCCTTCCTAAAATGAAGTTTTCTAGATGAACACACAGAACAAACAAGTAACACAGAGATGAAGACAAAAATACAAACCAGTTACTGACTTACTGCACACGCAGAAAACACATCCAGTACTACAAGCCACCAATACAGACAAAACAATTGCACAAATGAGTGCTTACAAGTTCCCTCCTGGGTCTGAAATACCTCAGCAGGAATTAAATCATGATTTAACATGTCCTAACAACTGAATAAATTAGAAAAATATTGTAACCTCAGGCAACTTTAATTTCTCAGTTTGCCAATTACTGTCTTTCTGTCAGGGAGAAGACACCAGAATCTTTTTCTCTCAATTTTCTTTTAAAACCACCAATCTTCTGTAAGACAGAGATATAGGAGCGTGTCTCAGTGCAATCAAAAGCACAATCCTTCCTCAAAAAATAATATTCCAAGCTTCTTAGATGGACAGTGTCTTAGGACAATGCACAGAACAGCAGGGCAATACACAGCAATGTGGTGTGGAGCTACTCCACCACATCAACCATTCAGCTTGCATCAGTTTTTTTGATTTAAGCAGCTCAAAGGAGAGTTCTCAGAGAAACAGGAAGACAATGACACAGTGGTGCACGTGCTGTGGAGCATCTTCCTTCACTCACACAGGGCAGAAGGAGAAAACAACAACACAGTGCTCGTTATTAAATCTGCTGAATTATTCTGTGTTGACTTGACTTGGGCTTCCTTAATGCAAAACACAGTATTGCAGCTCCTACAGAAGATACAATGTGGTGTCCCACCAAACAGGACTTAAAACATCCTCCTTGTCTCACACCTATTATTCCTTGGTATGTGTATTTTTGTATCCCAGACCACAACTGCTGCATTTGCCAAGGAAAGCCACCCACACACTCACTGCTGTCTGGGCAGGGTCTGGTCAAGTCACCCCCTCACCTTTAACTAATGAGACAGGAATGATGGGAACAAAGGGCTGTCCTGTGTCAAGCAGTTCAAACCCCAAGGTACAGTGGAAAACTCCATCATATCCCCTCCCCCTCCCCCTTATATAAGCAACCAGCTCCATCTTAAAGGGAGCTTATTCCACTGCTCCTCAGGGAAGGCTGTTGCAGACTCCTATGCCTTCGTTGCTTAGGAACCATCTTTTCTAATTTCCAGATTAGGTTTATTCTTGGATAGTTTATACCCATTTGTTCTTATACCTCAAGCATAAAAAGCTCTTTTTACCCACCTGTGTTGCTTCACTCAGTTTTATGAAGAGCCACCTCTTTCATACTTTGTTTCCCTGGATCAAATAAGACACTCTCTGAGTTCCAGGAATGAGTCCCCAGACCTCCTTCAGTTCAAATGCCCTTTTAACTTGATGGCAGGAGATAGGAAATGGATGCAACATTTCAGGTAAGCTTTCACAAGTACCAGAAAAAGATAATACCACTTTATTTAAAGAAAAATATTAGCAGGGCAACAACAGTATACTTGTGACCCTGATACTGTTCTCAGTTGCTACTTTGATTGGTTTGTCATCCTGAAGTGTTATAATTCTTTTAATTCTACTTAATACAACTTCTTTTTCTACTGTTCATGTCTTAAGGTCTCAAAGTTTTGCACAGAACAAAGTTTATATTGATGACTCTTGACATCTGATGAGAAAACATGAGATTGCCAGAAGTAGGAATGGATCAGGGATTTTAATGACGGTCCTAAATCTTGAAACTGATCCTTGACAAATTCCACTGCTTACATAGCTCTGATACATCATGTTCTGGCCATCCAGTTCTATCCATACTTGACACATCCTGTCACCATTTAAAATAAGTTTTCATCACTCTAGTTTTCATACGGATCACACTGCACTTCACATGCCTTCTAAGTTAAAAGAGGTCAGCTCTAACCACGTATCCTCTCCAAGAAGTCAGGGATCTTACAAAAAAGAGGTGTTAGATTTCTCAAAAACATCTTTCTCTATTAAGAGCTGTATCACTTCACATCCTTTTCATCTTACTTCACACAGAACAGCTTTTCTTTCTAAATTTAAACAAAAGTCTGTACACTAGGATCACACCAATGATGCAGTAACTATCTCAAATCACCGTTCCCTCTTCATGCTGTGACTACTTTCACTGCTCCCCAGCCATCCAATGAGCTTCTGGCCTTGACATTCAGGAACAATTCTTGTGTTTGAGCCTCTGATTACACAGAACACCTACTTCCAAATTCCCAAGTAAATATTATACTGTCCCACTGCTCTGGGCCCTGTAAGTTCAACCTTATCTTTACAGAAATCACTTCTGTAACCTCCCTTCAGCTGACCTCTTTGCCAGTGTGCACCTGTTCAAAGCTGCCTTCACCGAAAACTAAGGGAAACTTTTCATGTATTCTTTCACAAGGACCTAAACTATTTTTAGTCTTATTCCGTTGCCCTCATGCTTCCTGACAAGACAGGTAAACAGGTTTTTTCAGGTTTTCTGCTTATTCTTGATGCTTCTCTTCAATTTGCCATTAACCTTGTCAGATCTTGCAGCTCCACGTTTTTGTATATGGAAAAGAATCCAAGTTTAGTAAGAGAATAAATATTTTATACAGTTGTCAGAATTACCTGCATTTATTGCTGCATCAGAAGTTCAGCCATGCCAAAAGTAGCTGAAAGCACTTCATCAAATAAGCCCTGAGTAATGCTGTAAAACTGGAACTGTAGGAATATTTGGATGCCAAACTACATTATGGACTTTGCAATTTGAATGTCCATTTCTGTAATTACAATTATAAACAACTTTTCATGACACTCACACATATTTGCTCTTTTTTTGCTTTAATTGAGCCCTTTTTTCCTTGTTTTTCCTCTAAAAAATGTATGAATAAAAAGATTAATGCCAGAAAGTCTCTCCAGAGACAGAAAAAGGCAGGGTAAAGCTGCTTAATTTCAGCTTCACCTCAGATCCCCTTGAAAAAAAAAGCAATCTGTATTATCAATATTTTGGCTTGAGAACACACTGCACAGCTATTATAAAACTTACTTGAAGGTTAAAAAAGTCTACAGAAATAAGGTGCAAATTTAGGATTACTATAGCAACAGAGAAGAGGGAGGGGAAAAATTACCAGATTACTCTGTCAGAACATCAAATCCTTGAAAGAATAAATTTAGACTAGAGTTGCAGGCAAATTAACTGAATTGATCCTATTCATTAATGATTAACACATCAAATTAAAGACTAAATTAAAAAGGCAAAAACTGTAGTGCAAGAAGTAAAGTAGCAAATACAAAATTTCAGGTTGAATCATCTCACCTTCTCCTTCTACCATTAAATATTTGGTATCACAACAGGTTTTCATACCAGTAGCTGGTTACAGTATTACTTAGGAAGGAGTCTAGTCCTGATTAAAGGTCTGCAAAGAAAAAGAGGCATCTGCTACACTACTGAAAACGTTCAATAATGTGCCCCATTTGACTTGGGGGTGTAATGAATTTCTGAAAATACAGTTGGTACAGAATTAACATATTTCAACATGTGTGAGCAGAGTAAAGGCTTAATGACCTGAAAGCTGGGGAATGCAAAAATAAGTTTAAGCACCTTAAAAAGGTGACACTTTGAACATAAACCCTGATATCCTAGGTAACTACTCACATACTTTTTCATTATGCAATCTTGAACATTCTTCGTATTTTGGGGTTGTTTTAATAAATGCTCAAATACAAAATGGATACATACACTTACGTTAATGGCTGAATGAAGAAGGCAAGAAGAACAGTAGTCTCAGCCTTTTGGGGAGACCAGCTATCTCAGTATTTTAGCCCACTCACATTAGGTAGGATCCTAAACCCACTGAACATGCAGCTGAAGTGGCAAACGCAGCCACAAAGGTTTATTTCTGACATGCAAGCTCTGCTTGAGCCACTGAGGGGTCTCTCCCCACTTCAGTGGTAAGTACTGACCCATGAAGGCTCGAAGGCTCAGGCAACTTTTCCACCAGCCAGAGTGGCCAATTAATAAGGCTGCTCTCATAATTTGCAAGACTGCCTAAGTCCAGCTTTGCTGGCTGGCACTCAGATTTTAACCATGCTGCCCAGCCTTCTGTTCACCACTTCTGGCTTTTGCTGACAAGCTGCCAAAATGCTCTTTATTTTCTGGTGGCTGGGCAGGCCAGAGGACAGTTTGAGAGACTACCTTCTTCCAAGTTGTGCAGCAAACTGTTCACTGTGTTCTCTGCTCTTGGCTTCTGCCCAAGTTTCTGCAGTGAGGGAAAACTGGAGGATACTGAAGGACTACCATTCCACCACTGTGAAGCAAAGGCATCTTTGCTGGGATTTTGTTGGCCTTAAATCAACATCTCCATTAACAGACTGGAATTGAGTCAAAGAAAGTCTTTACTCTTGATCTGGGACACTATGGCAGATCTAGAAGTGGACATCCCACCTGTAAAAATCCCTCCCCCACGCTGCAATCACAAACACTCCCTCCAGGAGAGGAGTAAGAAGCTCAATATAAGATGGTCCACACAACTCAGCAGCCTTAAGATTAGTGCAGGTTCTGAGGGAGACTGAAAGCAAAGTGGGAAAACCACAGGGACAGACATTCAGTTTCAAGTAGCAGCAATGAAGAGAACAGGATGGTCCTCTCCAAGGCCTGGAAACCTGTCTACCAACCTTACCTGACACAGAAGGGTTTTCCTTTAGGTAGAGGATAGATATCTCATCTTCTCCATCCAAACCATGTGGGAAAGCTCTAAAGAACTTACTAAATTTTTACCACAATTGCTATATAAGCAAACAGGGAAAAAAACCCATTAATTTCCTATGTACAGCTGAGATCAAAACAAACATCGAAGATCATTATTAATTTATTTTACCTGCCTATTAATAGATTCAAACGTAACACTGTACCACAATTGTTCTACATAACCAAACAAATTTTTACTTTATACTTCTAGCCACCAACACTTCATGAAACACAGTTTACAAAAACAAACACCACTTCAACCTGAATTCACCTATAAAAGAGAAAATTATTCTGAAATGCTTCTAAGTCACCAGTTACAACAAAAATTACCAGAATATCTTTGAAAATTCACCATCTAATTAGTTATACTCTAAGCCCAAGAAGGAGGCGGGGAAAATTATATCCAAAGTAGGAAAAGAAAATTCATTTTGGAATTAAAACAGAATCTTGTGCTTTACACTGAATCTATTACTCAAATCCTATGGAAACTTGAAGAGATATTTAAAAATAAAGCAACACATGAGCCGTGTAGAATTTTACCTGAAAATCATGGACAGCTTTCCAGTAACTGAGAGCAATCAAAGAAAGATGACAGAATTAATGAAACATCATCTCCTGTGAACTGAAGTCTCCAATGCTTCCCTATTTAGCCTCTTTATCCCAAGTTGTGATATCTCCCCCTACATCCTGCATGAGTCCATCCTTTCCTCTTCCTTCATCTGAGCACTGCTCTGCCCAGGTTAACCACGCAAGAGGTTCAATACGTGTTGATCAGAGCTCCCCACACACCCCTGGCTGGCAAGTGTGGGACACTGCACTGCTCCGGCTTCTCCAAACAAATCAGCAGCCATGACCCTCTCGTAGTGAGAGCACAAGCTTGGCCATCAAATTGCCTCATTACCAGCAGAAACCTTTTATTATGTTTGAAGTCACCATTTCCCTGTTAAATTCAGATGAATGTCACTAACAGGTTCAGAAGTTGAAGAGAAAAATAAATAAGCCCCCCTAACTCAGGAATACTTTAAGCTGTGCTGACTCAAGATCAGTACACAAAGCTCAGCTAGACAAGATGTTTTGGAGAAAAAACAAGTATACTGCACCTCTCAGTTAATGCACAACAGCAGCAATGTCTTCCCCTGTACTCTGCATTGGTGAGGCCACACCTTGAGTGTTGTGTTCAGTTCTGGGCCCCTCAGTTCAGGAAGGATATTGAGGGGCTGGAGCGGGTCCAGAGAAGAGCAACAAGGCTGGAGAAGGGACTGGAGCACAAGTGCTGTGGGGAGAGGCTGAGGGAGCTGGGGGTGTTTAGCCTGGAGAAGAGGAGGCTCAGAGGTGACCTCAGCACTGTCTAGAACTACCTGAAGGGANGGTGTTTCACAAGCATACATACTCTATAGATTTTGATCAATATTTTGCAGTGAAAATACCAAAAGAAATTGCTTCATCTGTTAGAACACTAAAATCACAGTAGGCTTTATCCTTCACCTCTACAGTCACAAGGCAGTAACAGTAACTTTATGCTCATGTGCATATAAATACACACACAAAAAACCCCAAACAACAAACCCAAAACAAACAGCCAACCAAAAAAACCCTCACAACAGAAGGCAGTCTTCATGGGTCAAGGTTTCCCTCAACACTTTCTGGTTTCATCTGGCATTAGTCACAATAGAGATGAAACAGTGTATCAGATCTCTTAAGATTCAAGATCTGAAACAGACAAGAATGAAAACCATAAAAAGCACCACAAGAAAAATTTAAAGTTTGTAGGTACAAAACAAAAACAAACCCAAAATAAACTTTCTATGGCTCCAAGTCAAATTGCAGTTCTTAGTCCAAAGTTGCTTTTACAAGTTTACTGACTCCAAACAAAAACTTAAAGATCTTAGGTATAATAATTCTATTTCCCCTTAATCTTTAGTGCATAACCGTATCACAACATTCATCTACTCATTTGATGTGAAAGTATCAAAGATACCATAAAGTGTTACTGATTAACTGCATTTACAATTCCCTGTTTGCATGACCTCTTCACAGCAACGCAGTCAGGTCTATGAAAGAAAAATAAAACCTCCAAACTCTGAAATATTTTACTTCTTATTTTTTCAGAGTTCATGAGTCAAGATCTGAAAGTCATCCATAATGTGGTGCAAAAATCAGTAATTTTGGACAAACCCCAATACATTACTCAATTAAAAATGCAAAGGAATGTTTGATGAGTCTGAAGAGGACAGAAACTCCAAATCCCAGTTTGAAAGAGTAGCTCTTAACATTGCAATTTTAAACCTGAATTCGGAGTTGCTTCCATGTATGCTAAGTCTTAACTAATCCGCAAGGAAAACCACCCAAATTAGCGATAGCGAAAAACTCTTTTGATATCCCACTTGGTAGCACAACTGATGAGAGGCTGAAAGGTTGATCTGTCACTAGATAAGAACTGCATCCAGCAGAGCAGGAGATCATTCTCAGAATGCAATCCAATAAGCAAGGTCAAAGGGGGGAGGTGAGGAAGGTGCTGGAGAAGTTGTTGCTCCTGTTTGGCTACACCTTCAAGGACAACGTTTTCAGTTTCTGGGAACAGTCACGGGGTCAGTCCAGCAGCACCAGCACCCTCAGGGGCTGCTCAGCCACCCCCACGGGCACTGCTTGTTCAAATCCAGCTCTGCACTGAAACCTGATTTGCCCTGAGGTGCAGAACAGTCAGATTTTAAAACTCCCCAAAGCAGGAGCAACACTTGGGCTTTATTCAAGACCAGGACCGTTGGATAGAACGTTCAAACAGAGGCCTCATGGCAAATGACATCATCTCAGCTTCTTTATCATCTCAGCTGGTACCTGATGGGACAGCAGTAAGTTCTAAAAAGGGCATTTCCTGAAGCCTCTTCCCTTGCCACATTTGCAACTACCAACGCCCAAAATTCCTGAACTGACAGACTACAGTCAACAACATCCTCCAAGTGGTGAGGAAATAATCAATTATTTGCTTCAATTTGACTAAAGATTATCAAGACTATTCTCAATAAACAACAGATGCTTACTGAGATGGCAACAGATGTTAACACACCTTATTACAGAATCCTGTTATTGTCCATACAATACTTCAAAGTAATAGAAGAAAAAGTAACCCTAGAAAAGGGCAATTTTAAGGTAAAAATTATCATAGATCAAAATATCTGTACACCAGATCTGTACTTTCAAAGCAGACTACCTCTAGTGAAAAGAAGCTTTCCTCAGGAAATAAACTGGTTTACATGTCTCACATTTTATACCTTTCTCTACTAACAGGTTTGTACAGCTGCTGCTCTCAGCCCTACCAAACCCAGTACTTTGGAAGAGAAATGCTGGTAAGTTGCAAGACTAGGTAATATTTTACTATTCCACTGAGAAGGCTGACTAAATTATATGAATGGAAACTGCTGAACTCAGATAATCCAGGAACTTCTACTATTTTTTAAAATATACCTGCTTTTGAATCTGTTACTATAAAAGACATATGGTTTAACAGAACAGTTTTAGACAGGTTCCTCTGCAGATGTCAAACGACCTGGACAATGGAATAAGCAGAGCAAACTTATGTTCACATCTGCTTACAATCACTTTTCAAATATAAAGCACATACCACTCTAAAAGTTCCTCAGAAATATTTAGTTACTCTGAATTACTAACACAGTGCTATTTCAGAAATTGCTTTCTGCCACACAGAATGGTCTCAGAGTGAGCTCTAATTCAGGGGCCAGCAAGGTCAGAAATTCACCACGACTTTTACCTCCTGTCCCCATCCCTCACCCTGCCTCAGGTGTCTCCACTGCATGGCAGAAGTGACACGGATATTCTCTCCTTCATAGAAGTCACGGGCAAGTTTTGTTACTATGCATTTTCCCCTCAAAGCAGGACTGGCTCATTTGCACAGCAACACTTTGGCATTTACACTACTCACAACTGCTACAGTTCTTTAATAATAAAGAAAACTATTTCTACCAGTCAGAAAAGCAGCAGGTACAAGATTTACTGCCTGCCCTCCCCAGAAAGCACCTGTCATGTACAAGCTGCATGCACAGCACCATCAACATGCATAGCAGCCTTCTACTTGGAAACCTCCAGCTCTATTATTTTATTCTAATTATTATCAAAATAATACACCTCAAAAATCAGGTTTTTTCCTCCTATAGCAAAGCACAGGATGTTGGATGAGCATTGTTAAAGGCAGCTCATGCTGTGAAACTACCCTTCAAAAATCAAAACTTGAATGAAGTGGTTTTATCCTTCTTTCTGTCAGTCTCTCAGGGCTTAAATGGGTTTTCTCTACATAAGACCATCAAATGATCCAATTCCATGCTGGATTCACAGACTGATTGGGGTTGAAAGGGGCCTTAAAGATCGTCCAGTTCCAGCCCCCTGCCATGGGCACCTTCCACTAGACCAGGTTTGTTCAGAGCCCCAACCAACACATGCAAGATAATATTTAACACTCATGGCGAACCACAAAGAATAGTTGAGTCACCTCCTATTGGAGACATCTAAAAAGAGCTGTCACAGAAAATACTGATTCAGTAAATGACCTTTTTCACTCCACAGCATTAGTGAGCCACTCTCTAATGAACTTACTGGCACAACACGCAGCAGAAACACTTGTTTCAGATAAAGCACAAACACTCAGATCTCTCACACCATTTTAGAATAGTCAAACACAGAAGAAAACATTCAATCAGCATAACAGTTTTTGGCTAAAACCACTATTATCAGCATAGAACTTCATATGGAAAACAGATCTCCAGTAAAACTATGAGATACTTCAACATGCAAACACAGTCATGCATATATTATTATCTTGCTACAGCAAAGAAGCAAAAATGTTGCAATTGCCTCTCCCTCAAAACTCCTCTAAGAAAACCACCAAGCTTAAATTCTGTAACAGGTAAATTATACAGATCATTACATTAACTTAAGACTATTTTTACAAGATGGCATCAAACCTTCTTATAAAGAAATACCAAAGTCACCTGCTCCAGAAGTCTAGTCCATAGCTGCATTTTTTCCTCACTTATTATACAACTGCTCTTAAAAGAGTATTTCCTTATGGAGATACAGAATTGTTACGTCAATATTTAATTTAAAAAATATAACCCAATTTTAGAAGTAAATTATTTTGCTCTATTAAAAACAAAACAAACTAAAAAACCCCAAACAACAAATTTGGGGCCGTTAAGAACTGTCAAGAATTCCAGTGGCACATTCAGTCACCTTACAAGAACCAGAGCCTGTAAACAGCCTGTGTGCATGGAGGTACCTGTAGCTTTCAGCAAAGCACACAGGAATTATCCAGCAGTAACTGCAGTTTGAAAACGCATAAACTGAAGATAGACATGTTTTGTAAAGCTCTGTATAAAGACCTAAGTCATAGTACAAGAAAACAGTGTGCCCCTGGTATATGATAGTGTTACGATCTGCAGTAACTTTCCAAAAAGCAGATACTAAAACAAAACCAGCATCGAGCTTACACCACTGAGCTACAGCAGCATCTCATGAAAGATTTAAATGCAGTGCTATTCCTAGCCCCCATCTCAACACAGCCATGGATATTTTTCCAGCTTGACTGGATTTTCCCCCTCCCTAATTGCTAGTTTTAAGTAAAGCCAACACTGATTAAGAATCAGCCTTAGAGCAGCGCAGAGAGTGTGCAGTAATTACGTGCAGCACGACATGTGACAGTCTGTATCAAAAGCAGACCCCGCAAACGCTAAAACAGAGGAAGCAAAACAACTGCCCGCCCGCTGAGGGTGCTGGTGCCCCGCCAGACCCCGCACCGCGCTCCGCATCCCGAGCCCTCTGAGCTCCCGCGGCCTCTGCGGCCCCGGGCTGGGCCCAGGCTGGGCCGCTCCCGGGCAGGGCAGAGGGAGCCGGGGGAGCCGGGGTAGGGCAGGGCAGGGGGAGCTGGGACAGGGGGAGCCGTGACAGCGGCAGCGGAGCCCGGGCAAGGGAGAGCCGGGGCAGGGCCAAGGGGGAGCCGGGGCAGGGGGGAGCCGGGGACAGCAGCAGCGGAGCCGGGGCAGGGGCAAGGGGGAGCCGGGACAGGCGGGAGCCGGGCACAGCGGCAGCGGA
>VWZD01012475.1:1067281-1289505 GCA_013396695.1 Sakesphorus luctuosus
AAGTGGAGAGGGAGCGGCACCTGCAGGGATCCGGGAACGGGGAAAGGGAGAGGGATCGGGAGGGGGCCGGGGAAAGGGGAGAGGGGCCGGGAGGGATACGAGGAAAGGGAAAGGAAGCGGGGGAGGGATCTGGGAACGGGAACAGGGACCGGGAGGGGTCCGGGAGCGGGGAATGCTCGGGGCACAGGAAGAGTGGCCGGGGAGAGCTCTGGGCACAGGGAGAGTGGCCGGGATCGCTCCGGGGAGAGGGAGAGCTCCGGGAACAGGGAGAGGGACTGGGAGAGCGGCCGTGATCGCTCCGGGCACGGGGAGAGCTCCGGGCACGGGCAGGGGGGCTGTAGCGGCGCTGCATCCGCGCGAGAGGAGCGGCGCGGCCCCTGCGGCGCTTATCGCGATTGCGGGCCGGCGATAGCGGCGGGCAGGCCCCGCTGTGCCCGGCGCGGTGCGATAAGCGCTCGGCACCGAGCCCGAGGGCCGCAGACACCTGTCTGTCTGTCTGTCTGTCACACCGGGAAGGGCTGGCTGAGCCGCGGGATGCGCCGGAGGGAATTCCAGGCTCACGAGAAGCGGCGCGCGTGGATCGGGGAGCGCGGATACATCGTGTGAAAAGGAAGCCTGATTAGATCTTTGTCAATCACCACCTTAGATCTTCCCGGATCCTTTAGAGAGCTGTATAGCTTTTATAACCCCACAGTTTGCTACAGTCACCACAAGCAAAGCATCAGCTGTAAACTTCACTTCTCTTATCTGTCATCATTTTCTGTACATTTTTACTATCGTTTCTGCATGATTTTAAGACTGCTTCTTTACACTTCTTTTTGGGCACTGCTGCACAGAATGCTGCCTGCCTCAGGGGTCCGGAAATGTGCTCTGAGAAACACTGAACTCGCCTCCTCTGCTGTCTGGAACTCCCACCCCCAAGTTATCCAGAAGCGGGGAAGAAAAATAGACTCCAGCTGGCAGAACCTGATGGGTGCCTTTGGAAGCCATACACACCTCCAGTGGAATATGGGAGGAATCCTGCCTGCTCTAACTAAGGGAACATTCCACTTACCTACTTCTTGCTTTCTGGCAATTTATCTTCATTTGTTTACTGTTCAGAATGGGGTAAGAGGCCCTGCATAAACTTACCTGTGAATTCAGCCACTAAAAATGATGGTTTAGTTGTCAAGTGTTGACTGATTATGGCACATCTGACAAGAAGGCCCTGCTGGATGTAGATCTGCCTAATTAAAACCATCCCACAACAGGACACATGGTAGTATAATTACTGATGATTAGCAAATTATGTCTGAACATTTTTTTTAAGAACTGTTGCTGTAAGCCTTGAAGATTGAACTCGCTTCACCTGCTTGTACCCCTGCTAAACCCAGGGGATGTGTGTACCTGCCTCCTGCAGTGCCTTCTCTTTGATTGTCTTTCATCTGGGCACCTCTCTCCTTTCCTCACCATGGCAGTTAACACATAAAGCTCTCTTCTTGTCTGGAAAAATAAATGGGAGAATGAATCCATGTTAAAACCAACCCAGCAAAAAGTACTGTTTTGTTTTAAACTGAATGGGCTTCCCCTCCAGCTCAGTGTGGCTTTAAGACCAGCAGTGCCAAGAGGGATGGGGATGTTGAAGGCAGCAGCAGTGCCCAGGGGCTGGGATAGGGCAGGGTCATTTCTCTCTCTGCCAAAGCTGCCTGAAAGTGTTTGTGGAACCCCTCGGGTGCAGTGGCACAAGCAGCTTGGGCTCATCAAAGGATGCCTTTAATCAGCTCCTGTTCACTGTTGTGCTGCAGGAGAGTTCTGTTCCTTTATGCTTCTCTTCTCATGTCCTACTCTGACCTGCCCAAGGGCACAGACTCCCAGTGTCCCCTTCCAGCCCTCCCCCTGCCCCTTGCGTCATCTCCCATAATTCTGAGGCCAGAAGAGATACTGTTTTACTTGACTAATCTGAGGGAAAATCTGGGGATTGAGAGAGGGGCAATTCAGCATCCTGACTGGGGATTCAGCATCCCCTGATTGGGGATTGATTCAGCATCCTGCTGAATCAACCAGTCCACTCTGCAGGCTGAGACTGTGACAGCTGATGCATGATGGTGTTCATCTTGCCTGTTCAGTTTTCGGCCAGCCCAGGTTCCTGCCCTGCCTCGACCCAGCTGCAGGAAGGGCAATGCTGCTGCAAAGGCACAGGTAGGGTTACATGGGCTGAAACACAAGGGAGGGTTCCCGTGTAGTGACATGCACTAAAGTAGCACACTGTGCTGCAGAAATAAGGCAAGACGATGTGAAAAGGCACTTCTGCATTATTTAAGACATGAAGAACTTGTCTTTGTTAACTCCTACCAGCTGGGTTTGCAGCATTCCAGATACAACAAAAGGTACAACATGAACCACACAATAGTTTTCAGGCTGCATTATTTGACTCCTTCAAGATCTTTGCACTGCTGCTGAGTGCTCTGGGAAAAGGACCAAGGCAAGCTTGTTGCCAGTAGGTTTCCACTTGCCATCTGCACCTGTACTGGAAAATGGTTACTGGCCTTCAAAAAATAGAAAAATACTATGGTGGGTGCTGTGAACAGTAGAATGTTCCCCTGAGAGGTGTCAGAATGTGGTGCTGCTCAGGTGGTGCAGATGTTCCTCTTGCTGACTCATCCCCTGTCAGTTTTTCTTGGCAGGCTCCAGCAGCAGCAGCAACAGACTCTACTTACATCAATCAGTCTCAAATAGAAGTGTTAATGTATAAAATTACAAATTATTGTAGTTTGGCTTAACTAGATATCAGAAAAATAATACCATACAATTGTTTTTATGCAGCTGAGTGCTTTACATGGCATTAGGACTTCTTGCTGCTCCAGTGCCTACAGCTGCCTGAAAGAAGCACAGCACTAGGTTTGTGTCACACATCTGGCCTGAGGACATTTATCTTTTCCTTTATATGGGGTGCAGTCATTCCACATAAGCAGTCCCAGGTCAGTTTTCTTACCTATAAGCTGGGAATCATAGCATCAAGGTTGGTCTTTCTTGGCCTGCCAGAACTGTTCTGTCCTGACAGTCTGTTGATTGGGCAGGACTTGCTTCTCTACTGTCATCCCTTGTTTTCATCTCACGCAGACCTTTTACTCCATTTCTCAGACAAAATTCTGGTTCCTCTAAATAAAACAATGCCAGTATGTGAATTCTCTGCTGCTTTTCCCATGGGCCTGCAAAAGGAGAGGAACTTCCTTGTGCCAGCAAAGTAAAAGCCAGTCCCTGGCTGGTCATACCAGAGTTGGAGCATCAGGAGGGGGGGTGTGGACAAATACAAATTATCTGTACAAAATACCCCGAGAGCAGCCCCCAAATGTGTCTCTCACTGGCATCTGGGACTCTGCTGGGGGTGGGACAAGGGAGCTTATGCATATGCCACATTATTACTGAAATATTCATGAGGGTTTTGTCTTTGATATTACTCAAATGCCTTTTTTAAAATTATGTGTTACCTTAATTTCAGCTGTGATTAAAAGCACTAATAATATCTCATAGTTTATGTGTAACATTACTGAAGTTGGTCAGCATAGGTAAAGCTATGTCTAAAGTACATGAATTCATATTCTTCACAGGGAGCTACTTTTTTGAATTTCACTGCTTTTTACAGGGAGGGAGAACTCTCCCAATGGACCAAAAATCGTATGTAGAAACAATCTCTAAAGTAGGTATGAGAAACATTCAATAGGACAACTACATGGAGGAAAAAAAAATGTATTCTGGTCTACTTTCATTTCCCTCCACAACCAAACAAAAACATTGGAGGTTTGCTTGAGCTGAAAAAAGTAAAGATTAGGATAACTGAAGCAGCAGGTGGGAAAAGGACAGAGCTTCCAGTACAGGCTGATACTAAATGTTGCCAGATTTTATACAAGCTGTTAAACTGAGAGGCCGCTTTGGCTTTAAGTTTGAAAAATACTGACTTTATGCTCAGGGAGCATAGGGAAATTTTTATACATGACTGAGATGAAATTGCAATTAAGCTACATGGTTCAAGCTGGTTAATAAGAGTTTCAGTTGAACGCAACCAAAGGTGCAATGATTGCTTCAGCCACAGGAATTCCAGCAACCAGCATTCTTTTTGCATGTTACAACATTCGTTGTGGAGGTTTGGATTTGTTTTTCCAAAATGCTTTTCCAAGGAAATCCAATTCTTTGCAACATCTATGACTTCCTAAGTATTGTCTGCCTTCTAGTTGTATGTCCTCTGCAAGTTGCTTCTATATGAATTCCAGAGCTGCTGAAACTGTTTTTAGCTGCTCTTTAATGACATCTTCATCCTTAGTAGTAGAAAAGGGAAAAATAACTCTAAAGAAGTTAGTTTTGAACTAACTTTAGAACTACAAGCAGACCCAAGAGAGTGAAACAAAGAAAGAAAAGAGATACCAGGGCAAGTTCAAAGTAATGAGGAGGGCTAAGAAGCATAAGAAAAATATTTTAAGGTAGTTAATATTTTAGTTATTATTATATAGCAGACAAAATTAATTAACCTTGAGAGAAGCTTTTTAATATTAGAGTATCAAATTTTTAATTCCCTTAAGTCATATTTAATTTTAAAATGACACATTTTCAGCAGCATTCCCATGGTTAGGGTGTGGCTGGCATTTCCTTGGAAAAATAAGTCAGCATAAATATTAGCACAGTGTAAATTAAAGCACAACACGATCAATGAAGCCTAAAACATACAGCTCATGAGGCCACACCTGGTACATCTTTCTGTATTTGCCCTGTAATAAAACCCTTCAGTAAGTTTCCATGGAACACTCTTCTCTTTTCTGTGCTGCTGGGGAGGCCCTTTCACATCCCTGGCCTTCCAAGTGGGTGCAAAACTTCATCCATGTAAAAGGCTTTCCAGTTTGGTGTTTCAGTGCACAGCAGCCTCCAGTGCAGGGACCGACTGTGCCGAGATAGTACAGAGAGGAGTTTGCACAAAGGGGTTGTTAAAAGGCAGAGAAAGTGGTAACTCAAAGAAGGGTTAGATGCTTTTCCCTCATGTGATATATATATATATACATATACACATATACAAAAATATATCCAGAGATCTAATCCTGCAAATGGTTGATACTCCCATCATTTCTGTACAAACAAACTCCAGCAAAGATACATGTGAATGAGATGACATTGTCTCCAAGATTACATGCCCCATTAGGGCCATGCCCTGAACCCAAGAGGTTGGATTACCCCCTTCCTGGGAACTAGACAGTGTAAGGAAGGAGGTTCAAGTGTGGCACAGTAATGACCATGCTGTAATTAAGATACAAGAATGGAAGCCCTGAAGGAATAGATTTGGAGTTGGTTGTCCTCCAAGGCTTACTACATACCTGAAGCCTACTGAACTTAATCACTTCAGCCCACCCAGTTTTAAAGTGAGCTCAAATGCTCTCAACTCTAGAAATTTTAGTAGTATTTGGTATTTTGGTACTTTTAGTATTTATAGTAAAAGAACTATAAGCTCTCCTATTTAAGGGCCTGTAATCATGGGCATCTGAGCACGCCCATTGCTAGGGGAAAAAACCCCTTCTTGACATCAAGGAGTTGACTATTTCATAAGATAGAAACTATTGCAACATCATGCAATTTGCTTGCTGCTAAGTGAAGTATTTAATGCTCAGAACTCTTTAATGCTTCATGATGTGGATAAATTTAGGTGGTGCTCAATGTCCATTATGTAAATTCAACCTCAGAGTATATTTTAAGATTAATTTAAACACAGAAATGGAAGTTGATTTGGTTGTCATCTAAGTTAAAAGACATTCAAACGAGTAGTTTTGGTAAACAACATTGCTACTTATGAGACAGATGAGCCAAAGGAATCTTAAGTTTCAAAGACCTGTCCCTTTAAGTTTCCACCTGAAGTTGCCTTTAATCTCTTAACTTCTATCTGAAGTCACTTAAGATTGATTTATCCCAAATGACTCCCACACACATGCTCAGCAGCTGGATTCCTGTTGTGTGGATCCCTGTGTGGAACAGGCTGACCAGCAGATGTCCCCATATTCTAAATAATCACACTTAAAGCTTCCAAAATCTTCGGCACCCTTTTGCACGTTCCAACGGCTGAAGCACCTCCGGCTACAAATACTCTCGCTGCTTATTCACATTCTTGTAAAAACTGATGTTCTGAACTAGGGAATATTTGGCTGCTGACACAAAGCACCTCTATTGTCATAGGAAAAATGTCTGGATGTCTGTTCACTTTTTCTGACATGCTGCCTATTGTCCCTTCAAAAGCACTCTTATTTTTTCCCCTAGATCAGCAGCCCCCCTTCTCCAAATACCACCTGTAACACTTTCTCCTGGAGATTCAGAGACAGGAGGCAAGACTTTTTCCAAACTATTATTACTCTGACTTGCATATTACCAAATGCATAAACCGCACCTTTTTTGCGCACCAAACAAACTGTTTTAAAGCTGAGGAGTTGCAGTAGGTTGTAGATACAAAGGTTGCTTTGTGGTGAAGGAATGCAGGGAGTCAGGTTAGTGAGAGGCATAGGAGACAGACTGAGCCATGTGTTCTATAAGTGCCTTTCCTCCCTACGAACACCAGAAATTTAACTTCATTTGATTTGGCATTAAACAGACCAGACTAATATACAGGAGCAAGAGGACTTGGAATAAAGCATTTCAGTGGTGGTAGATTTATTCTACCTGTTTCTGGAGGGTTGAGGAGATGACCTAGCATATCCTTATCTCTAACTCCTGCCTTGAGTTCTGGAGGTAAGAGATGGAAGTCTGCGAGGTTGTGAGCCCACTGCACTGCCGTAGCCTCCAGCTGTAACCCCACCAGGGGATGCTGATGTTCCTGAGCAGAAGGGCTGTCAGGTGCTGGGAAACAGAAAGATTCTCTTGTCCCAAGCAAGACCCTGAAGAACATCTTTGGACATTTGGCTTTCTTGCTCAAACATTCCTGGTCCTCCAAGATGCATTTTTTCTTACAGCCATACTTGCATTTTGTGTCCATAAATAAAAGGAATGCTTCAGTCCCCAACCCTGCACTGGAGAAACTTTTAAGTCAATGGAAAATAGGTAATTTCCATCCCCAGCCACACCATCTGATGACTAGAATGGCAAATTTCTGAGTGTTGCTTATACAAAGATTTGCTTAAAGGGGCTGAAACCCAACTCCTTTAACTCTATGGTTAGAAGAATCTAACAGTATTTGACACAACCACAAACAAAAGCATCAAAACACACACCCATGAAATTAAAGATGACCACACAAAATGAGGTGAACTGGCACTGAAAGTTTTTATCCATTTCAGAAATCTATACACTTAGATACAAAATGGAATTAACACAAAAATTTACATATTTGCAACTCTTGTATTACACAGGTAAAGAGAGTGTTATGTTTTAAACGTATGTTTACAATTTAAAAATCTTCTGAGCATATGGTTGAAAAAAAAAGTATCTGAAGAGCCCCAAAGAGAACATACTGTAAATATGACTGTCATGACACAATGAACTCAGTTCTTTCAGAGAAAAATTTAGCCTCTAAGCAGTATATGTGAATACTGCAAAAAACTTGAAATTGCTCTGATATACATATATTTATTTGCTAAAAATGTTTTTTTAAATGCTGTCTTGGCTGAGCCTTCTTTAGAGTGGATCACGTGAAGGTAGTGAACCACAGGGGTACTAATTTAAAATAAAAGGAATTAGAAACTTAAAATATGCAATATCCAACAGAATCTGAATTTTGAATACTTCATTTACACAAGCCCTGTTACCACAGGAACAGGGATCAAAAAAGGGTGTAGGTCTGTCTCTTGCAAAAGATGGAGGCAGTTTCTTGTCTCAATTCCTATGTAGGATCCTCATATTATATCTGATATGTAAGGAAAATTCCTTGTGGACTAAATCCTGGTTTATTGCTTTCATAAATAGAATTCTAATTCTGTAATGGTTTTGTTACGTTTTTAAAGTTGGGACCACCTAGTGGCAACAAGATTAAAATGGGCATGTATAAACTTTGAAAAGGTAACAGAAAAAAAATAAAGTTTGTGGATACAGATTCAGACTGATAGAAAGTAGACACCTTCTCCTGTTTCAGGAGTGGCAGATTTTTTTTTAATATTATTATTAAAAGTCGTGTAAACATTATTAGAGTATGAAATCACTACGACAGTACTTCTGCATCAACAGAATTGCTCAACAGGTTATTAACACAAATTTCTCCTCCTTATTAAAATTTAGGAATAGAGTAATTTGGCCATAAATATCAAGCCCTTGGATTTAGGATACCTGTCCCCAAAATATTAAGGAACAAATATTACAAGCACCCTGGTACTGCCTATCACTGACAGTATGTTAAAAATAGATTTTATTTTGGATGCAACTCTAAACTGTGTAGAAACTGTAATAATGGAAAAACTGTTGGTAGTAGATTAGGGCAGTGTGTTTTGCCACAGAACAGAGAACAGTGTAATGGGCTGACAATCTGCAGTCAAGACTGACCAAGAGACTGACCACAAAGATTATGGAGTGATAGCAGTACCACAATCACGGTTTCAGTGGTTATTTTGTGTTTTGTTTTAAAGAACCTTTGGCTGCGGCACTGTGAGAGAACTGCTAGCTGGAATTTAGATGTTCCAAAGCCTCACGCCTTCCCCCTGCATCCCAAGCAGCCCTTTCTCTTTTCTCACACCCATTAAAAAGACCAGTGGCACAAACCCTTCCAGTTCAGAACTGGGTAATGGGGCTCCCAGGAAGCCAAATCCATATTGTTCCACACCAATCTGAATGCATGTCATGAAGGAGTCTGAGGTGCCACAACTGTATCAGCTGGATAGCACCTGATGGTGATTCCTGCAGACACTGTACTCAGAAGTACATGTACCTATGAGGTGGCTTAAAAAAAAGCCGCATTTCCTGATCATCTTTACCCACAGTAAATCCAATAGTTTGCACTGAAGTCGTCATTATTTACATGTCAACTGTACAAGTAATACAAAAAAAACCCCAAAAAACTATCTCAGCTGAGCACCACTGCTGACTTTAGGAGTACTCCCTTCAAGTCAGAGTATTAGTATTCCCTGTCACAAGTAAATTCTGATATACTTTCAGAAGTTTCCATTTTCTGCATCAGTTGTATTCAGATCACTTCTTTGTTCACGTCCATCTTCAACATTCCAAGGAGATTAGGAATAGCAGCAGTTTTATAAAAAGTCTGGGTATCCTGGACAGCTTTCACAACATAATCAGTTCAGATCTTTTTAAAAGAAAAGACCATAAAATCCGCTGATCTGAATTGTAAGGTTTTACCAAGAGTTCATTATATGGCATTTACATACAACTCATCTGAGAATAAGTGGTGTGAACAGAATCAGTTTGTGTGTGCAAACAACAGGATGGATGTCCAACAGTGGCAGGAGTCCACAGTTACCTCCAGGGCAGGGGGTGTCAGTGAACCACGGCTGTCACGTCACCTTGGCTTGGAGTAACCGTAAGGACACCGAAGCATCAGGCTGTCATGACTAGGCAAGACATGAGTGCTGTAGTATTCAACCAAACTTCCCATGTTCAAAAACATGATGTCTGAATCCAGGTAGAACTTGTCATCCTGTTGTAGAACAAAAATGTGTGTAAGCATTGACAGTAATGTTACCAACTCAATGTTTAAAGGAAAAATAGCCAAAACACCATCATCAGAACTAACAAGTTCTTTCAAACATACTACTGCTCTACAAACTAGTCAGGCACACAAGTAAGTCCACATTAAACTCAGGAATTTAATATTCTATCCTTTAGGATTTGACTGGAGATGAAGTTAGATATGAACATTTACAGTTTATCTTTTGCAACCAGAAAGCCCAGATCTGAGAACTCAAACTCTCATCCTAGACAAAATATTTGAAAATCAGCTGATTCTTACTTTGAGTTCACGGGAACAGGTTTAGACTTTAACTTGTTAATTCCAATATACACCTCCATGCATGCACATTTTATACACACACACACATATATAATATACACATGCACACACAGTGCAGCCACCAACCTTTTCAAAGACTCTGTAGTTTCTCACTTTTCCTGCAGGTTCATCCCATACAACCAATACCTTGAAGAAGAAAAATGCAACATATTCAGTCTCTGCTACCAAGCTCTTTTAAGTCAATATATTATTAAGGAATTAATTAAAATTCACCCTAAAAAAATTGTTTTAAAAAGATCACTGACATGACAACAATTGTCTCAGATTTTCCTGCTTTAGGAAAAGAGCACATCTAAATTGTGAAGTACTTTGTCATACATAAGATACAGAATGTCTCAACCAGGAAGTTTTTTTAGGGGTAGATTCAGCAATTGCAAGTTACCTTTCCAGCCTTAGTAGATGAGTTCCTAATGCAGTACAATCCATTTTGTGGTCGTCCTTGTGGGCTACTAGCTTTAAATATCCTAAAAAGAATAAGCAATTACATACATTAGCATTTTCTGACTCAGATAAGTGAAGTGCTTGCAGTCTTAAAATTCTTCTTACAAATCTCTGTATCAGTCATAATAATTCATAATAGATCATGGCTGAAAGAATGTCACTGTTCTACCATCTGCATCAGCAATGCAGCACAGAAGATCTGGCTTTCTGGTCCCACCCTGGCAGAAAAACCTTCCCCAGATAGAACAAAATCGTGATGCATTCTCATCTGTCAGTTTATACAAGAGCACTGAACTAACTTCCCTGAGAAGTGATTTCTGTGTTAAATACTTGTAGTGTGTTTTTAAACACAAGTTGTACCTATCAGGGGGTGGTCCCGTGGTGTAGTGGAGAGCACTCCGGTCTCCAAATCCGAAGGTCGCGAGTTCGAGTCTCAGTGTAGGGACCACCCCTGGCAGTTCAATGCCTCCCTGCCATCCAATCCCGTCAGATCTCGGATGCTCAGCAGGGTCAGCCCTGGTCAGTACCGGGTGCTGTAGATAGTCCTAAGGACCTCACTGTCACTGTCCAAGCTCGCTCGGCCGTGGCAGATGGACCTCAGGACTTAAACGGTGGGGCCAGTTCTGCGCATGCTGAGCCTCACCTAAAAAATCCACTGCGCAGGTTTGAAGGGCACACCGATGGGGGTAGTGCCCTTCCCAAATCTTCTTTCGCGAAGATTGGCCATTATTATTGTACCTATCAAAATTATCTTTGCACTTTGTAGGACTCCTAAGTAACTATTTTAAAATCACATTTTACCTTTCAACTTCAAAGGATTCAGAGGTATTAAGAAATATTGAAGCAGGCAGCCCAACCTGTAAAAAAATGGAAGAAAATAAATCACTGTGTAAGTCAATGACAACTCAAAACATGAGCAACTTGTTATGCAAATAAGTTACAGCCATCACTATCTGAAATCATTAATGGTGATTTAATCAATACTTTACGCTTCTTCCTCCTTTATATCTCATTTTAAAATCCAGAATTTACCAAGGCATTCTCAAAAAGAAAATTTAAAAAAAATTTACACAGCACCGTGTTTTCAGAAAACTATTCTTTTCCTGAAAAAATGCATTTAAAACATTCAAAAAAGTATACATAAGCAAGGAAAAAAAGGTTCTTTGAGAATGGATCATCTGCTTGATCTTACCTTTTCATAGTCATCATCAGAATCATCATCATCCTGTTGGACTGGCTTGGATGGTAGTGCTGGTTTTTCAAAGGAAAAGCTTCTAAAACTCTGTCCATCTGGTGGTGATCTCCTGGCAGAAACAGAACAAAAACTGAAGGGTATCTCATCAGGAAAACAGAACAAATATACATAAAACACTGAAGTGATAGTAAAACTAGAACAGAAGGTTCAGTTTAGTTCCCAAATCATAGAATGGTTTGGGTTGGAAGGGGCCTTAATCATCTCGTTCCAATCCCCTGCCATGGACAGGGACACCTTTCACTAGACCATGTTGCTCAAAGCCACATCTAACCTGGTCTTGAGCACTTCCAGAGATGGGGCATCCAAAACTTCTCTGGCCAACCTATTCCAGCGTTTCACCATTCTCACAGTAAAGAATTTATTCCCAATACCTAAACTAAACCTACATCTCCCTTCTTTCAGTTTAAAGCCATTCCCCCTTGTCCTATCACTACATGCCCTTGAGATAAGTCCCTCTCCAGCTCTCTTGTAGCCCCTTTAGGTTCTAGGAGATGCTGTAAGGTCTCCCTGGGGTGTTCCCTTCACCAGACTGAACAATCCCAGCTCCCTCAGCCTGTCCTCACAGGGGAAGTGCTCCAGCTCTTGGATCAACTTAGTGGCCTCCTCTGACCCCGTGATGAGGGCCCTAGAGCTGAAGGGCAGAATAATTTTGGTAGGAAGAGACCTATAGAGGTCATTTAGTCCAAGCTCCTGCAAAAAAGAGATCCAACCAAATCAGTTAGCTGAGGAAGCCATGCCCAGTCAAGTTTTGAGTATTTCCAGGGATGGAGATTCCACAGCAGCCTGTTCTGGTGTTTCACCATCTGCATGGTAAAAAGTTTTTCCTAATATCTAACTCTAATTTCCCCAAGTTGTGACTTCTGCCTATTGCCTCTACCCTCAGAACACTACAGACCTGAGGTCTTGCTCATTCGTGCCATACCCACCCATTAAGTAGTAGCAGGTACCAGTGATCTCCCAATGGCATTCCTAAAGGTTGAATGAATCCAGTTCTTTGAGCACTTATGTGCTACAGCCCAAATATCTTTGTGGCCTGACACTGGACTCACTCCAGTCTACCAGTGTGTTCCTTGTACTGCCTTTAAAGAGTGTATTACTTGATCTTCAGAGCTACTGAACGATCCAATGGACAAAATATTTCTATCTTATTCACAACCATAATTAGTTCCACATCCCTTTCTAAAGCTGATCGTGACATAAAATGGAACACATTTCCAATCTCCACAGAAGCCTAAAATTGTTTTTGCAGTTCACTGAGGTTCTGACAAAGTCTTTGTATTCATCGCAATCAAAGGCTATTAAGGCTTTGTGACACATCTGAAAACAAATGAACTATCAGATTTTAGTGTAATGGTTTTTTTTTTAAGTTTGGTTTATCTACTATTTCCTTCTGAACTATTTCAGAAGCTAAATCCATTACAGAATTTTCAAATAAACACAGGCAATAGAAGCATAACTCTGATGAAGAGAGGGTGCAGGGAAGAGAAACAGATGTCAACATGAACCTGAGAAGGATATCTGTCAACTAGTTAACTAATCCCCAGTGGAAAAACATAATAGTGCATTGTGTTCCCATACTTACTGTAACTGGGGACATGAAGACTTCTCTGCTCTAGGCTTGATTCCAGGGGGCTGGTGGCTTGGCACAGGTGGCTTTGGGAGCACTGGTGGCACAAACAGCCCAGGTTTACCAGGTTCCCTTGGCACTTTGGGCTCCACTGGTTTTTCAGTGAGCTGTGACAGCTTGGGTTTATTGGCTGGTAGCGGAGGAGGAGTTCGCGGTGAAAGGTTTAAGTTTTTCAGCTTCTCGCATCCTTCTGGAGGGGCAAGAACTTGGGCTGGAGGCAGAGGGTCTGGAGGCAATGGGTGAGACTCCTTGACACATACAGGCTTTTTGAAAACAGGTAAGGGGGGCACAGGGGGCAGCTGTTCACTTAGTCTCCGGCTTGGGGATTGAATCTTTAGGTTGGGTTCAGCTCGGCACTGTAACTGGGCCTCTCTCGCAGTCACAAAGTCCTCCAGTTTGATGTCAGGTAAGCTTCTCTTGGGAGGTGGTGGTGGAGGTGGTGCAGTAGGTTTGCCAGCATAGGAGTTTGCCCTTGCTTCTGAGTAGGCAGATTTTCTGACGTGAGGAACAGGTGGAGGTGGGTATGCTGGGGGCAGGACCATATCTGCAGAAAGGAAACATCCAAAAAGCGTGACACACTCAGGGGAAATACAGTGTATCAACAAACATGACTTTAGAAACTGATTTTCTATGTGATTTAAAGTATTCCACTGGCATCTGGTCTGACAGTACCCAAAAGGCTTGATAAGCATTTAAGTTTCAGCACAATTTTGCATGTTATAGGTAGTAAACTCCTGCTACTTTAATTCAGGCATGGCTTATGATGACTTAGTGAAGACTTTTTGCTTTGCTAAAATAAAGTGAAAACAGACTACATTAAAAACATTAATCCTGCCCCAGACTGATGGCCAGATATAGGTTATCCCAGGCAGAAGGCCTGCAAGAAAACATGCCCCTAAAGGCACACAATGCTTTCTATAAGTGGTTACTGCTGTTACTGTAAACTTCTGACCCTAAATACCTCTCCAGATTAGATGCCTGTGCATTACTTCAGTTATTTTATCACTTGCAATGTTTTAGTTATGACCAATGCAAAATAGTAACCTGGCATTCCACATGAATATTGCCTTCACTGGGGGCCTTTCATAAAGGTAATCAAAGAAATCACATACCATCTTTCACTATGTCACAAGTATCTGGCTGCAAGTAAGACTCATCCTCTTCCTCCTGGTCATAATCTGCAGATAAAAATCAGCATGTCAGACTCTGATAAGTACTCCTGGGACCAAGAAAGAGTATCAAGTACTTAAGGCTCTTTAGTAAACAAATATTTCTCCAGGATTCTTTTTTTAAAGAGTTAAAAATAAATTAATAATTTTGGTCCACCTCTGCTCTCTAGAATAGGCGTTTCCTTAATTTTTTATGTCAATTAAGAAAGCAACCACTTACAACAGGGAGAGGTGAAGTAAACTGCACATGAAATTTTTATCCAACTTTGAAGTTAAAAATTATTTTTGGTAACACTTTCTAGTGGTATGGCCTTCCTGAGAAGCTGCAGAGACACAACTACATGGATGCACTGGCAAAACCACTTGGAAAAAAACGTAATCCCCAAACCTTGACGCCAACACAGAAACATTTATAATTTTGCAATATGGAAACCTAAACAAACCTGGTGATCCACAAACAATTAATTCAGTGCCTTGCTCTGGCAACAAAAAAACCCACACCACAACAAATGCTTTATGTGGGTTCAGTGTTGCCTGTAACTGTAAGTCAGAATAATCAAGACATGAAAAACGTGTCACTTCTAGGCAGTAATTTCTCATCACTAATAATAAGAGGAGGACAATATGAGAGGAATACACTAAAAAAAAATCTGATAAAAATCAGTTCTCCTTATTTTCCTGATTTAAATTCATACTAGGCCTCTTACCATAATTCATCTTGCATGCAACCCTTCCCTCCCATAAACATACAAGGACTAAACTACCATCCTACATGAAATGCTGATAAGTTGGTTTTCCTCTGCTTTGCAATTTAACCGGATTTCCTAACAAGACTCAGTCCTGCCCCTTTGTCCTACTCAGGAAAAATAGTCAGGAATTTCCTTTCAGGAAATGAAGAGTACTTGCTCCCATCGACCCTGCCCTCAGAAACCTGAAAGGGAAGATGAGAAAAGGCCTAGAAAAGGATTTCTGCTGAACCCTGAGGCAAGGTTTCTTATATTGAATTTTAGTAACATATTTCTTGACTCGGAAGTCAGTTGCTGAAATATGCTGTGAATGCCTTTCAGGCTTTCTGTCATGTCCTCACTTGTAATTAAACTCCTTGAAAGATCAGAATTTCTTCAGTTTATTTTTCCTAACAGAAAATCTGCTTCTGATTTGAAATTACAACAGCCATACACCTTGTAAGAAAAACCAGTTCCAAAATGGATCAGTTTGCTTAAGTTATGGGAATAATTCCTGCAGAATCCAGAAGAAATAAATAAGCAAATAAAGAAGTCTTATTCATCAGTGTCTGATTTGTCACCTTCATTATCTGCTGAATGATGAGAATACTTGATATCAATGGGACGTTCTACTGAGCCATAGAAACTGTCTGCATCAGAACCAGAGTCACTGCAAAAGAAAAGACAGAGTACCTTCTGTTTAGCAGGACTGCAGCACTGCAAAGGAATGTTGAAAGAGCAAAAGTAACCTGTTCCTACTTCCTAATTAACAGGCACACATATGTGGCTGCTGTCTTCTTAAAAGTTTGTTTTACATAAAGCTGACATTTAAATTTCTCTTGGTAAAAAGATTTAATTTTGTCTTGGTATTCTTTGAAGTATGAATTAGAAAGGGCCTTCCTTCTTGGGTCTTACTGCACCTGTTCTTATTTAACAGAGAGTAACTTGTAGGTACAAAAAGCCTAAAACACCACTGTCAAAACCTAGTGCAAAAGGGACAAAAGGCCAATAAAGATTAAGGGTTTATACCTGAATTCTGTTATTGTTTCTTTCTTCTCATGGTAGTGATCAATTTCCCTCCTCAAGGACAGCATCCAATTCTAAATAAAGATAAAAATACAACATTCAACACATCCATCTTTAAATCATTAAACACAGATGTATCTGTCCTCTGCAAATACAGTAACTGTGCATGAACATACACTGGAATAATATTTATCTATGACTTATACTGAAAGGACTCATCAGTCAAATGTTTTGACTGCCTAAAATGCTGTAAGAACAGACTGAAATACTACATTTTTAGTTTGCAAATTTCAAGCTGTTATTTCTAAAGTCAGATACCTATTCATAGTAAGTTTATGGGTCAGAGATTTCACTGAGCAGTTTTCATACTTTATCAAAGGTTTAACATTAATATTTGCTCCTTGGCTAAAAAGAAATACGGAGTATTTATGGAATATGGAGAATATGCTACGTAGTATGTCCCTTACAGCCATTCCCTAAATGGTAAGTTGAACTAAGACTAACTTAATAGCTAAAACTTCAGACATGATTTTCAGAGCAGCCCAAAGAACTAAATATACAAATTCCAGTGACAGCTGCATTTCCAGTTCATTTAAGTTTTAGGGAAGTCCAAGATTCACTTTCTGCTTCAAGGAAAACTACACTGCAAAAGAAGAAGAAAGTTACCTTTCTTTCATCTTCAGAAGAGGCTGAAAAAAACCACGTCCTGTGCTTCTTGCTGATGTGAACTAACTTGAAAGGAAACACATTACTTGAAGTTGTCTCCTCTGCTGCCCGCATAACCCTGAGAACAGACCAGCCGATACAGAAACACCTTAATCCATAAGGTAATGCTGCTGAGCAAGTCACACAGCTCTGACTGAATGCAGTTTTACTGGCCAGTTTTGCCTTACGAAAAAATAACCCAGGAAAACACTACAGAAATCCCCATATGTGCCTTTGTTATACTTCTCCATTTAAGGGGCAGAAAGGACAAGGCAAGAGCTCTGACAGGAGGAAGAGCCCTCATTAAACCACCAGCCAGAATTATAAACCGATGCCTTGACATGGTCAAGTGTTTTAATGAACTGCATTAATTCACAAGTGTCACACACAGTAAGAAGCATATGGGGGTCTTGTGGTCCTTCTTTCAGGAAGACATTTTATGAGAGCAGAAATAAAAAACATGCTTTCCATGAAAAAAAGGAAAATTAAGAAAACAAATATTAAAAAGCAACTTAATTTTCCTACTTTTCCCTTATAAACACTTTCTTTCACTTTTATTTTTTGCCATCTTAAAACAAGCATAACTCAACCTCTTTCTTTTTTTGTGTGTATAAGGAATTTCCTCATTTGAGGTTCCTGTGGGGGAAAAAATAGTACAAAACCCCTTATGCAGCTACCCAATCTAATTCTTTCATTTCAATTTCTTTTCCTATAATGTTTCTCTCTGTTCATAATGCTAATCAAGACCTGGTCCCTATTTCAACCAAGGTCTCCATGAGGTTGCTCGAATGCAGATACATAAAAAGCAGTGACACAGTCTCTAGTATTTCCAAATTCCATGGTGATTTTCACATCAGTGTGGATTACAGAAGCTCATGTCATGACCGAATTGCAGTGTGGGTTTCTTCTACAAATCATCACTGTCATGCTCAGTTAGAAAAACTCTTAAAAAGATAATTCCTTATTCCAAAAGTCTTGAGAACATTATTCAGTGCAAGAATAAGATACGCAAATATAATAAAATTGCACTGATATTTCTTTACATTCTCTTTCTCATTAAGCCTTTCTTAGCATTAATTACAACAGGAATTTGCTATTACTATTAGTAGGCCTTGTACATCTGCAGCACTCAGTCAGACTCTGACAGGACTGGGTAACTTGAAAGCCAGGTATTTTTGTCTTCAACTTACAGAACAAATATTGAGATTTAAAACATGTAGCAAAAGGAGTCAGACATCTGGCACGTGCGTTCTCTTATTTATCACTCTGCAGTTCATGCAGTTTTGACACTGGAGCTGCTGAATCAGTAACTCCTTTCTGGGTTTGTGATGACCACTGAAATCACTACAGAACAAAGGTCGCTTGTCTGACAGAACTCACATCTATCTGCACTTGCAGCCTGCATTAAGTCAGTCACAAGAAGAAGCCCATTGCAATTCAAACAGCTTTACTGGTCAAATGACAGTGGATGAAGGTGACCCACTTGCCAAGCACAGGAAATCACAGAATCGATTGGGTTGGAAAAGCCCTCCAAGATCATCAAGTCCAACCCTTGGGCCAACTCCAGCCCCTTTACCAGATCATGGCACTCAGTGCCACGGCCAAGCTCAGTTGAAAAACCTCCAGGGATGGGGAATCCACCCCCTCTCTGGGCAGCCCATTCCAATGCCTGAGCACTCTCTCTGCAAAGAAGTTTTTTCTGATCTCCAACTTCAATTTCCCCTGGCAGAGCTTGCGCCCTCCGTGCCCCCTTGTCCTATTGCTGAGTGCCTGGGAGAAGAGACCAACCGCCACCTGGCTAGAACTTCCCTTCAGGTAGTTCCAGACAGTGCTGAGGTCACCTCTGAGCCTCCTCTTCTCCAGGCTAAACACCCCCAGCTCCCTCCGCCTCTCCCCACAGCACTTGTGCTCCAGTCCCTTCACCAGCCTTGTTGCTCTTCTCTGGCCCCGCTCCAGCACCTCAATATCCTTCCTGAACTGAGGGGCCCAGAACTGAACACAACACTCAAGGTGTGGCCTATATGTCACATATACCATTAGAAAGGAATACAAGTCTTGGAATCCAAGATCAACACTTAACCCAAAGAGCAGTAGTAGCTGTGTTTAACCTAGTTGGAAAGTAAACTCATAGTTTCCTGCATAAAGTAAAAGGAGTTTGGGTGTTGAACAAACTCTTTGGCACTCACCTGTTGTAACCTTTCAAAGAAAAGGCACCCTGGGGAGATGCAGATGTGCTACTTTTAAAATAGTAGATACATCCCTCGTGGATAATTACAAATCTCAATGGCCCTGAAAAGATAAATAGTGAGCAAAATATAAACCCAAGGGCAGTACAATAGCTAGAATTTGGGTAAAATTATTGTTTAACATTTTAATAAATCTTATTAATCATCATAAATGAGCACAAACTAATGAAGTGACAGCTTGCTGATGATCAGTCACATGGTAAAGCTGTCCATTCACAGTTTCAGGACTAGGGGCAGTCAGCACTTGATTCCCTCATTTGAGAGGCAGCTGATCTGGAATCTTCCAAGGAAGCCTCAGAGACTGCAGGTCTGACCTCCACCTGTGCTCCTTTACTGGCAGAATAAGCAACAGAAGGAAGGGAACCACAGCCTACAAACACTTATTTACATCCATCACAAAACCACGATGGTATCTCTTCTTTCACCTCAATACATAATACTGCCCATGAAATGATGTTCTATTTTCTTTTTTTGAAAGGTGTCAAGTCTCCTTTTACCAAAGGCAGTAATCTTTGTCCTTAACCATGTAAGTATAGTTATGCTATTAACAGGGATACTAAATAAATAGCATATAAATAAACCCAAAATCTGAAGTTTTCTCCATGTAAACACATGCTGATTGCAGAAGAAATTACTGGTTTTAAGCACAGCCCAATGTTGGCAGTGAGAAAATTTCCATTTCACAACAGCAATAGGAGATGGGATGTTTTTCCAGTACAGATTAACCACTGGAAAAAAAAGCCGAGTACTAATTTCTTAAAAGAAAAGAGTATTTGAAATTGATACATATCCAGGAATCTGACTGTCTTGAAAAATCTTACTTGTGAAGGACTTGACAAGAAATTTAAACAAGTAAAATAAGATCAGTCACAACATTCATTATGTAAAGATTCACAGTTCCAAAACAATGAAAGGAAGATCTTTCAGCATGGCTTTTTCATACATATATTCCACTAAAATTGTATTCCAGCACAAAGTAACTGGAAGAACAGCTTCAATAAAGTCTGCTAACATGAAATGTGTTAAAGCAAGCATTTAATGTGGTTAATACCTCATTCAACTTACACTTCAAGATCTGCAGCTGGGTGCCTCCTTTTTTATGAAGATACCCTGATTTGGTCACTCCTCCAGGCATCGTCAGAAGGTTTTGTGCTCCAATTGCCTTCATTGGGACTGGCCAGACCTGCTCCTGCAAGGCCATCGTTCTGCAATTCACAATAGTTAAAAACAGCTTAAAACTTAGATTTGACCTTAAGGAATGAACACTGAGAAACAAAGCTTGTTTCCCTAAACAAGCTTTCCAAACAACTAAGGTGGTTCAGCACTCAAGAATGTGGCACAGACGAGTGTTCAAAGATTCCAGGAACTTCCTAATGTATGAAAAACCATGGTGCAAAAAGTCCCGGTTTATTTTTATACAGCTCTCAAAAGTGATTGACAGTACTTGAAACAATGGAAGAGTGCTTAGTACATGTTATTTAAGTATTTATGTTCTAAAAATGCTCCAGATAACACTGCCAGACTTAGGCAGGTGACTACAAAGACAATTGGTTTCTTCTCCCAGTGCTACACCACTCATTGTACAGTGGCATTTTCTGTACAATGAGGGAATCAAGTCAAAGTTTAATAACTGAAGATTCCAATACTCCTTACTCCTGATATCTATATGTTTTATTCTGAATGAAAAGAGTAGTATATAATCTCATACTGGATATTATACACCACAGTATCCTGTGCAAGTGAATTTTGTCTCAGATTGCTGCAGAATTCCATTTAATTTATATACCAATTATTAATGCCACGCTCCACCAAGCACCTTTGCAGTTACCACTCTTTATGCTGTCATCTTAAACCAAAAATATTAGTTTCTTAGGTAGTAGCTTTTTCTCATATATAACTCTGAGCCCTTTCTTTCTTCAAAAGGTACCAGAACTAGCCTACAAATCCTCCTGTGTAATAGAGAAAAGAAATCATGCATGGACTGAATGGGAATTTTGACCTAGACATAAAAGGGTCACTTTTCCTCAGTTGTAGGGCTAGAGACCTTTGCTGGTAAAAGGCAAACTAATGAAGTTCCAGTTAATTAATTTCCGATAAGGGAATGATTTTTTAGAACTGACAGGCTTTCAGTGGAGGATTGAAATCTAATGGATCTTGTTTGTTTCTCCTACACCCAAAAGCAAGGGAGGTCAATAGTGAGGGTCAGCACAGAATCCAAGAGCCTTGGCACAACTCCCTGCCCAAGCACTAATCCCTCCAGCCTAAGAAGGCAACTGGAAGTTCCCATACTGAAAAGAATGAGGAAGTGTTTCAGTTTTGTTGAGGGATTAAGTGCAACAGCAGAGTACACATCCACTGCATATGTGTTAGGAAAACCAGAAATGCACACCAGTGGATAGGCTTAGGATTCAGAACTAACTGCTTGCCCTCTGCTGATGGTGTCTACATGGGAAAAGGTGGAAATTCCCAGCAATTTCTACCAAGAGAGTTTCAACTAAATCAAATTTTCTGGCAGCCTAGAAAACTTAATCACAAAAATCAGGTTTTGGTCCCCAGAGTTACAAAGCAGACACAACCAGAGAAGGCAGGATCCAAGGCCCTGGAAAGGCTCTGACAGCAGACACATCAAGGCACCATGGTTTCCCAAACTTCCCCCATGACTTTCCTCCTCATCAAAAGCTGTTACTTTTGTTGTATTCAGCTATATCCTTCCTTTTGTTGCTTCCTCTCTGCTCTTATTAAATGACTGAGATCTTTCCAAGCTGAGTTGTTCCTTCCTCTTCCTCCCCCTCGATGACATTTCTAGCACCAGCAACGTGTTAACAGGTCCAAGAAGGGGCTACTCATACTTTAAGCTTTTAAGAATAATAAAAAAAAATAGTAGTAGTAGAAGTAAACACACACATCCTCCCCTAAACCCTTCAAGTTGTTTCTCCACATCTTGCAGGGAAGTCAAAGTGAGGGAAATAGAGAGTGTTACCCAGCTGGCCACTGACACTGCAGTACTGCTAAGAGTGATTTCCTTGAAATAAGGAATGCAAAGGCAACTCCCGGGCTAAATTCTTCTTTTAAGAACATGCCCACCAACATTCAAACATTCAAAATTAATCTATGATTAAGTTATTTCAGTCTGTTTCTAGCTCTGTTCAGAGAAAAGAGCAAGTAAAAATGGAACCTTTTTATTCAGATAAATATGCTCTGATGCCACTTTCCTTGAACTAACTCTAACTTTTGTCTCAATGCCATCCAAGAGTTTCAAATTCATCATGGGTCTTCAAATTCTGTGTGCCTTCACTACACAGAAAAGAAAAAGAAAGAGTATGGCATGAAACTGTTTCAGTGTTATGTACGTAGGTAAAAACCTATCAGAAGAGGCAGAGTTAAATGTTTTAGAGAGGTTATCCAAAACAACTAGTAAGCTGAAATTTCTCTGAAGCCAAAGTCAAACACTGGGAATAAGTGCATGATACCCTAAGCAAACACAGAAAACAGAAATATTTGTCCAGGTCGTGCTGGCCTAGTGGGAGTACACCAGTCAGACTGAAGTGTGCCTGGATGGGCATTTTCTTCTCCACCTGAAAAGCCAGAATTTCAGGCAGACAGGAAAAAAATGAAAAAGAATATCATAGAAGCAGAGGGAAAAAAAGAAATCCACTTCTACAGTGTGATGGCTACAGGATTTAACTGAGAGGAAAGGACAGCAACTTATCAGGTTCTGCTTCCTCTATTCACAATCATTTCTTTCTTTTGACTACTTATATAAAACAGTCCTGAGAACAGAGACCAAAACTCACAACTTGCCCAGCCCAGCTCACTGAGTAAATGGAGACACGGCTGAAGTCCATGCAACCAAGTACACACTACTTGAGCTAAAGAGTCCACCTAATGTACCAGGCTTTTCAAGATTTAGAGGCTGCTAAGCCTGTTATCTGGATTTCAAAGTGGCTTATAGCACTCCCCATCACATCCATAGCTCCTCAAGCACTTTCATTTGCCAGCACATTGCAGACACTTAGGAAGGACTCTGGCATTCCGAGTTGAAATCTGAGTTAGGCTTCTAAAATCCATTTAAAGTACTTGGAATCTAGTCCCAGACAGATTTTTCTTCTTTTCTTGACAACAGAAAACAACTCTGTAAGGACAGATGATGCTATTTTGCATCAGGCTGGTGAGATAAAGCTGTCAAAACAATATAACTGCAGAATCTTTATTGTAGGGGTAGGAGAGAGGAAGGAAAAATGGACGCTGTTAAAGATTTTTCTGGTCTTAGCATCTACAGCATGGTTGTCTTTAGCTCAAGGAATTGGTTCCTTCCACCCTTGATATTCATCTTATAATTTTTTAATACATTACATGAAGAACAGATTCATGTTGCACTACCAGGTATGCACAATAGCAAGCACTGAGGTCACTGCAGGGCCTCTTAACTTTGACATCACTGAGAACAGAAAGCTATTTCCAAGTTGTTCTGTATGCAGTTATATTCTTGCACTGCAAGCCAAAGCCCCCGTACACATTTTCAGCCCTGGTGCATAGGCAGAGTCTCCTCCAAGGAGCTGACAAGGGAGTTCACAGGAAGGGCCCACTGTGTGCAACCAGAGCCAGGACAAAGCCCTCTCTGACACTGGTCCTCGGCTACAAACAGGAGGCAACATCACCCAGAGTTTGGTGAAAGCTTCTAGTGATAGCTGCACACTTCATTCTTCTTCCCATTCACCAACAAACCAGATGCATATTTTTATATCAACTTTTCCATCAAGCCCCAGCCCCATTACAAGTGGCTATTGAATTAATTTTTCCCCACAGAACAGAACCCTCAGAACCACGTGAGAATGGCAGAAGACAGGGAAAGGCCTTGCACCACTTTGTTTCTCAGGTGATCCCCACGACAATTCTATGTCCCTGAGGGAGATGACAGGCCTTGGAGTGTAGCTGGAGAAATGGCAGAACAGCAGTTCACAGGATCTGCTTCACCATTCAAGAGTACTTTTGGAAAGACAGAACAGTGTAGTTTGAGCTCTTGAGCATGACATAAAGCTTATATAATTATTATTGTAATTACTTCATATACACAAACTAGTGTACCAGACTGAAAATCAATGCAATATGCAGTGTATTGCTGAAGTATCAATAAAGTCAGTCCAAGCCTATCATGTGAGTATACTTTTCTCAAACACTACCACAATGAGCCATTTTTCCCAAAGTACTCTGAAAGCCACCACAGCATGAAAAAAGTGAAATTACACAGCTCATCATGTAACCAGCATAATGCCAGTCTGATGGAGAAGTTTTTTCTGAATCATTATACTGCTACCCAGCTCAAACTCTAAATGGAGACTTCTGTTGTTGTGTAGTAGAAAAACATACACATCTGTGAAGCAATTTTAACCTGTCCTCTCAGTCAGTGTATATAGATTGGAGGCAAGGGCATTATTTTACAGCCTAAAAGTCCTTCCACAAGCAAAAGTAAAATTCTGCCACAATAAAAGTCTGGATTACATTACAGAAGAACACTTATCCCTCTTGGCCTTAAGAGCTATTGGCATTCAACCCAATTAAAGCAAGTACAAGCTGATTCAATTAAGGATTGCATCCTGGAAAAGCCACAAGTCCTCAGCTCTTGCTTAACTTCAGCAGAACACATGGCAGATACGATCAACTCCACATCTTGCAGTTATACAGGCATAAAAACCCATTAATCTCATCTCTGAAACTACAGATGCCAAAAGTTACATTAAAAGTGCTCACTTGTTATAATAATATTTATGGTCTGTCCTGGAGCCCAGTTTGGTCATGCTGAAAAAAAATAAACAGCCTTCAAAGCTGCAGTACAAAAATTAAACCTGATCTGAATTTATAACAACTACCTCTATGTCAATTGTGTCTGAGAACTCTTAAAACTGTAACATCTCATAACTCCTAGTCTTTAAATTCTATTTTGAAAATAAACCCTAAACAGCCAGATGCTCGTTTCCTTCTGAATAGATAACTTACATATAACAGGACATACATAAACCGTAACTTATACAAATGAATGTATTCCTCACATCATGCAGAGGAAGACTGAAGTACCAGTGTCTACAAAAGGCTTTACCAAACACGAGGCAGCATTGCATACTGCAAAACCATAAAATGAAAGCTTCCCCTACGTGCTCTCATCAGTTCTGAGCAAAAACGAGTTTTCTAATTCAGCCATCTAACATTTACCATCTGTTCTTAAAGCTGCTTTCTGCAGAATTTTCAGGTCTTGTCCACTTATTCTCCAGTACTTCTGAAATACTCTTCCATATCGCTCCTGCTTTTTTGGTTACACATTCCATTCCTTAATACTTAACAGCCCCTTTCACAATAGTTTCTCAGAAAGATTAATAGCACAGTACAAACACTGTGAAGTCAAGTAAATCTTACAAGACAAAGGGAACAGAGAACTAAGCTCCACTGTTGCAAGTAAGTTTACTCTCTTTAACTTGCTTCAACTTGCTTTTCTTTCCTGGCAAAATTTTTCAACCAACACCCAACTCCTCTCTTCCCCCTCCGATTCTATACCCTCTAATTTTCTGCACGAGTTAGAAGTATTTTACCCCAGAGATCATATTCTACTCCTAGTCTGCTCTCTACCTCAAAGAGAGAAGATGTCAGAAACACAAGCCACAAAAAGCACTAACCTGGTGACATTGCTCGATCGACACATAGTTTTTCTGCCAGCAGTTTCACCGAATGATTGTTTCCTTTGGGATGACAGAGCCATTAATAACTTATGACCCCTTTCAGGCATGACAGGAACATCCCTGCCCTTCTCCCTGTCCTGGGTATTGCCAGGATGGACGTGCCGGGGGCGAGAGCTGCTGTACAGTCCACACAGGAGGGAGAGAAACCCTTCCCTGCACCGAGCTGTGGCCAAAAGTGACGCCGCGGCAATGACTTGTTTCCTTTGCTGCTTCCTGTTCCCCCAGTGTCAGTGGGCAGCACTATCTCTGTCAGATTTCCCGGCTTCCCAGAGTGGTTATAAACCAATTCCTGCATACCTCAAACCTCTGCCAGACATCGGGCTAGAAAGCAGAGGGGATTTTCCAGTGCTCACTTTCTTCCTTCTCACCTTTCAAACCTTTCTTCACCTTTCAAACAACCCCTCTCCCATGGGAGAAAAAGAAAGTTGTCCCTTTTTCTTACAGCGTTCTCAGGCTCTCACAGTGGCAAAGGCACAGCTCAGAAACGCTGCCTGTGCTTCTGCAGAGCCGGTGCCTCAGGGACTTGCACTGCACCCCAGAACTATGGTAAGTATTTAATCTGTTTTCCTCCCAGCGGTTGGAGGTTGTCCTTCCCTCTTCAACCTGAGAAAATCAAAATAGCCATTTGGAAAAATTCTCAAGCATAGACATGCTCTAGAGCAAGTCTTGCCTGGACATTTCATACAAAAGACAATAAAATTTTAATTCAAGAGGCTGCAGCGCACAATTCCAAGGATGAGTATCACCAACTGATGATAAGTAAACGCCATTCTTTTACACTTATTTTCATCTGGAGTTCTTAAAATTATTCAAGTATTTCACTGACTTGTCTGGAATTAAACAATATCCCAGGCAAGAAAGTTCAAATAAGACAAAACCGACAAGCAAGTTTCTGAATGATGGACAAAACATACATAAGCAAAATTTACTTCATGTATTTTTGGGGAAATGGGCATGAATCTGTACCCTAAAATAGAAAGGGGAACAACTCTCTATACAACATCATCTCTTCTTGTAAACTACTCAACAGCCAAAGCACAAAAGAACGTAATATTTCAGGTACTGCTCATGGCTGTATTGGCAGAGAACCAGCTTTCTCACAGCTGGGCACCTGCCTGCACCCCTTCCATAGCCAGGGGAAGCAAATCATAAATACCACACATCTGTGGTTAGCCACAGCATCAGCACATCAACACAAAATCCCAATGCTCCTCAATAAGGATCAATACCCAGCTGTGTTGAGGGCTCAACTAACAGATTTTTCACACAGAAGAGCTATAACAGATGACTCCAGCTCAGTGGCTTATGAGTTAAATTCACTTGCTTTATTTGCTGCCATATCAGTTGCCCATTTAGACTTTAGGCAGTAACACATGCTGCTTTAAAGCCATTTTTCCTCTCCAAGTTCTCTCCCTAAGCATACTCCTCCAGGCCTGCATTGGCATCTCTGCAAGCTTTATCTCTGCCCCAGTAAAAAAACTACAATCAAAATGACAGTCAGTCCTTCAGTGTATGTAACACTGGGAAAAAAACTTCAGTTCCTCCTTCCCTTTTCTGGTATGACACCCTTAAGTCTTGGTTTTCCCCCTCCAAACTCTGCAACTTACAGTACCACATTCTCTGGCCTCAACAGTGCCAATAAATTATGTCTCCTTTATCCAACATGTTTCTGAAGTACTGCTTTTGCAGCCTAACCTTTCTGATGCTGTCCTCTCCCTTTCTCACTTTAGCACTCAAATGCAGAAGGATTTTTCATTTCAAGTTCCAAGATCCCGTTTTGACTCTTCTGGTGATTTCCAACACTATCAAGATGCTGCCAGAGCCAAAGCAAAAGCCATTTTACACTCACAAGCCGGTGTCCCACCAAGGCACAACACAAGTTTAGATGTTTCACAGTTTTGGTAAAATTAAAATTGAGCTCAACTTTCTAGACCAAACATTCATCAGAAGGACTGTGTTTTCAAAATTGCAAATAAGGAGTCTGAAGAGACATGAAAGCTTTATGGATTGGATTGACATGTCTGTCAGGGAAGTGAAAGATGATTAAATATACCCTTCCTCACAAAGCAAAATTCTGTAAGGCATGGGCCTTTGGCATATGGTTTTCAGACCACTAACCTTCATTTGTCCCCACGAAAATCACTTGTGAGAAGCAGCCTTGCACCAAGCCAGTTACTTCATTTCTTTAACATTATAAGACATCACTTAGATAGCCTTAAAATGAAGAACCAAAGCATCTGGAACCAATGTTTGGATTTCATTCCAGCAGGGCCACTGTCTGGGCAAGTGAGCCAATCCTCTCTGCCATGGGTAGGCACAGCTCTTGCTGGCAGAAAAAAGCAATCCTACTTATCATTAGTTAATGGAACACAAGAGCAGTAAAATATGGTATAAATTCACCAATCTCTCTGCAGGGCTGAGCTGTCTGTGCAGCAGGAGCGCTTCCTCTTGCCAACAAATTTACAGGAAACTGCAAGAGTGGACGACAAATAAAAGCAGCTCAAGGAGAGCACGGCAACAGGCGGGGCAGAAAAATTAACAAAGCAACAAAACAGTTACAACAGCACGAAAACAACTTTCTTTCAGCTGCAGCAACAGGTCAGCTCAGTAGTCAAGCTCCACAGAGAATAATGTAAGAGCTCATAGATTATATTTTTCCATAAAAGCCCACAGTATAGTAAGGCATTAAGGAAGGCCACATTCTGTTAATCCTCTTTAATAATCTTGGACCAGGAGCAGATTATTAGAAGTCTTGTTATTTTATCAATTCTACCAAACTAGCTTTGTCTGAAGTTTCTAGATCACAGTGGAAACACATCCACTGTATTGAGAGATGATATATTTGTCCACTGTATTCTTCACAACTGCAGATTGTAAAAGAGCAAGAGCAAATCCTTGCCCGAATCCTTCATCTCCTAAGGCAATCTTGTGGAAACACAAATAACCAGGCATCAGAATTACTTCTGCTGGGGGAACTGCAGCATTATCACAAAAAAACCCCCACAAAACCTAACAACAGCAGAAATGAGGCAAGAACTTCCAAAAAATCCTCTTTCAATGCCAAAAGAATTCCTAGTCTTTAAACTTCAACTATCATTCCTTCAGCTTACTTCAGAAGAGCTGAGAAAGTCCTAATAATATTTTTACTTATTTATTATACATACTTTAAAAAGTAGCTGAAGTCTTGATAACATATATTCAGTCTAAAACCAGGAAACATTTGAGATCAAAAAGCTTCCAAAATGCTACTTTTACTCCTCTGACTCTTAAATTCTGAATATCTATAGACATGTTTTTGGCTTGGAACTTCAAAATAAGCCAGCCAGCATAGGTCTGCCATAAATAAGCCATACCTCAGAGAAAGAGCGTATCATTTTTAAAACAAAGTCAGAACTTTTCATGATTGTGTCACCAAACAGCTTGGCACACATCCCTGAAGATATCATCATTTTGATCTTGACCAAAGTACAGTCACAAAGTGTTTGCAGTATATCCAGAGCTTGTAAAAAAGCAAATTAGACTGGAAGACAAGAACCTTCTGCAGACTCTCAATATAAGAACATTACCATTGAACAGATTATCTTATAACCTTAACAGATAACCTTGAAAAATAATGCAAGATTTTATATTAATTTATTGTAGGGCCCCTCATTACTAGAAAGATACTGAGATGCTGGAGCATGTCCAGACAAGGGCAATGAGACTTGTTAAGGGTCTGGAGCAAAAGTCCTGTGAGGAACATCAGAGGGATCTGGGTTTGTTTAGTCTGGACAAAAGGAGGCTCAGAGAGACCTTATCACCCTCTGCAACTCCCTGACAGGAGGTTGTAGCCAGGTGGGGGTCAGTCTCTTCTCCCAGGTAACAAGTGATACGGCAAGAGGAAATGGCCTCAAGTTGTACCAGTGGAAGTTTAGATTGGACAGTGGGAAAAATTTCTTCACTGAAAGGGTTGCCAAGCACTGGAAGAGGCTGTACAGGGAAGTGGTGGAGTCACCAACCCCGAAGGTATTTACAGACATGTAGATGTGACAGTTGAGGACATGGTTTAGTGGTGAACATGGTGCTGGTGCAAAGGTTGACATTGAACCTGATGATCTTGGAGGTCTTTTCCAAACAAAGTTCTGTGAAATAAGGATTGAATTAAAATCAGTACAGATATTTCAGCATAATTTTCTATGTTGGCAATTTTTTTATGCGTAGTTTTTCAAGTTAGGGGATTTCTCCTGAATCAAAAGCCTCCCCAAACTGTATAGGAGCATTCACCCAGCAATTTAACTGGGTCAAGCCTATGCCAGGCAGACCATACCTGTAAAGTTTGGTATAAGTAACACTCAAAGTAGAAGGCAAGTTCGTAAAGCACTTTGCTGCCTTTTTTGTTGTTTTGTTTTTGCTGGTTTTTTTGTTGTTGTTTCTTTGGGAGTTTTTTTGTTGGTTGTTTGGGATGGGTTTTTTGCTTTTTAAAATAAATTCAGGTGAATTACCAAGATTCCACTTTCATTTACTAATTCAAACTAGATGGACAAATTCTTTGTTTCTTTTAACTGCTACCTATACACAAGGTCATTGAGAAATAACTGTAAATGCTGCTCTGGCTATGATTAGCTTCTATCTTTCATCAGTGCTTGCAGAACAATTTAAACCAGAACACAGGTTAAAAAAACTGTCATGGAACTGAGCAGAAGTGGCACCACGATTGCCAAAGCCCTATTCCTGCAGACAGCTACAAAGGGAGTTCCCCAAATACACACAGACACCCAAAGTGGGACTTTCCACAAATGATTTATTTCCTTGGCAGACATTTTTGATTCCAAGATATTACTGTTCAAACAATTTTACTGGTAGGCTGGTTTGTGATGAACTGTGTACTATTCTATCACTAAGGTACTCATAACCGATAAATTAGGAAGCACTGTTGGACCTCAAAATAATTCCTGCTTAGATGTCAAAACAGCTTTAAGTATTTAAGATGGTAGACCATGGAAAATTAGTAAAAGCAACACCTAAATAAGGGCTTTTAGAAATTTATAAGTGGGAGTCAAATATCTATTCTGTCCACATCTGACAGGTACATTTACCCAGCAGACATCTTACCACACAAAGTTAAGCCTACTGTTAGGAAATATTTTTTACAGTTGTCTTACAATTCTACTTAAACTGATTGAAAGTACATCAAGAGTCCAAGAAAAAAAGGAAGGCAAAAATCCCACCTCAGCAGCCTCCACTTATGTTCACCATTTTCTACCATTTCTGATACTAAAGCATTCTGACAGACATAAACATCCATCAGTTCATTGCACACTGTGCTTGTACAAGACTAAGATAACTTAGGTCCAGGACTACTATTGCCAATTAAAGAGAGTATTTTGTGTGAATGCATATGCAAATCAGGGCAGTCCCGTGGTGTCAAGGAGAGCACTCTGGACTCTGAATCCCAAGGTCCTGAGTTCGAGTCTCAGTGGGGACCGTCCCCTGGCAGTTCAAGCCTCCCTGCCATCCCATCCTGTCACATCTCGGATGCTCAGCAGGGTCAGCCCCGGTCAGTACCGGGTGCTGTGACAGTCCCGAGGACTTCCCTGTCACTGTCCAAGCTCGCTCGGCCGTGGCAGATGGACCTTGGGACTGAAACGGTGGGGCCAGTTCTGTGCATGCTGTGCCTCACCTAAAACATCCCCTGCACAGGCTGGAAGGGCACGTGGGGAGAGCCCTGCCCAAATCTGCGTTCGCGAGGTCTGCCCATACATATGCAAATCAACAGAAAAATTAACTTAATATAAGCAATTTTGAAACATTCCTGCAGTAGGATCTCAAACCCAACAAACCCACATAAAGCTTATAGAGAAAGTCCCTTGGAATGTCTATCAGCAAAAACCTGCAGTGAGTAAATTCATGAATTCTCTTGCTGACCCCAATAACAAGCTACTAAGTGGATCCTAAAGAAATGCAGCAGGCCCCGGTTTAGGGAAGCATTTGGTTATGTCATCCGAGAGTCCCTCAAGCCTCGTGTCCCTCTCCTGGTGAACTGCAGGAACCTTAGAGTTGAGCAAATGTACCTCTGCAGGCAAATGGCTGCAGCCAGCACCAAAGGGGAAGCCCAACTTCAGCCAGACCCTGGAAAAACGAAACAAAACAAACATTTTCTACTTTCATTTCACTAGGAAAGAGACTATATGATACAATTTAAAGACACAGTGTAACTGCAAAGGCTCACTCCATACTTCGCTGCCCTACAACACAGTGGATGGTACTGGTTTTTAACTAACTATTCAGTGTAGCATCTCAGAGTTTGCTGTTCTCATACCTGGAAACTCTATGAACCAGACTAAGTTAATAACCATGCAAGTGTAATTTATAGAATTAGAAGGCCCAACTGGACTGGACTGCTAATGGACTGGCCCCACTTCCAGTGGCTTTGAAGCTCCTTGGGATCAAAACCTCATGCAAGTAAAGTAGGTGCACCAGAAACATGTATTCTGTATTCCAATTCCAAAAACTGTTCCCTTTTAAATCACAATACCAACTTTTTCATCCATGTCCAAAGGACATTGCAAAGCATAAGTATTTTGCCATTCCTACCTCACAAAACACTAGATCAAAGGACTGAAACAGGTAGGAGCAGTTTAGAATAACCAGCATTTAAGGCTACCATGTATTTTATCACTTTGGTAAACTTTCAGGGTTTGGTGGGTTTTTGTTTTGGTTTGTTTTTAAAGAAGCAGCAGAAAGAAGAATCTCTCTAAGATCATGCTTAATTTCTAGAAAAGCTGAATTTAATTATGAACACCACATCACATGTGCTTGGGATTTTAAGTGAAGATCTTAAAATTAAAACAACTGTACACTGCAAAGCTGTGCCAAAAGGACAGCAGTAAACAGTTTTAATCTGGATGTCATGAGATGGGACAGTCAATTCATATTACTTAAAATAACCATAAAATGTATAATCACATGCTTCTTCTACAAGACAAATTGGACAATGGTCTTTTATATTACCATTTCTTCACAGAAATCACTACTTGCTTCACAAGGATGACCAAAAGCAAAAAACTTCATTCCCCTAAATCTTGTTTAAAAGAGCAAGGATTAGCCTGACATTGACCTATGTCTCCAAAGCTGTTGAGTTGCACTCCAAAGTAAGTTCATACAGGGCTATTCTGAAGAGGAGAAGCCGTTCATACACAATACTTCATAAGATATGAACAACAACATTCATATTTCACACCACAGATCAGTTTGCCTAATCAAATATAGCACTGGCATGGTGCCAGCAGTTTGCAGAAAGGCTTCTCAAACTGTACAAAACCCATGCAGAGTATTATAAAAGCAACAAACACCTGACAGTAAGATAGGCCACAGCAGGGAGTTAAAACAAATTCTAAATTCTTACTTTCCATCTGACCTTGACACCACTTAACTCTTCTCAAACCAGCTCCTTCTCTGACCTGTCTTGGATGTCAAGACATATACACTTAAAAATGCCTTTATAAGGATGAACTCCTTCACATTGGGAAAAGGTCTTCAGAAAACTACAGGTAATGAGAATGGATTTAATGGTACTGCACATGTAAATCAAAACTCTTCCCAGATCAGTAACCATTCAAAGAGGAGGAAAAAAAGAAAAAAAAGTTGTAATGCATCTCACTTAGTGCACAGCAACTGAGAAACTGGAAACACAGAAATTCACCTCAGATTCCAAGATCTCAGCCTCTGGCAGTTCAAAATTACTCCAGTAAGTCCCTGAGCTGCAAATTCTTAGGCTGGAAGAATATTCCATACCTGTGCCCAGTTCTTCCACTTTTCAGCTAGCACTCCTCAGAGCTGACTCCAAACAGCCACCCCTACTGTCCCACACAGCTTTGGATGTCTGTTCTTTCCATTCTTATGGCCACATCAAAGATGCTCCAGGTCATTTGGCTGATTCCTGGCCTCAGTGACTTTTCATCTCCCACACTTATTTTTATTTACTACAGACTAAAAAGAAACACACACATATAAGCTCTTAAGGAAATGGTGTATATTATAAACTTCAGCAACCCTTCTTGGCAGGATGAGCCACAAAGAATACAGAGCCTTTGGGCACCGTTCTTTGTTACACTGTTTTCTTGAAAAACTCTTTTAAAACAGTGCAGCCAGACCCTTTACAGAGATGATCTGGTTATGACAGAAGGGCTCCCTTCTTCATGACCTCTGAAATCTTACATTTTCTGCACTGCTAGAACTAATAGTCACTATGTCCAAGGAATTTGTATAGCATTCTTTCCAAGTTTTGGTTCTACACAGAATTCATATGGACCATATAACATTTCCAGCAAAAGCTTTTACAGTATTTACAGAACATTTTCCTTCTATACACATCCTAGATAGTCTTAAGGCATTCTAAATACAAGTCACTTGGTGTTCACAATGAAGAGCTGAAGCTGGATTTCACTTGCACAAAGGAAATTCAAGAATTTGGGTCACTGGTATTAGTCCTGTTTCAACCTAAGTAATCAAACCTGACATCTTTGTATAGTAAACACAAGAGCAGGTCACTCAGACCCACACCAAAGACAGATCACACACATCACACATGCACTGGTTCAGCTGTGTGCATTACAGCCACCACAAAAGAAAAAGGTCTACAAAAGCTGAACTTTAAGGAAAAAGCGCTCTTTCTGTACACTTTAAAAACATTTAATGATATTTGTGACATTTTATTTAGTATTTGAAACCACACAGATTGATACACAACACGCTTTAAAAACTGCACATAATAACTATACCAAGGTGCAGCTGCACTTTTTTTTACAGCCATAAAAAGAATTCTCAGCTTTAGATGTGTACTAGAAAGCATTAAAAGTGCATTACACTCTGTCCAAAAAGCCTCCCCTTCTTCCAGAAAGTGTGTGACAATCTTTTGTGCATTACAGTAATTCATTTTTAAGTAGCAAGCCACTCTTTTAATGAAAGACATTCCCAAGATATAACAGACTTACTTTTCAATCTCTGTCAGGTACCTCTGCAACAGATCAAAACCCATCAATTCCAACATTTCCAACTAAAATTAACCCATTATATATTTAAAACAGTTTTGTCAACAGAATGTTATGAAAAAATTCGAAATTGTCACAGATTAGCAAAGACTGACATAATCACAAACTCATTGTGGGTCAAACCCATTGCTCCAGTGCCACTTCCCCTCCTGTGCAGTCTATCTGAGAACCAGCAGCTGGCACGGCACAGTCAAGAATAACAAGTGCAAAGACTGCACTAGTTATAGTTTAACTGAATGTGGAAAAAATAAGCCTTTAGTCAGGAAGGACAGGAGAATTTTTGAGTTCTTGCTATGTACTGTATACCTTAACATCTTAAAGCTCACATTTTTTGTTCCTTTGGAATGCTGTATAATTTTTCTTTGTTTTTTATTCCACTTTGTTGGAGATTAAATTGTTCAGTTAGAAATCACAAGGAATCTATTCTCCAAGTTTCACCATTCATTTTGTATTTTGGCTGTTCTACAGAGCACTCCTGTCAATCCTTTCCATTCTACTACAAGCTCCCTCTTCTTTTTCTAGGTCATGTTGATGAAATACACAACATAAAACCATCAAACCTTAGATCACTAAGGATTAAACAGCGAATAGTGATACCATTTATCTTCTTCTTAACACAGCATCATTAGGAACAGATCAGGTTTGTATTTGCCTTTTTTGTGGACTCACACCCAAGTATCAGGCCAAGTTCCTATTTGGTCTTCACCTGTGAGTTACTCAAAAACCTAAAAACCCAACCACAAGAAACTTAAAGAAAAGGAAGTCTGCCCAATGCCACTGCTACAACAACTGATAGACTGTGTGGGAGACAAAGCCCTTCCACAAATTTGGTTTCCCTCAGAACGACACTTCACAACTCCTGATTCATGTGTCAGGTGTGTTTCTTCCACATACCTTCCCAATTAAAACAGACGAGCAACCACATTTAGAGCAAAGTTCAACCAGGCCATGCACTTCATCTGCTTAGAGCTACAAAAATTACAGGGGATGAGTAACACGTGGCAGGCAAATTACTCAGTATGTGGACTAGAAAGATAGAAATGGCATAGGCATAGAAACAAGGATTAATTAGAAGCAACTAATTAGCATGTTCTTTGCTATCTAAAATGGAAGAGAACAGTCTAGGAAGGAAGGGAATTGTGTAAAGATGCCAAATTAACATTTTCAAGCAAGAAGACCTCTGTTTGCTGGTTTTCCTAGCAAAGACTCTGCTGCAAATCCTTCTGCTTGGCTTTGCCTCAATAAACAAAGCTCATCAATCAAGTGTCGGAGTAAGATCTCCAACTCGGAAGAAGAGACACAACTCCCAGTTCACTTGCCCAGCAGTGAGCTTCCCACTGCTAAGGAATTATTAAGCAGCATGGTAAGCCCATTAGATCAGCATTTAGTACATCTTTAGTAATTAACATATTTGTCTCTAAGTCCTTGCCACCTGCCAACCCAGTTTTGCTGGGGAGCCAAATCCCAGAGTGCAAGTGCACAGGTGGCACCAGGAGCACTGTGACACCCTCTCTCCCACTAAGATATCCTCCTACTCCTGGCAGACCTCTCAATTCTCTAGGATGAATGAGCTAAGCAGGGCAGCCACCAGCCTGCAGGGAGGATGGGAAACACAACTGCTGCCCCTGGAAGGAGCAGGGATGCTGTGCAGACATGGGGAAACAGGCTGGCAGCAGAGGCACGGCAGGCACAGTGCCAGCATGACAGTTTCCAGACCTAATCACTTTGGTATCATCTAGTACTGTGCACACTTGGAAACACGGTATTCCATCTTATCACCATTGTTTCCATCACTATTAGAAAGGTTATCTGCACCTCAAAGCAAAAGATGTGAGACTCAATGAACCACATATGCCTCTGACAATACTTAATTCGCCTCTTCAGACACTTGGATCAGTGGTGTTCTGAACAACAACCTTCTTCACACCAGCTGTGGGATTTGCCAAAGGACAGAAAGAAGGGATTTTTCTTTTCTTTCCTCTTTTTTTTTTTTTTTGAGGGGAGGATTGGGAAGAGGGCAGGAGGCAGATGACTCACTGAGGCTTCGAGTTGTGAAGGAAAGAAGAATTTCACTGTGTGTTCTTCCCATAACAGCTTCCCACAAACACAGTAATTTCCTCTATGTGGCCAGAGAACAGTTTGGCTAACTCTGTTCTAGTTTAAACATGAAGAGTACATTTAAAATATTCCTCTTTCCCTTCCAAATTTCCTGTCCTCCCCCACTGCACAGTCACACATCAAGCATTTATCTAGCATAACCCTAGCAGTCTGCCATGCTTAATTTAGTCCTGAGTAAGAGTACCCACACAAGTGTATTGGTGGCAGGACTGGAATATATTTGTGCCAGGCTATGCATCATCTTATTATTTGTTTGGGTTCTCCTAAACCCAGGATGACAACTCTGCTGTGTATAACCCCAAGAGTATTTTTCAAGGTAGTTTTCTACCTTCAGCTCCTTAGGGGGAAGGAAACTACCAATCTTACAGCACGACTTGTGTGGCCCTCCTGCAATTTGTATTCTGCTTTATCAGAAAAGCCTTTCAGGTTAGCACTGATGAGTGTATCCACCTATTTACAGTCCTAATGCAAGTCCTTAGTTAAATATTGAAGGTAAGGACTCCTTCCTAGACACCAAATAGAGACTGCACAGCACTGATTGTCCTGTGTTCCTATATGTGGTGCACACACTTGTATAGCAGAAAGAGTATTCCTTCCCACAATACGTGTACAAAAGTCTGTTTACACAAACCCCACTCTGCTCCCTTAAAACGCGCCGTGCTTTGGAAACATGCCTACCTGGCATGGCAGTGGAGTGTGATCAACTGACTGAAAAATTACAGTGGAAAGCTTGAGTGTTTAAGCCTGACTGATTAAAGGCAATTAACAGCTGCAGATGCTCAGCAGCTGTGCAAGTCAGGTCACTTTTCTGCCCAAACATAGCTTGAAATGCCTCATTTTGATTAGTCAAGCTTACAGATCAGTTTTGAATTAGCTAATTATAAGCTTTTCATCAGTCAATAGGATCTGTAGGCTCATAGTACAGGTTTCCTTGTGCTAAATTTCTACATCATTATCCGGAAAAAAAAATAGGCAAAAAGGCTAATCCTTCCTGGAATACAGGAAAGCACAGAACACAAGAAAGATGTCTAGCTCTTACACAAGCCTCTGTATCTAAAGTGTACAGTTTTATCAATAAAAGCATATACCAGAAGCTGACTTCAGTACATATGCTTGGTCAAAACACCGTGATTACTAGATTGGTGTAAATGGTTTAGGTCAGAATGTAATGCAAAACCAATGTTGAGTAACAACCTATGCCATCTCTGCAATAAAGTCATATCACAGTGCCCTGAGATAAGAGATGCTCTCGCCTGAGGAAACAACTCTCTTGCAATTGCAGTGCACTGAACTGAGTCTCTTCAGAGCTCCAGCTTAGTGTCTACGAGAAACCATTCTCTGATATGTTGTAATAGAATTACTGTTAAGCAACATCACGGTAATGATTTATTCTCTTTAGTAGTGTTGTCACAAGACTTGAGGCTAACAATTTTAGCCTGTGCTGCTTGGTTGCAGCAACGAGCTCTCAAGTAACTACATTCTGGTTGGAATGCCAACCTCAGCACTGACATGCATGCAAGCAACTTCTGATGAAGCTAAGGGGAACTGGGTGGACTTTGAGGTGAAATTTGTAAGGATGTGGCATTTAAACCAAAACTTTTTACTTTATAGCAGAGTTTTAACAAGTCTTACACCAACAGAGAGTTTGCCCCTTGCTCAAGTCAGAACATTAGGAAGTATGGTAAGTTAATAAAACATGATATGAATGACCATTTCAAGGAGATTTTAACTTGGAATAAGATTTGCATGAAGTTATTGAAAGGAATCACAGATAAAAATCTAGTTTCTAATTCTATGGGTATTTATAAAATTTATATTTATAAAAATGATTGCTTTCAGAATGATGATTAATGTCTATCACCACAGTAGCTGAGGTCACAATTAGAACGAGGAAACAAAGCTTCCTACCAAACCACTTTGTTTTTTTGGTCTTACAAGATATATTTCAGCAGACAAGATCAAGGTATTCACAACACACTACTTCCACCTCTCCTCTTCCTTTTTTCACTACTAAGCAGTTATTACATGAAAAATGAAAACGAGTAACACACTTTTACATTTATTAAAATCTGATTCAGGATCTGAGTTGTCGCCCTGGAGTCCCACATTAATAAAGACATCTCAGTGACTGATTTCAGCAGAGTAAAGCTCTGCTGGAGTGTACGCAGCTTATTTGTCTGGAGAAGAACTGAACATGGAAGTGGCAACTGACGTGATAAGTAAGATTTCCCTCCTTCAAGGGTTCTTGTTTTTCATTTTGCATGTCCTTAAATGAAAAACTTCATGCTAATACAAGATAAAGCTGGAGTTATTTAAATCATCTCAGCTGTAAAGCATTTAGAATGAAACCTTGCTTTTGTTTAACGATTAATTATTAAATTGCACAGCACAGGTTCATGGTTCATCTAGATAGGAATAGTGCCAGCTAAACTAGACCTGACTATTTCCATCTGTTACAGCAGAATAACACCAAAAGACACAGTTAAGTGGGCAGTTCCATGCTGGTTAACCTAAACAATGAAAAAGTACATTTACACTAACTAACAATGGAGTTCAGGTCACTCAAGGCCAGTCTAAATTCACATTCTTGTCCTAAAAGAGAGAAAATCCACACATGCAGACTATATTTCCATCACCCAGTATGTTTTTGCTTCATTTCCTTGGCCACACAAGTACTAAACCTGCACATCCTCAATCTTCCTACTTCCTTCTACTATTTGTTCTTCTCTTGTTTACTTGGCTATGCTTCAAAATGAGAAATCCTTTGCTTTTAGTCACATCTGTTATTGTAAATCACCTTTCATGATGGGTCTTGCAGCAGACATATCATGTCTCTCTCTCTCCCCTCAACACTTACACAAAAAACCATCTCTGAGGTAGCAACAGATCCAGACATGTCCACTGGTGCCACTGGACTCTCCCAGTCTTTTCTTTCCAAGCACTGCCAGAAGCAAGAGTGAAGAATTCATTCAAACTCTAATGAGCAGCTTTTTTTTTCCTACAGCAAATTGGGATAAATCACTTACCTGGAACTTGGTAACCAGTGTTAAGCCAGGGTGCTGGAAAACTACAAATCAGCTATCAGACAGCAGATGAACCAGGACATACAATACTAACAGCCAACTCTAAGAACTGCATATTTAGGTAAAATTTCAGTGTACATATTGCTGCTCCTCCCCTGCTCCTTTTTTGCTTCTTTTAAGGGTCCAGCTACTATGATGAGGGATTTTAGTTTCTGGTTTTTAAAAATTGCATGTTATCCTTCCAACTAGAGGAAAGGCTTAAAACATAAAGTACAGGCACACTGGAAGAAAGTGAATAATAAATGCTTGCTTAAAATACAGATATCTTCTTCTTACAGACCTCATTCACAACTTTTACATACTTGTGCAGTGTTCCTGCCAGAAAGAATAAAACTCTGAAGTTATAGGGTTTTGGTACTCACAGAAAAGGTTAATTATTACTCAGCATGGCCACCAGATTTTTAGAAAAATTAAGGCTGATAATTCACTTAGTTGTTTCTCCTACATGAGCTCCAGTAGAAATTCCATTTTCATAATTTGAGGAAAACATCTGGAATGAAAGATTTCCTGTTTGAAGAGCCCTGACAAGGGAGTTCATGATTAAAGGCATAAATCCAAGTTTCTCCCAGTACTCTCATTTATGGCAAAGCTGAAGGGATAATAAATAAAAGCCTTGGTTAAATATGTTCAATAATTTTTCTGTTTGGCTGTTGCAATATAATCCCTGCACTGAAACAATCAGGAGTACCAATGAGGTGTTTTACAGCAAGGTATGCAAGCCCTTTGTGCACGTACATGGCAAGATACGGTACAGGGAAACAAAGTTTAGTTGCAATGTCTACTGCATCAAGCAACAAAATCCATGATCTTTTTGCATGGACCACTCTAAAGCTTTCATAAGTGATCTTAAATCCATGTGCAGGTATTAAGTTTTCTAAATGTTCCACGAGACAGTGAGAGCCATTTCCACACTGTAGAAGTCTGTGTAGGCACCTAAATCCATTTGGAATAATCAGAAATTATCGCAGTCACCCTTAAGTGCTCACACACTACATCATACATAAATTAGGGTTAGTCAAACTACAAAGAACAGAACCCCAAACTCCTGTATTCCTGCCCTAACACATCCAAGGAAGTGGTCTACCACAACCAAACCAAATCTCTTTATTTTCATTAGTTACAGTACAGTGGTTGCATTTAAGTATGAAAAAAGTGTTTACCTTTTACAAAGATAAGGATACAAAAGCAAGTTTGAATTGGGAAGTTTCTTCTTTGACAAATTAACACTAGAAGAGCAGGGCAGGGTTGGAATTAAAGGCATATGCATTTTCTGGAAGACAGAACAGATTTCATGATTTGAACATCCCTACTGTTCCATGAGGATGCAACTGATTCTGATCATACACAATTAATGATGTAATGTTTGTCAGCTGAGTAAATAAAATCAAAATCCAGAAAGCTTTAACCATAACCAGCTGAACAGTGGGAATTCTCAAATATTAAGAGGATGAAAACAGGCATTCCCTGGCCCTCTTGGAGTTTTACTTGTGGCCTTTCCAGAAAGAGAAGATTGTAAGGAAGTAAAGGTAGGGTTATGCTACCTGAGGGCAACTATAGACATGAAAATTAATCCAGCAACAAAATTCAGTGAGCAGCTACTCCTAAACCTAACAAAGACTTGCTTATCTCACAATAGCCAGATAGCTCAGCTCTTTACAAGTGTTTTAGGAGACAAATCAGAACATCCACTTTCCATGAAGCTTTGCCAGAGGTACTTTAGAGAGAGCCCGAGCTACAGATTAGGTGTCCCTGAATTAGCCTGGTCAAACCAGACTGTGACAGTGGCAGGAAGACAGTAGGAATCCTTACAAGAGGCACGCAAGCTGTTCTCTTCTCTGCTCCTAAAACACAGTTCGCAGGAGCTGAAGCCACAAATATTGCCAAGGTCTGATTGCTGAGCAATTGTAATTCCTTCTCTGCACTGTACACCATCTCTAAGTTTCTTTCTGCCAAAGATATTCAGATATGCATAACTACTGCAATAACACCACCTTGGAAGAGATAAGAACTTGGCCATTACTGGAAATGAGCTGGCATGCAAACAAAATAAATAGATTATTTCAGTTATGCTGGTATGCTGGGATAGGAGGAGAACAACGTTTAGGTTTGTTTCCATAGGAAGTCATGTCCCTGCATTCTCCCCTAAGTATTGCTTTGTTTAAAATTAATCCCTTACCTCAGGAAAAATTGTTTTCAGATTCCTGAACGTGTCAGACAAAATGTGCAGTCTTCAACTCCCTTTCTTTTTAAGAAAAGAAGTAAGAAATTCAACATAGGAGAGCATGGAGAAGAGGCAAGACTAAAAAAAACTCCAATCAGATCTTGGAGAAATATTGTTTAGACAGTATGGTCTTAAAAAGAACAGCGTACTAAGAATTCTCTTATGAGTTCTAGTCAGCCAACTAAAGGAAGCAATCCAGTGACAAACATGCTTATAATATATAACATGATAAATAATTACCTAAATTTTATAATGATACTCAGTATAGTTCTACTGATCAAAACTTCAGTGCCTTCAAATCTTGCCTCAACGTATCACAAAAGGCATAATTCTTTTAGTAGTTTTAGCATAAAACAAGTAGTGTTGATAGGAGAAGGAGAGGGGTGTTGATTAACTAGAGAGTTAACAATGGTCAATACATATTAAAAGAACAGTGACATAGGTACATGTGACAACAGTATGAGAAACACACATTCCATTTAGTACCATATTTGCAGAAATGTATTGTGCCTCTCAGAGGCTGCCTTAAGTCCCCCTGACTTCTAGACTCCAAAAATCCCTTCCCATCACTGTTCCAGTACAGCACAGGCTCAAAAGCATTGGGAAGCAATGTTATGAGGAAATGCCTTCATGGAATAAGTTTACCTTAAGAAAAGGACAGAAGAATGCTTAGATACACAAGAGAGGAATAGCCATCTAAGAGGTTATTTTCTCTCTTCCATTGGAAATCCCACTCAAAAGACAAAATGCACTGTGGAAAAATCATTGTATCAACCAATAATTTTTAATCTAAGCAAAATCAATTTAGTCTGGTAAGTGTTAGGAGTCCTCACCATTGCTTACAGAGCTATTGATCAGAGCTACTGAGAGTCTGAGCTTCTATGAACTTTCCTCCAAGGTCCAATAGAAGAAGTAAGCCAAGATCCTGTTCCTACAGTAATACAAACTGTAACTATACAAACAGTAGGGTTACTTACATCTGCAAGTGCTTTTAAGATCGGGGCTTAAGCCAGAATAATTAATGGACACAATACTTTCAGGACTGCACATTCCAAACTTATGAAACTGCTGGATAGTCTGACAAAAGACTAAGTTACCCATTGTCTACCATCCCATGGAAGATACACCAACACTAGGGCAATGTTGCCAAGTTAAAACACATACCCCTCTATTAGAGCAACAAATGCACCAACCCCAGGGCTGTGGGGCAAAGAGCAAACAGCGCAACCAGCAGGGCTTGAGTGTCAGAGGCACTTTTCCTAAAGGTAAAATGACAAATACATATGTGCCTTTTGGTCATCCCAGTTTGTGTTTCACTGCTGTAAAGAACAATTTAACAGTTCTTAACACATTTCCATTTCTACTTGGCATTCATTACCAAAGTGGCTGTCGTGTTTGGTTTTCCATCTAAGGAGACTGCTTCCCATCCACTTAAGCAAGAAGGAAACTTTTCATGCCCCCTGTTTTGTTAGTTTTGGGTGGGTTTTTTTGTAGGCTAACTAAATTTTCTAACAGCAATTTTAGATTGGAAGTCTGGTCTTCGAAGTACAAGGGGTTCATCTGCCTGTAGGAGCTCACAGGTTCACAGTTCAGCAGATCACATCAGCCACAAACACAGGAATTCTCACTCAGCCCTGCCTGAGGTGTCTGCTGGCACCTATCTTGATGTATTCATTCTTACTGCTTTGAAAAACTTTAAACCCTTTAACTCTTTCCAGAACTGTCACTTCTGCATTTTCCTCCTTTATAACTTAAAAAAAGCTCTTTACTCTCTGGCTCTTTCAGTATGAAGTTTACAGAAAGCTGGAAGATTTCAAAACAAAACAATTACAAACAGGAAACAGCATTTAACCCACCACTAAGCTGACCCAGCACTGACTCCTCACTAATGGAATATTGGCAAGGGGTATCTATTAATCAGCTCTTCTGCAACAGCAAGATGGCTCCAAAATACTGTAAAAAAGTAGGTAAAGAAATGTGTTATGCCCAAAAGAAAAGCACCAAGTGAATTCTGCTTTTGTCTGAAGTGTGAAAGAGGTACATGAAGGAAACAAACTGCAGAGGCTCCCACTCTATGTTTCCTGTACAAATACAACCAAAAATAAACAGAAGAGGTGTGTAATTATTCAGACCTAAATTTGTTTCATAACCCCTGAGACACTAAAACTTAGAGCAGAGTGAAAGTGGAAATTTGCTTTTCACAGTAGCAAACATACCAGTTGAATACAACTAATTTCCAAGGGCAATCTTTAAATCTCTCTGTTCACAGCCAATCCAAGCTCACAAACCAGCAGAAGACTGTGAAAAGTGTTTAGCAACACTGCTGCACCTGCAATGATGAAGTTAGACATGGCATGAGACCAGTTCAGTCCCACTACTGACCTATACTTAGCTAGCATCAAGACTCAAGAAGTCTCAGCAGACAGGATGGAAGGAAGGGAAACATTTAGCCACCTTCTCAGTTAATTCAGGACAGCAGTATCCAATTTGCATTGGTCACTTGTGAGATAAAAGCTGACAAATCAAATAAGCACATGCCAGGTGTCCGTGCACTCTACTAATCCAAAAGTCACAGTACAGAGCCTGCACCTGTCGAAGAATGGGAACTTTATACCTAGGTTGAAGTGACAGACCTGAGTAAACAGGAGAGGACTTCCAAGATTGAAGCAGATGATAACACTACAGAAAACGCTGTCACAAACGTATTTGTACGCTGTTTCATCTCTAAAAAGTCTGGCCTCATCATTTAACGTGTATTTAGATTATCAGTGGAAACGTGCTAGGAAATGACTCCTGATGCTCACAACGCCAAAGACGCAGCTCAACACAAGTGGCAAATACAGCTGCTGGAAAGCACCCGCATGTTTTTCCGCCCCCTAAAGAGCCTTTCCTTCTCACACGGGCGGACTCACAGCGATGACCCGACCCCATCCCGCCTCCCACCTGCAGACGACCAAAGCAGCACCGAACTGAAGCCGTCGATCCACCGCACGGGGAGACACAAAGCGTCTTCCCGCTGTTCCCCCTCGCAGAGGGAACAGCACATTTTCGAGGGAAACTCGCGGGTCGGGAACGCCCCAGCGCCGGGCGGCAGCTGCGGGGCTGTCCGGGGGCTCCCGAGGCTCCCGTGACTCACCCGAGGAGTTTCCCGGCGCCCTCTGGCACCGCAGCGTCGGGACAGGGGAAGGGAGACGCGGACACATGCGTGGCGGGGAGCGGGGCTGGGGAGCAGGGATGCCTCCGCCCGACCACGCCGGGACAGGGCGCCGTGAGGACAGGGCGCTTACCTCAGCTCGGCTCGTCTCAGCTCCGCGGGCAGCAGCCGCCGCTCCAGCCCCGCATCCCCACTCCACAGCACCACAGCACTCAGCACACCCCGCTCCCGCCCCTTCCTTCACCTGCCGGGGCGGCACCGCCTCCCGCGCCCGCCCCATCGGGGCAGTGCCGGGGAGCTGCGGGGAAGCTGCCGGCGGGCGGGGCCCGGGTCTGGTCCGAGTCAGGCAGCGCTCGGCTCTGCGAGGGCTGTGTGTGCCGAACTTCCCCCCCGCCGCTGCCTCGGCTCTGTCCAGAGCCGGGACAGAATCAATGAGGTTGTAAAAGAGACCGTCGAGTCCAAGCCGTGACGGAGCACCATCATGTCAGCTGTACCGTGGCACTGAGTGCCTCGCCCAGTCTTTTTAAAACACCTCTAGCGACGGTGACTCCACCACCGCCAGAAGTTGCATCCCCAAAGGACGTGACTTGGGGATCTGGTTTTATCTGACTGGCAGCAGGGTCTGACACAGGTGCCTGCCTGGAAGCCACCAGGGGCAGGGAGAAAGCAGATTGTAGGATACCTGCATTGTGGTGAGGATCCTTTGCAGGTTGTCTTGTGTCCATCGAGAAGCAGGGGGAGGCACTGACCCGAGTGTCCTGTGTCCATCGGGAAGAAGGTGAAGGCACTGACCCAAGCCTGGTGCACTCTGAGGGTGGTGGGCTCAGGTCTGGGCAGGGATCTGTGGATACAGGTGGGCTCCCAGTGCCTGGCTTCTGGAACCAGGGCACTGCAGGGGCAGCCCGTGTCCAAAACAGCCCAGATCCCTGCCAGCCGTGCTGGCTCCAAGCTGACCACACACAGAGCCATGCATTGCCTCCACACTCAACTCTCATTTTATCCAGGTTTTCCCCACATCTCTGATAGCAGACCCATCACTCTGTGCCCCCCAAAAATGTTGCATGGTTGGAAAGGTATTTTTAGGTGCTCTAAAAGATAACTTTTAAAATTTGGTGAGATGAAGTTTGCTTCCTTCTCACATGTTAAATGTTAATCTAAGATATGCTTTTATTTCATTCAGTATTTTGCATTTTATTTGGCTTTTGTTTGTTTCTGCATTTGCCTTCTATTACTTCCCAGATGTTTTGGGGGTTTTTGCAACTAAAAAAGAGGGGGAAGGGGGGGTGGGTTCGTTTTTTTGTTTTGTTTTTTAATGATATGAGCAGAAGATGGAAAAATCAAAATGATGTTTAAAAATATAGAAAAGCAAAGTAAGAAAAAATAGGAAAAAGCTTTTTTAAAATGTTCAGCAACTCAGCAACTTTTGTCTTGTAAAAATGATCTACAGAGTAGTGTTGCTCCTGTGAGAGTACTGCTGAGAGGCACAAAGTGGTCAGTTTGAACTCCATTTACTTTTCTAACAAGAATGTAATGGAAAAAGAGCACTTAATAAGGCAATATACACTAAACACTGATCTTTATATTATTCTGAGATTTATTTGAATAAAAAGCAGCAGATTCCTTTGGTGATTAGTCAGCTAATACTTTAACTTAGTTTTAAAGCCTTTAACCTTGACAATGGTATCAGAATAGTTTCTGTGGTCAGGAAATAAAGTGGTGCAATATTTCCTGTCAATGCCATTTATTAGTATTTCTCTTTGCCATTCACAGAAATTTGCATTAAGAAGTAGCAAAGAGAACCCCTTCTCTGAATACAGGAGAGAAGGGGCTTGGTCTGTAGAATGAATCATTGTGTTCTAAGTACAACAGAGACTGGCAATAGCTGGAAATGGGGCTTGGTGATGACCTTTGATTGATTCATAACATAAATACAGCGCTATTAACACCTGCTGTTGGGTTTGAAGGGGTGTCTATGTAAAGAAAGGCATAATTTCTCAGTACAAGGAAGGCATTCTGCTGGCAGAGCCTAAGGAAAATGAAGTTTCTTAAGCCTTCCCACAGTGTGTATCTCAGTTGCAGCCAGCAGCAGCCTGTGCCCTGGCTTCAGGTTTCTGTTGCACAAAGACTCAGAGCTGTGTGCAGCCGTGGGCAGGCTGAGTAACACAAGTCCCATATGAAGACCACAAGCAGGAAAGCTGTTTGAGTATAGCTCTTCCACTGATTCTGGTTCGAGTTCTGTGTCAGAACATCCTGACTTTGCTGGTGGAAATTACAGCATTTATTTTCCTGCCTGACTAAACCCAGAACTTTCAGTCTCCAGAGAAGACAGATCAGTGCATTAAGCACATTAAGCTGAAGCAGGTGTGGGGAACCTTCCCTTTGTTGGCTGAATATGCCCTGTGACTTCATTTTATAGGGTACTGTCCATGATTAAAATTAGTGTGTGTGTTATTACTGGATAGTAGAGCATGTTAATGTGTGGTCTGCCAAATGTGTTGGAAAGGCATGCTTGGTCCTTAGCAAGGAAAATGTTCCCCATTCCCAATCCAAAGGATAAACTGACAACCCCTGATACAAACTGTATTGCAGGGTAACCAGCCCTCCTCCATCTCTCTTCTGAGCTGAATTTTGGTTTTGTACAAGCTAAGCTTTCTGTGTGACCTAACCTGTATGCTGTGTTCCAGATGAGAGGACTTGAATGCTTGCTCATTCCTCCTGGAAAAGCCTGGCCCAGTACCTTTGAGGATCACACTTGTGTAACATCAGGAAATCATAGTTATTTTATGAGCTTGCTCTTTCTCAGTTGTCTCAAACCAATAAAACTTAAATCTGAAGCTTTTACCAGCTCACAGCTGTATTACATAGTATTGAAATTACAGAATCATAGAGTATCCTGAATTGGAGGGGACCCACAAGGATCATCGAGGCAACTCCGGACTCTGCAAGGACAACCCCAGAAGTCACATCGTGTACCTTAGAACATTGTCGAAACACTTCTTCTGGCAGCTTTGGAAACCCTTGAAGCCACCCAGTTATTTTTAATTACATAATATTCTATAGTGAGGAAACATTCCAACTTCATTTCATCAATACATATTTTATTACCTTAATCTCAGAAATCCACTTACTTTTCAAAGAGAATGGTCAGGTCAGTCTAATATAGTCTACTTTGTGGGGAAAAATTTCCATGGTATCCCATTCATCTCTACATCCTTAACGATTTTTTTCCCTTCAAATTTGCATATGACAAATCATATTGAAGGGACTATAGCTGTGATGCTGCTTTCACCTCCATTCTTCTTAAATACACAATTTGCATAAGCCTCATTATGAAAAATAGTGTGTGATTTTTAGCTGAACTAGATTCCAAATCTAACAGACTTATGAAAGTATTTATTTGTGATTGCATTAGCCAGCTCACCCAGAATTCTGAGAAAGGCACTGACCCTCACTGCCTTGTGGCTTTGCTTCCTCCTTCCTTGTTCTCTTTTTTTTGTTTTAAATGTGCTTGCAAAGCCTTGGTCTCTTTGTTATAATTGTCTTCGCATGTCTAAGTTAGCTGACACTTGGCAAGTCTCATTTCCTGGCCTCGAGACATGGCTTACCTCTGGTGAGCAGTCTTTCTTTCTGTTTTCTGTACAATCCCTGCTTATACCTGATTTCCCAATTGTGATGGCTCGCTGCACACTTTGAGCTCCAGCTGCTCCAGAAGAGTTTCTTTCCATAAAAGTTTTTCCTTGCTTTTTATGCAGTCGTGGCACAAGAAGTCCTAAAGAGCCCCATGTAAGCTGTGTGCACCAAACTGGGCATCATCCAAATTGCAAATCTGGGGTAGGAAGTAAGAGCTTGCTTTTTTTTGGTTGTGATTATTTGTAATTCTCTCAGTCTCAAGGAACAAAAGCATTTGTGTCAAATTTCAGGTACTCGTATTCTGCTTGAAAAGTGTCAGAGAATTGTATCCCTACAAAAATACAGAAGTGACAGATGGAAAGCTGGTACTGATACCAACAAGACTATGGAATTCAGGAGTGGGTTACCTATTTAAATATGCAACACACCTAATGCTTTAAATATGCTCAGGTATTTCTCATTCTATTGCTTACTCCAGAACCACAGCCAGTGTTTATTTGCTTGCTGCTCTTTCTTTTGCTGCTCTCCCATGGGAATGCAGACTGAAAGCACGAGTCTGGCTCCAGAGACACTATCAAGGGGCCCTAATGGGGCCTCTCAGTAACAGTGCAATACACATCAAAACCAACATTTGCTCCAAGAGGCACAAGGATTCTGACAATATATTTAGGTGCAAAGAGGGTACTTTTATTTTTTTGTTTCTTAGAAGTGCCAGAGAAACATGAAAAATATTTAAATTCCAAAGATAACGAGATCTAAAAAAGAGCAAATGTTTTCATTAGCGATGTTCTCTGTTGTGTTTGTAGGACTTTTACCAAGCCTTTGGTAAAAATAAAACCTTTGTCTTGGCTTTTTTGTTGTTGCTTTTTAATACTGACAAATACTGCAATTAATTTGTTACATAACCCATTCCAGGGCTGAACTGTATCCCTGAAGAGACAGAACAATCTATTATGGATTGAGAAAGTATGCCAGAAAAAGCAAGGCTTCGTGAAGGCATTTTGCCTATTCCTGTCACGCTTTCCGGCTGAAGCTTTAAGGAAATAAACTCACTAATACTCTGCCAACATCTCTGGCTGACAGCTAGTACATCCCCTCTTGTCTTCCCCATTGCAGCGTTGCTGATGTGCAGGGTGAGAGTAAAGTGATCTGTCTGCGGTCGTTCCTGTCGCTGGCAACACAGATCAGTCCATTTCTTTTTTGCTGCGCTGCATTTGCAATCAAATTGTATCGTTGCTCTCTACAGAAAACAACAATTTCTCCTGCCTGGCTCTTAGTTTGTGTTGAAGCAGCTGCAATTTAGGTTTGGTGTTTACACTACTGAGTTCTGTCATGGGAGACTCAGGGATGTCCATTTGACTAACATATTTAGCAGTTACATGAAATATCTAGAAAGAACACCAAGAGTATTTGAAACTCAGAGCTTCATAAAAATTCCAAGAAAGTAATCTGTCACATTCCTCTGTCAGAGGAAATAACCTTACTGTGGATAGCTGGGATTTTTAGTCCTGATGATGTACTTATTGAGTGAGGAGAAGGCCATTACTGAGACTAGAAGAATACATTTTCCTCAACTTGCCTGCTCTTACTAGGAGACAGTATGAACTTTTCTCACATGACCTCATCTGCTTACCTGTGTTCTGGCAAGCCAGGTGAGAAACATCAGTTTCCATCATATGTTCCAAAGGAATATTTCCTTAAAATCCAAAATGAAACCCCTCAACATAAAATTAGAATTACAATAAACACCAAATTTTTAGTAACAATGAAACATCTCCAGGTAAAGTGCTCTTTTTTGTTTTACTTTTGAAACTGAGTGAATGAAATGTAGTCTCAGTTGCAGAAGCAGAGAATCCCCAATAACACACTGCTAAACCTCCATCGTACGATTCATGATTTGAGTGCTCTGTGCTGTGATCTCCTCCTACTCCTTCCAGTCCGTCACAGCAAACTGCCTGGTAACGGAAATCATCAGAACAATTCCAGTCTGCTGCCAGTGAGTAACATCATTTTCATCTTGTCAAAGCGATATAACTTGCATGGTCATGAAGTTTCCAGAAGGAAATTACTACTCACATAACTACAGCCTTTTTTATGATGGCTCTCACCAAGCAAGACATAAAATCCAGCACAGGAATACAACCTTTCAGAACTCTTCAGCTCCAGACACGCACCTGATGGCGTGAACATCAGAGAGCTTGGTGGCTGGGGGTTTCAGGATCACATAGGAGGATGAAATCATCACTAGGAAAATGAGAAACTGTATTTCTCTCAGGAGCAGGTTGATTGTAGGCACAACAAAAGGAGGAGCATCCCAGGCAGCACCAAAACCCTTGTCATGTGAGGAAGATGGAGCTCCTAACTGTGCCTCATGGAGAAAGCTGAAGTTGCTGGTGTGGGTGGCAAGTATTGCTAGGGAAACTAGGGCAGTTTCCAGCCTTACTCCCTAACAGGACAGTGAGTCACCTCATCCTATCCTTTGCCTTTGCTGACATCCTTATGGCCTTTCTCAAATCTTTCCTCACATGTGGGCTGTGTTTGCCCTGTTTCTCCCATAGTTACCTTTAAATCCTTGTTAGCATAAAGAGTATTTAACTCTCTTAACCACTGCTTTGAGCATCTTTCTGGCAGGAATCCTCATTGCAATTGTCCTTTTGAACTGAGTAAAGCTGAGCAGATTCTGTAAGGATGTAGAGTCTACCACAGCATCCTTTAAAAACTGATGGGTATGCAAGTGCATATATAATAATAAATTTAAAAGACTTAAAAGCACAGCAAAATGGGCCACAACTTTTTAAAAGCAACTTGCAAGAAGTATAAAAACCAACAGTAAATCCTTTTTCAAATGCATTGAGTGTAGACAGCAAACCAGAGAATCAGTAGAGTCAATATGTGATTAAAGTCTAAAGGTACCCTCAGAGAAGATAAGATCATAGCAGAGCATTGCACAAAAGCTGAATAAATGTCTTACTTCTCTAAAAGAGTTACAGAAGTTTCCATGCAAGACCCTTTCACCAGAACAAGACTGTATTCTCACAGGAGTTCTAAGCATATATACCTCAAACTATGGTGTATCACCATTTGCTTGAAAGCAGTTTTTTATCTGAGAAGAGAAAGGTAATAAATGTGATTGCAGTTTTTCTTTAATGGTTCAAAATATCAGGATCTACAGGTATGGCATCTGGATCAGAGTGAATTAAAAAAGAATGTAATAAAACAGTTAGGAGAGGCAATAAAGATAATGTGTTAAGGAGGAGTCAGTACAGTTCATAGAAAGAGGACTTATGTCTCAGAAGCAAATCTGCTGGAGTTCCCTAAAGGAGTCACCAGGCATGTGAAAAGGGACACCCAGCAGATACAGCCTATTTGGACTTCTAAGACAACCTCAATGCAGTCACTTATCAAAGACTTTTCAAGAAACTCCACCAANAGAGAGTTTCACTTTGAGGAAAGGCATTTTGCTTCCTTGGGAACTGGCATGTCAGTCAAACTGTTCAGCATATTCATACATGATATAAGTACTGTAATACAAAACTTACTGTGAGAAAAGAGATGAAAAAATGTGCTGATATTGAGTTACTTGGGGTAGTAAAGATAAATGCTGAGTGTGTGGAAGGACTTAATAATACTGGGCAACACAGCAAGCTGAAATACAGTGCATATAATTGCAAAAATCTTCCTAACAGCATATAAAATGATCCCTGAGCTGGTTATCCCCACTGAGGAATGAACACTTGGGCTGTAATCATCCAAAAAGCTGCTGGTTCAGTACTTAACAATAGTAAAACTGCAAACAGAACCTTAGCAACTTAGCAAGGGAACAATAACAAGTCTGAGAACAGCCTCTGCCATAGTAGAAATCCATCAAGCTTCACCACCTGGAACTGCTCATAGGGCAAGATACCCCATTGCAAAGAGGGCATAGACAAATGCCACAAAATGTATGATTAGGCTGTAATGTCCTTGCCTCGGATGCTGTGGGTGTTAGGAGTTCAGTCAGGTTTCAAGTGAGCCTGGGAGAACTTAAAGCAGGAAAATACATCATCAATTGAAAAACTACATTTCTACCTCCAGAAAGTTCACCCCTTTCAAGGTTTTGGAAAAAAAAAAAGTACGGGGTTAGAAGAACCGTTCATATGACTAATAAAAACATTCTTACATTATCATCACTGCTCTTGAAGTATGTTATATAAATGGCTTCCTTGTCATTGTGAGAGTGCCTCAGCTGATTCCTCTGATGAACTGTACCAGTAGATTGGCTCTTAGCACCTGAATCAGTGTTGTATTTTATCAGGCTCAATCCATTGTCTGGTACATTTACCATGATTTTTGTTGGGACTTCCTATAAGATCTGGGAAAAATTTGGCAGAGGTGGTAGCTCTGAATTTATTTTTTTTTATGTGTGTTTTTTTCTCCAATTCTCATGTAGGAAATATCTGCAGATTTAATACAACTGAAATATTGTGACACAGCAGTGCTATGAGGAGGAGAAAGATCAGAGCTATGAAGAGAATTGCCATGCCCTTCAGAAAGGTGGTGGAGAGGACAGCTATGTCTCAAAAGGGCATAGACAATGAAAAGGGAGCTGAAAGTTCCTTAGAAACCAAACCTAACAACCATAGGCCCCAAAACAGTCTTGTGATTGTGACTGCTGTGGACAGCTGTCCAACAACTGTGCCAAGAATTCAACTAATTAGCCAGAAACCCAGCCAGAAAGGAACAAAGGAGTGCTGTCTCCTTGGGGAAGTTGTCTGGTACTGTGCAGCCTAACTCTGAAGGGCACATACTCTGTGAGAGATATGATACAGATGACTGCAGAACCCAAAATCCCTCTTTAGACAGGAATGTATTCGAAATGTAGTGTTTTCAAGACAAGTTTGCACATCGAACTGTAACAGTCCTAATGAAAATACGTGATCCTTGAACTGAGAATAAGGAAATAAGAGATGCAGGTTGGCGTGTTCTATGACTCACCACTTGAAGACCATTTTACTATCCATAAATAAACTTGATGCTTTACAAGAGACAAAGTTATTTTAACAATAAATTATAGCCACGCCCCACATACTCTTAAGGCAGAAATAGATAAGGTATAGGATGGATCAGTATAAGCAAGCACAAGAGATGCTGTGGAGTTACAGAACAGAGCTGGTGCTTGGACCATGGGCTGTAAAACTTTGCAATATGAGGTAGCAACATAGGAGGAATTGCACCAATCTGATCTTTGAAGCCTATCAATCAGCTCTATTTACTATATTTGTAACAATAATGGTATGAAAAACCAGTAGTCACAAAGTATACAGTTACATGAACAACTGAAAGGCTATAAGAAGACTTTTAGAAAACATGTAGGCTATCCAAGCACTGGTGAAACAAGGTACCAAACGTTTCAGTGCAGAATAAAATTGTCCTTGCCTGAAAGGTCTCATTCCTACTGCCAAAAAATCTGAAGGGTTTGCGCTAATATCTAATTTATAAATGGTCAGTGTTTGGTTTTTTCTATATTTTTTAATAGTAGTATTATTTCTGTTCTTGGTACAACAATAAGGAACCTTGCTTATTTTTCCAAGCCTTACATTTTTCAAAATTGAGCCAACCACATATTTTCAGCCTGACGTGAATTTTCCTTCACCTTGCTTTACATCAAGTGTTATGAAGCTTATTTTCTTACTGTTTGTAAAGCAATTTAAAATCTTCTCATGACAGATATAATATATCCAAGTAATTATTCAGCCCCATTCATAGCTGAATCTTCTCCAGTGCTTCAGGGCAGAGTTATCTGGTGGCATGTTGAGCAGCTGAGAAAAAGAAGGCATTTCTCCTCTGTTTCTGCTCACGCAAAACTCACTGATGACAAAAACCATTTCCAGTGATTTTCTCTTCCAGGGAAGTGCAGCCAATTTTGCCTTGATCAGAACTGATGCATCTGCAGAAGTGGAACTCTGTGTTTCTAATGTGAACAGACTGGTGCCTGAGAAAGTCTTTGCAATATCCTCTTTTATTGCAAAACATGTCTTTGCATTAGGAATAAAGGACAGCAAAACCAAGGTGACAGAAGCTGTAATTTATAATGGCCAATCACACAGTGTTGCAGCTCCTTGCTCACATCATATTAATATGCCTCCCTCACTTCAGGCCAGGGTGCACATCACTGGGTCTGGTGATGTTCTCCCCTCCCTGTCCCTAACGTGCATAAACTATTCAAAGAGACTGCAGGTCTCAGTGGTGCAAAGGACAGAGATCTGATGGTACAGTCTGCTTCTACAAATAGAGCATCTGAGCCTAGGACATACCCTGCACAGGTTAAAAATAAACCACGCAAAGTATGGCTACAGCAGCAACATTTTGACATGCAATCTGGAAATGTTATCTTTCGAAACAAACTAAGCACATGTCAGGCTTGGAAATAACAATTATTTTAATGTATCTGAGTCCTGTGTCAAACATAGCAAGCAAGATTCAGCTCCAGAATAAGATAAAGAAATTTGAGTATGAGCTACCTGGGTAATGTTCCTTTGTAGCCAGTGGAGTTCCAGGGCTTGATTATGGCTTTCCTGTTGCACACATAGATGACTAAGGTTACTGAAGATGCTCTGCTGTCTCAGTGACATCTGCACAGGGAGCAGGTACAGCACAGGCCCTGCCTCCCAGGAGCAGCAGCCACAGGGGCTGGGTGAGCTACCCAAGGCACCTGCCCAGCCACAACGTGCCTCTGTTGGGGCAAAAGTGTCCTGTCCATGCTCAGTTTTTCAAAAGGGCTACTCAGCTTAGCCAAATGATCAGATTACTAGGGTGCATTCCCTAGATTTCCATTGGCAATCTGCAAATAAGGAATCTCCACTTAGCTTCCTCAATTATGGAGCATTAAACTTATTCCTGCTCAATGGGCTTATTCAGATGCTTAACAATTTGCATTTTTTGCCATTTGAGATGCCCTAAGGTATCCTGAGCTTTCCCACAGAGCTGCCAGGTACAACAGAGGAGCTCCATGAGGCCCCCATACCCTTGGAGCTGCCGCTGCAGACATGGCTCCACTGCTGGGAGCACCTCAAGTGGCACTTGGTGCTCATCCTTAGGCAACCAGAAGTGTCACATGTCCGTGTGCTCTCTTTTTATCTTTCCCCCTCTGCTAAAATCAGTATACTTGATTTATGAGAACCACATCAAGCCTAGGATCTGCTGCTGTGCTGGAGGTATGATGTGTTAGCCATTTCCTCCCCTTCTTTTTATCTCTGTGGCCTGTTCTAAAGGTCACTCCTCTGTGTCCTCCACTGCTGCAGTGCTCAGAGGTGCCAAGGTGAAGGTCACATTCTCAGAATCTGACAGGCTCATGCAAAGCCACACCCTGACCTCAAGGCTTTCTGGACATCAAAGACATGGTTACCCCTTGCTGAAGACATCTTCAGCTTGTCGTGGGATCAGGCAGTGCAGCAGCAGCACCTCCAGGCAGCTCACTCCCATGAATATACTGAACAACCTAAATGCCTTGAACTCAAGTGGGCACTGCTTATCATGAAAATGTTTTTTCTCCACATACAGGTACAGATGGTCTCAGCCTTGTGTCTTCTGGCTTGCAGGTAGCTCAAGTCCTGCTGTGTCTGAGCATCCTTTTTTTTTCCAGGAAGCACCCTCCTAAGTGGATTGTTTTGCAGTCTGCCAGAGACAGGTCTTCATAACAGGTTGCCATGGGGTGGGCGACTGGGAGAGGAGAGGTCGGTAGTGAAGTTAAGATTTTTTAGACAGGCATTAAGAATAAAATAAACCCTAGCTACCATTAGTCAGAGGAAATTATAAATCTGTCAATAACAATGCAGAAAATGCAGAAGTACTTAAGAGTTTTAGTTTATATTTGGAGGAAGGAATATGATGTACCCACATCACATGAAGATGATGAACTGTGGTCAAGTTAGCAAATAAAGTCAGATGATGGTAAGATGCATCTCTGGGGATAAATACTGTTACATCAACCAACCTGCATTATTTGCACCCAAGAACTGTAAAAAAGCAGGATGTGCAGTACCTCTTGCCTACCGATACTTCTTCATATATTTTGGCATTGACAAAATCAAGTGTAGTTAGTGTGAAATTTCAAAAGACTGGAAGTGTGCAACTATTGTGCCAACATTAAAACATGCAAACACATTGTGGGGGAGATCTGTGTAAGAAAAGATTTAACTTTGCCAATTTCAGATAAAATAGTGGCAAAACAGATAATTCAATGAAAGCACAGATATGTATTCAGAGTTTCAGCCTTTACATCCTGATACAAATGTGGCAATACAAAATACAAATAATCCAAACAGTGCATAGATTCAGAAGGGGATGAAAGAGTTCAACAAGTCCTCAGTGGGGCTCGTCATGGAATGGTGTGTTTCTAGCAGGGTTTTATGCTGCACCAACACTACTGAATATTTCTGTCGCTGATGTGGAAGTAAAAAGAAAATAACCATTGATAACTTTGCAGATGACACAAAGATGGAGTCCCAGCTAAAGATGAGCCCAAGATACTTGTATTAGTGGTATGGACGACTAACACATACAGAGTGGAACAAAGTAGTCGAGGAAGCAAATTTTCCTTCGGTTCATATTAGGAGATTAAGGCCAGTTCCCTTTCTGGTAATGCCTCCAGTAAGTATAAAACATGCTACACTTTACTCACATCAATTATCTTCTAAACAATACAAGTTTTGCTCAGGAACCTTTCTGACTGAGTGTTGACACTTATATGAACATTTCCACAGCACTACAGCTGTGACTGAAAACCCAGAGTAACTTCTCTAGAACATGTTTTTTTATCTGCCCTCCAATATTTCTTATGCTTTGTGGGGCATTCGAGGCCTTGATAAACTTCTCTGAGAATCTCCTTGCCTGAATCTAATCTTGTTACCACCTCTCAGGCAATTTGCCATGAATTGCTAGAGATTTCTCTAAATCAGATTGGGTGTCATGGAGACGACGTTTAGACACCAGCACATCCTTTTCACCACTGTAGCTGACACTAATGCTTCCATCTGGTGAACAGTCTGCCAGCCAGCACAGTTATACACCATCCTCACTTCTGACAAGGGTCTTGCACCACTGGCAAATAAACAGCTAAAAGGACACACCCCTATTTCCTGCAAACCATCCTTTCTCCCTGATGGCATATGGACACCCTCCTCTTTCAGGGCTGTTCTACAGATCCAGCTTCTCCACCACTGCTCCCTTAGGCTTCAGGTTTACCAACATTCATTATGCTTTTTCAGACAGATTTCAGCATAATTTTACAGACTTTATTCTTTTCCCCAGACCTTTCTATGCATTTGCATTCCAGTGCTCCATAATCTGTTTCTAAATTGGATTTTATATTTTTAAAGGACAGCTAGAAGTCAAAAGAAGGAGAATTATTCATAAGAAGTTATCCTTGTTCAACCCTTACATAATTGATTATAGCTTTGATGAAGAGCCCTGCATTTTCTTTCCCCTATGTTTTATATCCATGTGAAGATAACCCACTTAGAAATATCTTTCTTTAGCCTACTTTATAGACCCCTTTGTGTGCTGCTGTGCAGATTGTTTAATCTTTTCACTGGAATATACATTCACCAACAGTAAGAGCTACATTAGAAATCATAAACAAAACACTCTGCTATGCTGGTATTGCAAAATAAAAGACATCTCACAGCAGCATTAAGGAATTTTAACATTAAAAGTCATTAAATACATGTGATCTAGCTCATCTAAAGTAGGAAATACAAACTGTACCAGTAAATAACATGGGGAAAATCGGGCCTTTTTCACTCATATATCCTGTACAAAGGGCCTCCAGGCCATATAATGATATGGGTTAGCAATGGCATGTGCAAGCAATAAGAGTGATTTGATGTGCAGCATGGAGCATGTATTTACACAGACAATGCGCTACTGTGTAGAAATATCAGAGCTGGCCCTGACCAAACTGGCTCAGAAAGCAGATGCAGAGTGACTGCATTAGTATTGCTTTCCATCTGGGCTAATTAGTCCAGCTAATGGACAGGCTAAATCAGCTGGCACAGAGCTCTGCAACTCTTCACATGGGTTTGTTCCTCAGCCTGCTCTCTGTGAACCAGCTCTGATTGTGCTATTTGAAAACCTGTTTTGCCACAGAAGCCTTTATTTACTGCTGCACAGCAAGTCTCTGTGAGGTACAGGGTGAGTATAAAAGATAAACCCTTTTTTTAGAGGGCATGCAGCATGGAGGCTGGGGTCCCTGCTGCAGGAGGATGGTACATTTTCCATAGGTATCATACAATGCAGTGCATGGAGAGTCCCATGGGCAGAAACTGCAAACTGAGCATTCAGATCTTCCCTGCATCTTCTCTCGTAAGTATCTATAAAATTGGGTTTATATCATCCCAGGCACACAAAAAAACCCCACTTGAACCTGGATTTCCCACAGTGTCACTCTGTGCCATCAGCACTACTGGAACAGAAACCACTGGATAAAACCTGTCTAATTTGGAGAATTTACATCGTATGAGGAAGAAGGTGTGTCCCAGTAACACTGACCATGATGCCCAAGGCCAGGAGTGTTTCAGGACATGTTCCCATCGGCTGCTGTGAGTGGTTCATGCACTCCCAGAGCTGTGAACTCACTCCATTCCTCCTGCTCACCATCAGAGCAGGGCTGAGCCTGCCAGTGAAAGTATTTCCCTACAATCTGGCATTGGGCAATGCTTTGCCTCGGGCTGGCATTTCTAATCTTGCAATATAACCTAGACTGTCCCTGAAAGCTGAGACCTGCTTCACAGGGACACCTGGGATTCAGGTGAGGTTTGTCCTCACCTTGCCACATGCCAGACAGCTTCCTCATTGCCATTAGCTACCAGGAGATGCTGCTGCTTCTGCCGACTTCCACAGCACCAGCTTTCAAACTGGCCTGTGCAGTTTCTCTGCACAACATTCTCTTCCCCTCTGGGTATTTTGGACCAGCATAAGGAAAGCTGAAAACTTGCTTGGAGTGTTCTGGTGTTAAGGATCACCACTTTAAAATTAAAATAAAGATTAGGATGCTACTTTGAAACCACTCCTGTCTCCAAAGAGATCAAGTAAAAATATATACTTACAGCATTCAAACCAGACAACAAAATTAAAAATGCTGGTAAAACATTAGTGAAGAAACAGGGGGGAAAAAAGTTCAACCAACAACAAAAATCTCTGTCTATCTACTAAATTACTTGTGCACATTCCTTGACCCCCATGGTGGGAACTCTGCTGTCCTTACATTCCTTGGAGCGAATCACAAACAATGGGACCTGTTACAATCGGTCTCTTGCTCAGACTTTTTCACAAGGACCCTTCCCATGCAATTAATCTGTGCAAAACTTCCAATTCTGTTCTGTTTGGAGAGGTCTTTTGGCACAGCTGCTGCAAGCCTGCCAGTAGCACTGCCTGGAGGTGCAAGTGTGAGTGTAGCAGAGGTGCCGTGTCCCAGCAGCAGCCCTGACATCGTGAAGTCCTTTCTCCATCTGGTGGCAGGACTTGCAGGGAAGGGAGTGGAAGTGGGGCTAAATCCACCTCTTTCAACACAAAAATTAAAGACTTCCCACTCTTATCCCTTTCCCAGCACTACATAACACCACTTCCATGAATTAGCTTTATCCACTGGAACTTAGATTTTATACCTATGTGTAACTTAAGAAGTGATACAAATATATAAATGGAATTCAAGCACCTGCTAATTTTTAGCTTCTGCTGTTCTGCAATGATAATGAATAGAGGAAACCAGTTCCCCAAATCTGCCTTTCAGGGGCTTTGCAAGAACCCACTGTGTGCTGGGATCTCTGATTTCACCCAGAAAAGAACATCACAGATAAAGCATAAAGAGGCATTTCTATGAAGAAGAAATAATTCTGCTCTAGGAGCTTTTGAAAATTTTCTGTGTGTTGAAAAGGCCACAAAAGAAGATGCATTGAGGTCAGGACATACCCTTACCTCTGAGAGGTGGTAAATCTGTCTGTGTTTTGTAGTAAGACTGGAGATAACTTAGCTGCTATACCAGGAAAAGTGCATCAGCCAGCTCACATCCTGTACAGCTGTAACCAGCTCTAACCAAGGCCCTTAGAAAGCAAAAGACAGAAAATCTGAGCAGAAGTGTGGGGAAAAGTGGTAGGAGAGAATTCAGAACTAAATGTTGGTGACCAGGGGTGACTAACCCACCTGGTGACTGGGTGTGAATTGTATTTACAGGATGTTAAGAGCCATATATTGCCCACACAAGTTGGGTGCCCAGAGTAACCAGACTGCATGAACACTAACCTTTCCTGAAATGACCAAAATTATGGCCACAAGATAGGGGAAATGTACTTAGTCTACTGTCAAACTATCTAAAAACCCAAGACACTGGGAAATGCTTTAAACAGAGTTAGAGGGGGAACAAAAAGCCAAAGGAGTCTGGAGACAAAATGACCTTTATTGTAGCTGCTCAGGGCCAGCACCTGAGTAACTTTAGAGACTCAACTATCCTCCACTCTTAACAAATAATCTCTCCAGGTTACACTTCAAGAACATCAGCTGGGCAATATTTCAGTATGTGCTGTGTGGGCAGAGGCTTTGATGTCCAGAGTGTCAATCCAATGGTTTGGAAGGCACTCTTATCATTAGAAAAAATATGTTAAGGTGAAAAAAACCCCCAGCCAACCTGCATAAAATCCCCTCACAAACAAGAGGGACAGGAAAGGTTAGCTAAAAACACACCTCATAAAATTATTTACAGTAACTGAGACTGAGGTCAAGGGAGTTATTCTGCACTTCCACCATCACAGCTGTGATAGGAGTTCAGTCTGTAGTCTTTGGAGAGGTGAAACAATATCTTGTTTCAAAGGGAAATCACTGAAACAAGCTGTAGGATTTTGTATCATGATGCAGATACAAAGGCCAAATAAAACAAACATTAGAACAGTTCTTAAGAGTCAGCAGAAACTACATTATATCCTTCCCTTATTAATTCATGTTTATTTTAACCATCTTTCCTCCTGACTTACTTTTCTGTAGACAAAAATGTTTATAACCAGAGACTAAGACCAGAACCTTTTATTCTTACTTCTGGTTTCAGTTCCATGTGAGACCAGTAACAATTCTAATTGTTTGGTGGCCTTGAACTGCTTCCTAGAAAAAACATGCCACTCTTAAAAATGGGAAGTCCTGTGATAAGATATGTCTGTAACCTACCCTCAGCTCAGACATCAGGTGTTTGGGTTGGACTAGATGATTTTTAAAGGATCCTTCCAACCCAAACCATTCTTGAGTGCCTTAGCACAGCGTTTCCCCTTCTCTCCACCTTCTCCTTGGAGCTGAGGGAGAGAAGCTGTGGGGTGGTTCTCTGCCATTCCCACACCCACATCTAGCAGAGGTGTGTCTTCTTGCAGACAATACAGCAATGGAAGGGCACAGACACACACAGGGAGGTGAGAGACCATAAATGCATAATCCCACAGCCATAGGCAGGGACAGGCAATGGGACTGACAGTGGGAAACAGAGACTGAGGGGTCTGACAGGCTTTAGGGGCAGTGCTGGCAGCCACTCACCCCCACAACATGGCTGGCAGTGTCCTTCTGCCAGCAGCATTCAGAGCTCACTTTCTGCAAGTGCAAAAAGACCCCTGTGCCAGGAAGATCCCTTCCAAGGGGCTGTGGAGCAGCATGGCATCATGGTGCAGGGACAGGAGCGGCTGCACACAGGGCAAACCATACAGGCATAAAAAATGAGGACAGAAGGGAGGAGGATGCAGTGACACAGCAGAGCTCTCCCCAGGCTGAAGAGGTCCCTGCAGGGAAACACAAGCTTCTCCTAAGCTGCTCCTCTGAGAGGGCTTTCATTTCCTGTAGGAATCAAAAGAAAAATAAAATTAACGGTTCAATGTCAGAGGATAAAAAAAAGTGTTATCGAAACTGCTTTGCAGGTCAGGTTTGGGTTTGGTTCAGTTCACTGTTTATGACATTGGTTCCATTCAGTGAAATTTCCCTCTGAAGCCCCAATAGCTTTAAAGGTGGCTGAGTGCCTAAACTGATCTTAGACTAAGCCACCAAGGTTATACAGTGTGAGGCCAAACAGAGCCTCATCTCACATCCTCACACACAAGTGAGACATTTAGTACTTTTGGAAAGACTTAAATACATGGAAATGGTGGTGGAGTAAGCAAAGACAAGATCAGAGAGAACTGGTAACTTCACTCTCCATGTAAGGGTAGAAGTAGTCTCATAAAGAATGAGCACAGAGTAAAGAGCAGATCATAATTTCCCTCCTTAACTTACCATGTACTAACTGCCCATCATAAATAGTCCTTCTTACTACCTAGAAATACATGCCATGCTAAATCACATTTTTAGACAACAGATTAAGTCAAAAGAAGGACTAGATCCTTCTATGGCATCTTGGATTAAGCACCCAACATATTCTCTAAAAAACAGAAAGTGTGGGTGTACAATAAGTAAGTTTTACTAATTTGTTCCATTCAATTATTGTTAAGAAAAAGGAAATTATCAACAGCTAAAACACTTTTCATTTGTTTCCCATATTGGTCTTCCTTCTCAAAAGTGACTCTCTCACCCTCACAGCCCACACACATCCACCCCTGAAAAAAACAAGAAATCACCAGCCCAGATTTGACTTTTTGGCCTCACTTCTATTATTTGCAGTGACAAGTCTTTATTTTTGGACTGTGGCTTTTAAATTTGAGACTAACAATAGCAGCCGCCCCCAGCACGCCGTTTGCGTGGGGGGAATGTTTTGTATACAGAACTGTCTATGTCCCTTCCTCCCATCACTCACTCCGCCTACACATCATCCTCCGAGTCAACCTTCTGTGAAAATCGGTGAGACACAAAGCAGAAGCCCAGCTCTGGGTTAGTTAACACGAGGAAGTTCAGTCAGGCATGGTAGCTTGTGACTCCTTGTTCCACACTGCAAACAGGACAGTACTTCACAGCAGTTGGGTCCTGTCCTAGAAACAGGATTGCAAGTGAGCAGTTCATTCATTTCAATAATCTTATCTAAATCAAAGGACTGATACATATAGTTATATGGGAATGTCCTCACTAGAGAATATGAATTTTCCACTGAGTTCTCTAGCAGTGCTCAGTGTTCAATAATTCTGAGGGAGGCACAACAAAACATCAGACGGAAAATTAAAAACTAACTTCCCTATAAGCGAGATTTCCATTGTTAGCTACTTCTTTCACACCCTAAAGTGTTTGTGCATGTCTCTGAAAAAAACCCAAACCAAACTTATCCCATCTAATACCCTGGGATTTGTTTCCAGCATTGTGGATTCTGAGCACTGACTCCTGCTGCACTACTGGCCTCAGCAAAACCTCCAGGCAGGTACATGCACAGGAATCTAAGAACACACCTGCCCTGCACTGTTTGCCTGTGCACACCATCCCCATGACTAATGATTTCCACTGCCTGCTTTAGAACCCTGTTTATAGCTTGAATTCTTCAGACATGAGTATAGCTACAAAGAACATGCCAGTTAAAGCCATGCCTTTGACTGTGGCACTGTATCTTCCAGTTCATAATGCATCCAAGGATTTAGGTAGTTTTTCTGGCTGGTGCTCCACACTGAGATAGCATTTTCCATAGACAACATAGGGATACATTTGGAGTTAATTAGTAAGAGATGACAAAGGGTACAGAAACTACAGGGAAAAATTTATAGTTTAAATTATTCCTTTCCCTGTTATAACCTGAAAATTTTTTTGCCTAATGCTTCATCCCAAGGAGCTGAGTTCCTCCGCAGTTCTCCCCAGCACTCAGAATGTTGTTAAATGTGAACTGTGTATTGCTGCCATTTTATCTAATGTTTCTTTTCCTAAGCTGTCACAAAAGAGGATGTTAAAGATCCTGATCCGTATGAGCTGTGCTTAGTGCAACACTGCACCAGGAGGTGCCTGCCTTCGCTAATGATCTCCCAGCATACCTGAAAAGCAGGGGTGTTCTGCTGAATCCACAGGGGAAGCATCTCCAACTGGCAAGAGGCATTAGCTAAGCACCTCAGAAAGTCTGTCCATGGAAGGAGAATTCCAGAAGAGCTTTTCTGATTCACCAGAGGTCAGGTAAGGAGTTTTTTCAGAAATTGCTCATTTTTCTAGTATCTGGTTTAAATTTTTAGCCATCTCTCTGTTGATGAAGGACATGGACTGCCAGAAGGAATAGAAATGATATTTCACTGTTGAGAAAAACAATGCAAGTTTACTAATTTTCTAATGAGAACTCCCAATGTCAGTGCAGAATAAGTGCTATTTTGAAGAAAAGCACCTGAGCTGTGTATCAAAGTGTCCATGGTTGTCATAGACAAACACTACACCTGCACATTAAACAGCACTTTTTCTGGCAGTGGAAATAGAGAGCCCATTTTGTTTCTAAAGCTGTTTTTGAATTTTTGAGATACAAAGGCCCTCAGCTGGAGTTTCACCAGTCACTGTCATTACACACAGGCCATGATGGGAACCTCCCACTCTCTGTATACGCTGGGTAATGGCTCAACCTGTTCAGTTATGTCTCCCTGAACTTTCTAGCTCTATGTCCTCATGTCTTCCAGTGTTCAGGGAGAGCTCAGTTCCCAGGGAATGACAAAATACATTTTAGCTGAGCCTTGAAGCATTAGTGAGTGTAACTGCTCCATGTGAGCAAATACAACCTGCTCTAATTGTTCTGGCTCTGTATGATGGATGTTTCTTAGCTGACGACCATGATTTCAGCCACATGACTAGATCAAGACTTGGGCTGGCAAGACTCACAGTTAAGAAAACACAGGGGTTTAAGGTTCAGGTTGACAAAGGCTATGATGTAGGGTTAAGAGTGGATGTAGAAAACTTTGCTGAGGCAATGTTGGGGCTTGTGCCCTACCTAATTTTAGGACTTCACCTTACAGAAGTTTGGATGTTAAGATTAATTCTAAGATTTTTGTTGGGAAAAAGCTTAGGCCAGCAGGGGCTGATGAAGAAAGACCAGTACTGGACTGAGCAGAAACCCTTGGTAAATTTAGGGCTGGTTCCCAGAGGAACATGAACCCAACACCAGTGCAAATCCTTCCTGAGCTTTAACACAGTGAGCCCTTCCAGCCTCATAAAAACCAAAGAGGCCATTACTGTGTTCAAACCGTGAAAACCTTGCCAAATCCAGAGCTAAATAAAACTCACTGACTTTGCTGACCTGCTCCCTCTTCCATCACCTGAACCTTAAACTCAGCTCTTCCAGCAGACCTCAGTCATTCCCAGGCCCAGACCTCGTTCAGGCACCAAATTTACCTTTTTGTCACAGCCTGAATTATAACCACTCCTGTCATCCAAAAAACAATCTAAGTTACTCCTAAATTTAATCTTACTGGTTCCTCCCTGCCCCAGATCTCAATGTTAGCTGGGGTTGGTATGATAGACATTGCATGGTGTCTGAAATGAGTTAATAAACTAGCTTAGGACTGGTGTTAAAATTACAGTTTTGAGAAGCAAACACCAAGGATTTCAGTTTGTGGTTATCTCCAGCAAAAATCTGTCTGGCATCAACACAAGCCACAACAATAATTTCAGATCTGGGGCTAGAAAAGGTCAGTAGATTCCAATAGGCTGAAGAGTTTACAACCTCTGGAGCTTCTCCTCTACCAAAATCAGGCATCAAGCCCAGAATTCATAAGTCTATGTGTTTCTGGCCTCTTCTGTGGTATTTGGTATATGCACTCCTGTAAACAAACTTCATGATGAGACAACCTAGGAATTAAATCTAAGTGACAGAATACTTCTGTTCTAATAATTCCAATGTTAGTTTTGTAAATCACTTAGAAGAATACAAAGGTAATGAAGGCCAGGCCTCAAAAGCTGGGAAACATAAATAAACCTTATTAATTAAATTCATTAAGTGCACACATGCAAAAGCATTACAATTCAGCCTTTAATTGCACGACAGCACAGTGGTTTTGCTTGTGTTATTGAATGCATTGGGTGAATAGTCCTCCTCAGCATAAGGAAGAATATACTAGTGATGGGTAGTTAATAAGGGTGTAATTATTAGGGGTCCTACCTCAGAAGCTGAAAAAATGGTAAAGTGCCTGGTAAATGGGGGAAATTATTCCTGAAAGGAGAAATAAAAACATCACAATTAGGGAAAATACAGAATTTCAACAAGCAAAACGCTGTGCTCACTAAAATCATCATTAAACCAAAATGATGGTCATCTGACACTTAATATGTTCAGATGAGAGACCCTAGCTGTAGGTCAAAGATAACACTACCTGAAATCACAAGTGTGTTATGAGATAATTAATTTCAGTGGTGAATGCAGATTAATTCAGACATCATGAAGACACAAGCACAGGAGTGCCTGCAAAGAAATACATCAATACCGAGCTGGATATATGAAAACGTATTTTCAAGAGGAATATTGAAAGACATACTGATGAAGTACACACTCTCATCTTATGGGGGGAAAATAGCACATAAGAACAGATTTTAACCACCCCACCTACATGCCTTTATGCAAGTATTCTGATACCTCGTTTACAAAAAAAAACCCCAAAACACAAAACCAAATAAGACGACGTAAGACAGTTCCAAGAAACATGTAAAGAATATAAAAGTCTAGATGTTGAAGTTAGCAACCAGTCACTCAAGCTCAAGTGGGGAAAAAATAATCAGAAGTAAAAATAAAGCATTGAGCCTATCTGTGTGCTTAAAATAAGACAGGTTCACTTTCTGTGCTCAGTTTGGACTGAGGAAGGACTCAATGGAAAGAACAGAATCTGTTGCGCAGTTTTACACCACAGTGACATCGGCACATTCGTGAGGAGACGCTTCAGTGCCCAGCACTTGTAGCTCGATGTGCCTCATTGAACATCCCGGTCCAGGCCAACACACCCCTGAAATCTTGAGCACTCATGGTCCCAGTGCTTTCCAAAGGCATTTTCTTTGCAAAGAGATCAAACAGGCACTTCAGTCATTCATATGGCCATGCTGCATCAGTAACACCAATGAGAACATGACCAGAAGCTACTATGTCTGATCTAAATAACATTTAAATTCTCTGCTTCGTTGGGAGGACTGTAAGATATTCATGGTCCCTACTCTTGAAAGTGGGTGTTGTGAAGACTAATTAATATGTGTTGTATAATTCTGCTAAGACTGAGAAAATTGCTTAATAAAACTGAATTCCTGAGTGGTTTATGACTATGATTTACTCACTCAGGACTTTCATTAAATAATGACAGAAAACTATAGAATGTGTTGGATATTAAACCAGGCTTTAAGGAAGGACAGGGTCTAGAAAGCACAGCATTGAGCATGGACAGTATTTGTGGGAAATGTAGGGAGGGACAGCTTTCCAGATGGGCCCCAAAACAGGACCAGTTAGGAACATATTAAGAATTTTTATTTTCTCTCTATTACAAATAAAAAGAAATTTATAACTCCATAAATATTAAATGTATCAGTGAGAAAGAACTCATTTTATATATTTAGTTACTGTGATCAAATATGTTCTAGACATAGAAAGCTTCTTCATCCACTTGACTGTAAGGGTGAGGGTTGAGTACAGTCCACGGAAAATTCTTTACTATAAACCTCACAGAGTCTCATACACAAAATACATTTGCAATTCTGACACGTGAGAGCGTTCTCAGGCAAAAAGCAATAGAAGTTTAGTATAGGGAAGTATATGGTAGCTTTTGTCCTCTAGAGTAAGTAGAGTCGCTGTAGTCTTACCAAGTGTAGGGGCTCAGAGAAATGACCTTAGCTGAGGGATGGGCTGTGGTGGTGCCTCCCCCACCACCCCCAGGCCACACTGTGATCTGAGGAACGCTCAGGATCTCAGGTGCTTCCCTCCCGTTGTGGGTGGGTCATCAAACTAACACACAGATTTGGCAGCTCTGACTCAGAAAACTGGAAAAAACTTTCAGCAGCAATCCCACCCTAGTATGTTCAAGCATAAAATTCTTGAACTCTGTTTCACAATGCGCTGAGTTGAATTTTAATTGAAAAATCAACATGAATGACCAGCAAATCCTATAATTCTTTGGTAGCAGTAATAGCACTAGTGTAGTGGACCCCGAAGAACCTCTTTTATAAACTCAGGCATAATTATTCTAGATGCTACACAATAAAAAATATCCTGTGTCAAAGAGTTTCATGTGCAAGTGCAACATGAAGCACAAAAGGATATAGAGAGGAAGTATGAGAAAAAAATATGTAATTTGTGACAGCATAAGCATGCCAGTGAATTGACTGGTCTGCTCCTGGGGAGAGGCAGCTCAGGAAAGGAATGTTAATGACAAGCCAGCAGGAAGATTATGATGAATCTTGGTAAGTAATTACAAGATGGGAAAAGGGTAGACTAGACAAAAGCCACTGACAAATCTAATGAGTAGCCAAAGGAGGCATCACAGGTCACTTGAAAGCAAGAGTCAGTTACTCATTTTTCCCTTCCTTGAACTTGTTGTGTGACTTCAGACAAAGCACACTTTGTCAGGATTTCCAGAAGTAACTTCAGCAAGTCATTGTTTTAGATGTCTAGTCCAAGGTCCTTCAGAAGCACATGACTTTCAGAGAGCAGGTATCTCACCTGCTTTAGAAAACCAGGCTTTTATAACACTTTGATATTCTTATCCTTTAAAAGGAAACAAAAATGCTTACCTGAGTTGTCTCACTGTACTAGTTACTAAATGCATGCATGGAGTGATGGATGAAAGGGTACCAAAAAGTGAACAATTACAAACATGTATTAACCATTGATTGAAAAAGGCTGGTATACACTTCTGAACAGTTACATGGAAAAGGAAAGTAATATGGTAAGGCTACACAACAACTATAGATATAAAGGCAAATAAGGCCCATGCCAGCTAGAATATTAAGAACAAATGAAAGTGAGGCCAAAGATCACATGTAGTGAACTTTCTAGCTATATCTGAGATTCTGAATCTGTTTATCCCATAAAGTAAAGCATATTATTTCCCAAGGAATCAGAGAAGAATAGAACAGCCCTTCTCCAGTCACATCAGGCCACCAATACAGGTGAAGACAAGATTCATGTTTCATAGATCACTCTATCCCAGGGAGTCAGTGACCTGTGAACATCAAAGAAACTCTTCTGTGCTAGGTCTCCATCCTGCTTTTGAACCAAATGCTAGAGAAGATTGCTGCTCATTAGCTATGTTTCTCATGTGAGTAATAAAGGAGTAATCATACAAATTTACAACATTACTGTAGCAATCATAGCTAAATTATAAGGAAAGTATGTTTTATTAATGACTACTACTCAGAACAATTCCATCATCTCTTCTGCTGCAAGAGCAGTTTACAAAGTCCAGCAACTGAGTATCTGTAACCTGTCCATGAATGATAAATCCTCAGACCTCAAAGGTGCCTCTGCTGCCATGCCCATATGGTGGGGAAACTAAGTTCCCAGGCCATCACTGAGACCTCTGGCTCGGGAAGGACGTGTGATCCTGAACAACTGAATGGACAATAACTAGCAGAGCATGTCTCACCACATTGCAGGTCTCACTGCCAACCGTATCCTGGGCTTCATCAACACAAGTATGGCTAGCAGGTCAAGGGAGGTGATTCTCTCCCCATACTCTGATCTCATGAGACCCCAGCTGGAGGAATGTGTTCATATATAAGAAGGGCATGGACTCATTGGAGCACATCCAAAAGAGGGACACAAAAATGCTCAGATAGCTGGAGCACTTCTCTTATGAAAACAGACTGAGGGTTGGGGTTGTTTACCCTGGGGAAGAGAAGGCCTTACAGCACCTTCCAGTACCTAAAGGGCAATTATGAGACAGCTGGAGAGGGTCTTTTGACAAAGGCATGTAGCCTTCGGAGAAGAGGGAACAACTTAACACTAACATAGAGTAGATTTAGATTACATACAGATACAGGGAAGTTCTCCCCTGTGAGGGTGATGAGGGACTGGAACAGGTTGCCCAGAGTTGTGGCTGACCCCTCATGAAAGTATTCAAGGCCAGGCTGGATGTGACTTTGAGCATCCTGGTTTAGTGGAAAGTGTCCCTGCTCTGCCAGTGTTTGGAACTATACGGTCCTTAAGATCCATTCCAACCCAAACCATTCTAGCAGTCTATGATCTCATTACATAAAAAAGATTAGTGCTACTCCCCATGTCCCCTGTGATGTGACTCAGAGCTTTGCATTACAAGAACAAGCAACTCTTGGGGCTGGAAGAATTGTTTCACTTTGTTGAACTTCACGTGGTATTTTCCTACCATATTTTATAAGATTTCTAAAACATGCATTTTCATTTCAGTTGCACACTTCCACTTCTTCACTGGCACAGATTCTAATCTTTTTACAAGCATTGGGGAATACACTTGCACAACATCAGATGCTTATAGGAAAAGATTGGTACAATGGGGCATAAAGAATTAAAAAGATAGTGAACAGAGCTCTGTGAAATTGTTGCACTTCTATCTCAGGAATTTCCTTCACTTGCACCTGGGATGACATTTACTTGAATTACCATATAACAAGAAAGATGATGCCCCAAATAGCTGATTGACTCATAGCCAATGATTCAGTAAAAGGTCAGCCTTATACCATACATAGGCAACATAAAGGCTTCATCCTACCATTAATGAAGTCAACATCAAAAGTCCCATGGATTTCAAAGTGTCAGGGAGGAGGAGGCTTTTACTTCAGGATGTTCAGCAATGTCTCATGACATATCCAGACAACAGCTCACGTACTGAAAGACAGCTCTACCATAGTCATTAATAACATTTATAACGTAACTTTTCAGCAAGTCTATAGCTGTTGGAGCTATAGAGCATGGAACTATATGTGGGGGAACATAACATGAGGTCCAAAAGGCCCCAGGATTCTGCAGGAGGAGTTTAAAAATGCCAAAGCATTGAAATAAATATATTTACTGACTTTACCTCATATAGTAACACATTTGAAAAAAGGGACTAAAGGCTTGGAAAGAACATTGCATAATATGAATTTTTCATTTCTTTTGCTGTTTTTGCCTCTTTCTGCTGCTTGTGTAACATATTGCATGAAACTGTGTGCAAGTTTTACTTGCATCTCTCGGGCTGAATTGACTTGATCATTATCTACAAGAGGAAACATCTGTACAGATTATTAAGTCTGGCTTCAGGGTCTGAAATTGTTAATTAAAATATAGATGAGATAAACACCAGCAATTACATCACCATCTCTAAGAACCATGACTTAGTTCTCAGTGCTGTAACCTGGGGATTTACTACTCTTATCAAAGGATTAGGAAGCACTTAGGATGAAATAAAGATTAGCGTAACTTCCTTACCTGTTCTGCCATCAAACCAGCACTTATCGGGGAAAGTTTCCGTGACTGATTAACCCACGACGCGAAAACGCTCAACTGCCCTGAAATACTTTCTCGAGACAATGGCACCACCTGCAGACTGCGCTTGGAAGAGCGGCGGCGGCACAAGGACGGGGGCAGGGGCAGCGCAGGGACGGGGGCAGCGGCAGCGCAGGGTAGTGACAGGCAGGGGCAGAGCAGGGCAGGGACGGAGGCAGGGGCAGAGCAGGGAAGGAGCCGCTGTGCTCTCGCAGGCTTGGCTGTACGAGGTGGGCAGCCCTGGAGCAGCGCTCTGACAGGGCTGCCCATTTTCTCCTGAGTCCATTTTAGTCATACCAAACATAATCCCCCCCGTTTCTATGCCTTCCTGGGTAACATTTGCCTCATGCTTTCTCTCATCATTCAGTCGTTTCGCAGCCCGTCCCACCCTGTCCCTGCTCCTCTCCATCCTGTTCATCCACGTCGGGGCACTATTTCCTTCCTCCTGCCCCATTGCCCCCTGCCCGGTCCCAGCAGGCAGCTGGAGGTGAGGGACCACAGGGTACACGCATATGGCTTCCCCCAGCGCCTGCTCAAGGTGCTTCTCGAGGTGCCCAAAGGGTGAGAGCACCCCCTTCGGGGAGACACCGCTCCTCAGTTCAGCTAATTAAAAAGTGAGCATTGCTTGCTGAACCAATAAATAGCAAATTGATGATTGATTGACATCTGTAGACTGGTGAGTGATAATTAGAGTAAGTTAAATTAACTAATTATGTTAGATACTCTCAAGCTGTCAGCTGGGCATGGCCACACACAGGATAAAGCCCTCCTGGGTTTAACACAAAAACCTGATATTCTGCTCTAGGAAACTGCAAGAGATCAAGCCTTACTTGCTCATCTGGCTACCAAGCCATCTCTGCCTACAGTTTTTAGACACCATTATAGCTTTTAAGAAATGGAAATGCTATTCTTTCTTTCCTTTTGAAAAGGTGTCCTATCACAAGCCAGAGGAAGGCTGGCCTTAGCTCCCTTCTTCTTCCTCCAGCCCATGGATATTTCTTACATCTTTGCTTTAGCTAAAACTGAGCCATGAAAGACACTTCTTTGTTTTCAGTTGCTTCCAACAAGCATCCACACAAATGAAAAGAAGATCTCTACGTATAAAGGCTCTGGAAAGAAAAGGGAAGATGTGGTCTGACTGCTTCTATCATGCCATTAATGGTAAAATGAAACAGGATAGATGAAAACAGTCACCAGCATCCGGACCTGTTGCCTGAGAAACCATTACCAGTTACCATAAGAAAGGAATTCCTTGGAAACAACAACTTTTGAAGCCAGAAGGAAGTTGCACAACTGTCAGTGGCCAGGGCAGCAGCTTTCCTAACACAGCAACAGGCTAAAGATGTGACCTGAGTAATAACAGCTCATCAAGATGTGTCTGAAACCCTTGTTATTACAGCCTCTGGCGACCAGTCAAGCCTTCCAGGCTGCAGACAGCCAAACTGCCTAACTCCCAGGAATGCCATCACAGGGGTTTTTTTTCTTTTTATAGTGCTTAAAAATTCTTAAAAAGGATTAATAGCCCTTCGAAGAGGGTAATTACTATTTTCTCTGCTTGACAAACCTGGAAAATGAGATCTGGAAACTTTAACTGACATATGCAAAATACTTCATGTTATAATTAAGACATCAGAGTGCCTACCTTCGGGGTCAAGCTGCTGAATTATATATTTATTTAATATATTTAATTACAAATGTTTACATATTATGTAAATTGGACTATTTTAAAAGATTTAGAATGAGTCTTGACTTCTAAATTTCCCTTCTGGTTCTGTCACTTGTCTTATTTATCAAAATGCAAAAGGCATATGTAAACCAAGCCACACCTCCTTCGCACTTATGATTGCAGCCTTTAATCTGCTGATGACTACGAAGTTTTCTGAGTGCCTACAATGACAATGTTTAACAGCAAATATAATTGCATCATATCTACTTTCCTATTTATACAGAAGTATGAACATGAACAATTGGGAAGTTTGCTCAGGAGTGACAAAGCAGAAGGAAATGGGCAAGGGACTTCACAGAGTTTCTCTATTGAGATATGGTAAAGGGGAGATGTACGTCTGATTTTGCCTGGAAACTAAGCACATCCTATTCCCTACATCTAATGCACTACAAGATTTGAAGCAACATCATTGAACATTCTGTTCTGTGAGCAGCAAGAATTTTGGTTACTACATGAAGGGGAAATAATTCATGCTGCTCTGAACCCCATTACACTCACAAGATAACGTGGAATTTCTGTTTTCTTTTATTCTATATAAACTATAGAATATATGGACTGATGTATTCCTGTCTCCTGTAAGACCATGAAAAATATCTTCCCTTTTGTAATTTGTTTTCTCTTCTTTATTAAAAGAACAAAATTAATTTTGACCCAGCATTTTCAGCTGTGTGATAAATTGCTGTCAGACGATTCCAATTCTGAATGCATTATCCAAAGATCCAAACATCATCAGCTTCTTCACATACAGACAGGAATTTTGCAATAGCCCATTTTTTTTATCTACCATGCAATTATTCAGGCTGATATAGTCTATCAGCACCTGTGCATGTTAACTTTGGATGCAGTGAAAAAAGCAAAGCCCATACTTTTAATGATCTGGAGCTCCAGGATGTTCATGCATCCTGTGACCTGAGACCTTCTACAGAAACTCCAGGCTCCATGCACTTACAACACTGTCTGCCTGGTGATGATTTGTGAAAAGAAAAGCATCTTTCAGGCAGGTTGGGAAGAGTTGTGCATCTTCAGAGACAAGGTGAGACTTGCTATGCTGTGTGACTGGGATAAGCACAGCATGTGGGTTTGTTGCAGATCTGACACACAGAATCTCATTAGCAGATGCTGAGATGAGTCCCAGGATTTTACAGCATTAGTAAATGATTACTGCAGAAGTAAATATTGGCTAACACCAGGCCCATGTATGCCTGTGAACTTTTGAACTAGGGCAGTATGGCATTTCAGTATATCCACAGAAAAAGACACACAGAATGACATGAAAGGAGCTATATACCGAGAGTGATTATTTCTCACCAGTCAAACACCAAGACAAGGGTAAAGAGACATTGTGTTCTTAGAAGTGGACACCATAAATGACTGCAAGGTTTGTGACGATGACTTCCTATGGCTACAGTCAGGGTGGGAAGCTCTGATGATGATTATTACTCATCAGGAACTGAAAATTTTTTGCTGTGAGTTGCTGTGATGGCAAAGTAAAAGTAAATATTCTGAATACTGAGAAAGGCAATAAATAGGTTCTTGATCTAAGGTGCAAGCCTCTGACTGTGATCAGCATTTCAAGAAGAAATTCAGAGTGTTACAGACAAGGAATTCTTCTGAGCAGAATAAAACATTAAACATCTTTTTGTATTTTTTTTCTACCTTGTAGGTAATCTGCAACGAAAATATAAGAACTGAGTGCCTTCCAATACTTGTGGGCAAATTTCCTATAGAAAGAGGCTCTAAATGCCATTGCATTTCCCCTTCTTCTAAAAGAAAAGACAGCAGCAGCTTTCAGGTGGCACACATACTGGTGGGACAGAAACACCTGGTGCAGCATGTCCATTTCTCTTGCCAAAAGTCTGGCTCTGCCTCGTTTAGCAGGTCATCAGCATCATTCACCAGTATCATTGCAGGTCATCACTCCTCAGCAACAATACAGAGTTATGAGTAACTGAGTAACTTACCCTGAGAGCTCTACTGCCAGGAATAACCTGTGTCCATGCAGGAGCAGGGATCCCTCAGACAGAACATCAGAACATGTGGCACAGCTGTCACCTTAGGGTTCATGGCCGTCCATGGTTACATGTGACTTAAAGTCAGAAGCTAGGAATGACATGGAAAATCCAGTGAAAATGAACCCATTCCTTTACCATAAAAAATTAAACCTGCAAATAAGCAATAAAAAAATTTAAAGAGCTACAATAATCTCACTGCAGAGAAGCTGAAATCAGCTGTGGGCTGGAGAGTGCTCACGCCCCACATCTGTGGTGTGAACCAGGCTCAAGTGTGGGCACTCGCTGCACGGAGCTGTCGTGAGAGCTGAAGTCTCCATCCCAAGCACCTGTGTGCACACATGGCCACCCTGTGAATCTGAACTCTCAGAAAACAATGCAGTATGTTGATATCAACTCCTTTGTGGGAACTGGCACAGTCCAAACAGAGCAAGGATTCCCACTTTGTCTAAACGGGGGTCTGCGATTCGTGCTGACACAGAAATCAGCCCCAGGGTTGGTGCAGGCATAATGGGATAAAAGTACCACCTAAAACAGTGGTAAAGGTGGCTAAATGTCAGAAAATCAGATAACATTGTATTAGTAGCATCGTTTTCTCCTCCTTTTGAGACTATCACTTGCTTCCACCTGGGCTCTTAACACTGTGCTGCAAGGCTGTATTTGCAAAGCATTCCCAGTGGAGGCAAGAGGGGCATGGGATTTCAGTCACAGCTGATCTCAGCCATCTCCCCTGGATCAGCAAGCACAGCAGAACCCGTTCTTAACACTGAAGCCATTACTGCTTCATTATTTATTATTTCACTAGAGGGCAACGAAGGCTTCCAGACCAGGGTAGAGGTTCCCTGCAAAGCCTCGACTTCCACGGAACAACTTCTTTTCTTATTTAGTGTGAGTCAGCCAGGACGATCCCACAGATTCGGGTGTCACCCTTAAACTCTGACCTTGCGAAATGGGCTTGGCCAGAGCCCACGGGGAAGCGGCGCTTTGGCAGCAAGAAGTCGTGGGAGCACAGCCATCCCTCCACCTCCAGCAACACTCTGTGCACAGGGAAGAGCCAAACTCTGGCAAGTTTGGCTTTCAGCTTTCTTGCCCTCCTCTTGTCCTGCCACTGTGCCTCCTTCCCTCTTTCCCTCCCTCGCTCCCTCCCTCCCTTCCTTTTTCCTCCCTCCCTCTCTCCCTCCCTTTTTCCCTCCCTCCCNTCCTCCCTTTCTTCCTTCCCCTCCCTCCTTCCTTTCCCCTCCCTTTCTTCTCTCCTTTCCCTCCCACCAAGAAGGTGCCTCCAGCCAAAACTGGCCCGTAGGTCCCACCCTTAGATTTTGCCAGTGGAAAAAACCTTAGGAAACAGCTAAATTTTACTAATTAAACCCCCCAGCAGAAGATCACAACTCCGAAGACCAAAAGATCAATTATGGTCTTAGGGAAGTCCGTAATTCCTGGGAGGTTTGGTGGAGCCTGCTGGCACCCTCCCCGTCTCAGCACAGGACCTGCTGTGTGACCTCCTTTCCCTTCCAAGGCAGCCCCACGGCCCTTTCCAACACAGAGAAGGAAATGGTACTTATTTATTACTGTGTTGTTGTAATTTTTTTTATACTCCAGTCAGGTCTCACGAGAGTGTGGGACTGGCAAGGATAAGGAAATAAAAGATCATTGGTTGGTTATGAAATAAGGCTCTCAATAACAATTATAAGAGATTAGATTAGAAGCATGAGAAATGCTAGACTTGCTAGTCTTTCTGTGTTGGTTTTCACATGCTTTGTATTTTTCCAAATCCTATATTTATTACTTTTCTCAAAGTGTCATACTGGAATGTAAGAATGGAAAAAGTATGAGGTCACATCACTACTGTGGGGTGTGTATATATATATATATATATGTCTATAAATATTAATATATATAATCACACACATACATGTTGTGTACACACATATGTATACACAACATATATATATATATAAATATACATATGTATTTGTAGTCTAAACATACATATGTATGCACATGTGATGAGGTTTATATGAACTTCTAGTTCACAAAGTTGGCATTTTTCCCAGTAACCTACTGTACAAATATGGGAAAAGAACAGAGAACTTGTTATCCAAAATAGACTTATTCTAAAGCACTCAGCAGATGTTTATTTAACATATGGGCAGCTTAAGTAGAAAAGAAAATGCAGAAAAAATTCTGTAAAAGTACATTTAATGCTTGATAAGTGATAGTTAACTTCTAATTTAAAATCCTCCTCTGCTTTTATTTCCTCTTTTCTTTATTCAGGGTTAAATGAAATACAATTTAATCTGTCTAAACAAAATCAGCACAAATACCAAGGCCTTATAATCTTGCAAAAAACTTTACTTACGGAAAACATTAATTTTATGCTTGTGAGTAGCACCAACTGATTTCAAATGGGCTAAAAATACACAAATTGAAGCTTGTCTGTAATTTCATGAGCCATGTTTTGCAGCTTTATTCAAGAGGCAAAATCCCCACTGGGCTGTGAAGAGGGAAACTGTTGAACAACAGAAATAATTTGGGTTTTTTTTCAGCAAAGGTAATGATTAGAACAGTTCTTTCCATTAATTAATTCTGTTGGGTTTATGCTGTTTTACAATAGGCTTGAGGAGGAGTAACAGATCCAGTTTCCATTGGGCCCCAAGACCATACAAGATAAGGTAAGACTGAGCTGGTAAAATGGTGAAGAACTGAAGGAATGGAAGGGAATGGTGAACCAGAGGACTGATCTGATGTCAAACCAGTGAGATGCCAAGTTCAAACTAAATATCCTAAGAAGAAAGACATAGGAGGCAAATATGTTAAAAAATTAGAATATATGAACACTTGACTCAAAGCACAGGGCTTGTTGCAGCCTCAGGGACTATAAAATATTCCAAAGTCATGAAAGGTGGCATTTTTGAAGTGGTCTAGTGAATCTGCACTGAAATTTCTGTGAACACTTCAGACTTAGTTTTTAATGTTACATTAACTTTTTTTACTTTTAACTAAAACAGTTAATTGATTCTCACCATAATGCAAAGCAATTTTAATCCAAATTCTTGTGCTCCAGCTACATAATTCTCCAGGCAGTCAAATCAGACTTGCCAAGCAGAGCTCTTGAGGAAATAAGCAGAGTGATGATATCAAAGAAATGCTCACAACTAACAAAGCCAGAGAAAAATTGTATTGATAGTGATATCACATGCACTCACCTCTGGTCATATGGTAGTTTTAGAGGCAGTTTTGAGTCAGGGCAGTCACAACCAGAAATTCCACTGGTGACTGCTGTGACACGCAGACACAGAGTGCAGAGGGCACATTACACCACATTTACATAACATGATCCCTGACATGCCCCGTGCACTTCACAACTTCTTCCCAGGACAGCCTGGCACAAGGGGAAGCACCACTTGATGGGGGAAAATGACAGAAAGATGATCAGTTGTCCCTGCAGAACTGGGCCTACCAAGATGTTCTAATGGTTAATAAGCCAAATACTCTAACGATTAATAAACCCAAATTTAAGCCTGTCTGAATCCATCACTGCCTTCCATAGTCAGGGAAGGTTACTAATTTTAAAGAGTGTGTCATCACAGCTATAGTTTCATGAAGATGAACCTTGGACACTCTAGGTTTGGACCAAAACAGTGCATTTAAATCAAATGAAATCTTCAATGTATGAGTGAGTCAGCTAATTGGGTAGGAATTCTTATCTTGAGAGGATCATTGCTCTGTGTTGAGAGTCAAAGGCAGCCCCCAGAAAGCCACACTGCAATACAAGCAAAGTGTGGATGGTGATGATAATGGGACCTCTGTAAGCCAGGAAAAATGATAATCTCTTTGCTGTTACAGTCATGATGAATGTGTGGGAAAAGCAAATAAAGCAAAATTCAAATTCCATGTCCAGACACACATGTCCACTACGCAGCCATGAGCCTGTGGTCATGGTTGGCAGCATCTCCACCCCTGTGTGTGACAGGCACAGAGCCTGGCAGGCTGTCCTGGGTGTCCTGCTGAGGCATGGAGCAGGGAGGAATGAGTGAGCATGGCAGAGGGAGTGCTAAGGTGCCAACAGGAACCACCAACACTCCCGGCATATGGGCAGAAGCAGAATTATCCAGGGGTTTGTCCACTCTGAGGGGTGATATCTGACAACCTGGACAAAGAATAAAACTTCTCTACAGATCGGGAAAGAAATGTATGATATAATGTATCCAGGTTTCCCTCACTGAAGAGCAGATAAATGCTGTGAAAAGGGAGTAGTAGAGTCAAAATCTGTTTCTCTCTGCACCATCTATTTCCATGACACCAAACAAAGAAAGCAACAAAGTAGCTAAAAATTCAGAGAAGAACTGATTTACCTCTTCAGTGTCAATCTATTATTATACAGAACATTTTATTAAATGTCTCACAGATGCCACTTAGTAATGAATTTGAGATTAGCTCTGTTGGTTAAAACTTAGTTGTAATAATGCCAAGGTTCAATCCTCTGTATGGGCCATTGACTTAAGAGTTGGATTTGATGATCCTTGTGAGTCCTTTGCAACTCAGAATAGTCTGTGATTCTGTGAAGATGGTCCATGTCAATGCACCCCCCTGCCAAAGTGTTCAGTATTGTACTGGAAATGAGGAAGAGCAGCTGAGATCTATTTTAACAGCATCACTTCTCAGCTTCTCTCTTAATCTGTTTGACTTCTCAGCAGTCAGATGGACATTTTTTCATTCTTTTTAAAATTAAGTCAATCTGAATGCACATCAGTAGATTTGGGACTAACATAATAATACAGGAGAAGAGGCTGAGAGCTAAAAATGAAAGAGTTTAAGACAGAAACAGAAACCTGAACACTTGTGGGAAAGGACATCAGACTCATGCTGCGAGTGTGAACTCAGATGAACGATAAACTTAGTTTCAATGGCCTTGCCATGGTAAGTTTAGCTGGTTCTGAAGCAAGGGATAGGCTTATTTGAAATAACGTGGGAAAAAAAAATCTGTGAGAGGAAGAACTGAATCTCTGGTATCAAATTTGCCCCCTTCTCTAGAACAAAAGTTGGAGTTTCTTCCTACACTGGCTGCAGTAAATAGCATTACCAAACCCACAGGAGCTTTTACTGGTAGTACAGAAGGAAACTGAGAAGAGGCAGTGTGCAAACTGTACCATCCATGATGGGAAAATGATGACACAGGTGAAACTTGTGAAGGACCTCACTCTCCTATTGATGTGAAAGCGTTCATTGGCTTCGCGCTTTTGATTCACATTTATCTTCCTTCTAGAGAAAAACACAGAGCAGTAGTATGGAGAAATGAGTGATGATGTCAGAACTTGCTTTATTTATTAATCAATACACCTGTTTTTTCTCTGTTTGTATTTTTTTATTGTCCCTTAGTTCCTCTTCATCAAAAGTTTCCTATCAGTAGAAGGGAAGTAAGAATACTTACATAACTCTGTAAACTCTTCAAAAAGCAGATGAAAAGTGCAGGTAACATTATTGCTGGTAAGGAATAGCACTTTGGAGTGTATTTTGACTGAGCCAGGTAAACATTCTATATTTTTTATTAGGTGTAAATCAGTAATGTGAGGAAATATTAATGTTTAAGAAATATTGAATAAAACTGCAATAGTTTCCTGGTAATTGGACCAGTTATGATGGATGTTTTGCTTCATTCAACATTATCAAAAGGGCTGTATTGAATACATTTATCAACTAGGCTACAGGGACTTTTCTTCTTTTTTTTTTGTACTGAACTAGAAAATTCTTGTGAGAGTGTGGCTTTTACAAAGATTAGGCAAGTCAATTTATTAGCTTGGGGTGACAAACTTGGTAAACTCACTGTGTGCACTTCCTTTTACTTTACTGAAAACCAAACATGTCACAGTCCCCTATTTCAATCACAAAAGAACAGAGAAAAGGAACAACTGGTAATGGGAAAATGTTTACAATCCTTACTGTAAGATATGATTTGGACCTCTTTGTATTACAGCTTTCATGCAGCTGTATTATGATGTAGTAAAGATGGAAATAACTTATGTTTTGAGAAGGATGTCAGTCAATAAAAATTTATAGATTACCAGAATTTGCTGGTTTCATTTCTTGAAGCCCTCTGAGAACTTTTCTCCACTAAGAATCACTAAAGAAATGCTCCTCTAAATACTAAAATCCTGTTGACTGAAACTAAACAGAGTTGGGTTTTTGTGATTAACCTGCTTTGAAGATTTTTCACTGGTCATTTCCTTGTTAACTCCTACAGAAAACTTCTTGTACTTTTTGATTTGTGTTTCTTGGGTGGGGGGTTTGTTTGTTCCGTGCATTTTTTTTCATGGAAAAACATAACCAGAAAGTGGAACTAAACATAATGTGACCTTTTTATCTTGGCTTTCAGCCATGTGGAGTTAGAACCCTGATCTAAGATGTCAAGAGCATCTGGAGCCTTGACCTGTTAGTGAGCTATCTAGGTACTACTAAAGACTAAGAAAAAATGTATTAACTAGAGGAGTAATTTTAGTTTCAGTTCCTCTCCAGTGCAGTGACTCACGGAATTTCTGAAGAAAATAGGTGCAATCCATAATCTTTTGGTAAGAAGATTGTTTCAAACAAGATTAGATAGTTATCAGCAGATTGAAATATAATGCCTTAGGTCGAGTTGTGAGACACACAAAATAAACCCCACAGCCCAGGCTCAATAACCAGGGATCCCTGGCTCCAGAGTAACCAAAATATTAACCAGTACCCTCGACAGTGTGAGGGACTCAGCTGAACATACAGGTTGATTAACTGTATAATGAAGATTTCTCCAGTATGTTCTATCAGTTATGTACTATATTTGCCAACACGGTGAAGTATTTGCTCTGTGGGTGTGTCTACACATGCACACAAGTGTGAACTAACAATATATGAACAGCTCCTATGACATGTAATTTCACTTCTATTTCTATATAACATTTCATAATACCAGGTAAACAAAGTTTTTACTCCAAGATTTTTATGTGAAGAGGATTTTCCTTTTAAAAGCCTTGTCATTAGCTTTCAGGGGAAAATCTGTATTTACAGGGAAATAACACACTGAAGTAACACGATCTTCTGCACCTTGCAATGACCCCCAGTGGCTTTGTTAGTGCTTCTGAAAGACATCTCAGATGGACACATAAAGGGGAACACAAATTAAGAACCTGTTTTCACAAAGGCCCCATGCTACAGAAACATGGGACTGGCATCACCCTGGCAAAGGAATAAGAAGTGTGTGGACCTCCATGTCCTGAAAATTAACTGATCCCACAAAAAGGAATGAGAAAAAAAACAAATGCTGAAAAAAATGCTGACCCCCNTGCTGAAAATGAACCGTAGGTGATCTCCCCATCCTTTTTAACCTTGCTTTCCATTTGTTGTTCATTATGGGAAAGAAGCACTCAGTGTTCCAGCTTTACCACCCAGCGGTATTTTTCTGCAGTCATCAGCTGCATCTGAGTAAGCAGAGCTATTTTTAAATCCCCAGCCACCTCACGCAGTAAAGCAATCACATAACTGCAGAGTCATGCACAGCACAGGGAATCACTCCTCCTGGTTTGCAGCATCACACGAAGGGGAAAGGCATACAAACTAGAGCCGAGAGATTTTTACGAGTTTGTGACTAAGTCTCGGTTTCAGACTCTGTCCTTACACATAACAAAATGCTCTCTGAAATTTTCCTGTTGCACTAACATGGTTAAGTCCAGGTTCTGTCAGATTTCTTTTGGTGACAAGAAAATTTCAGAAAGTCACGAGTAGAGCCGTGACAGCCACTTTCCTGGCTGACACATCAAGGGCCACAGTGGGGACCTCCAGAAAGAGAAATGTGACAGTCCTAAGCACTGAACCTGAGCACAAACTGCTGTGCTACAACTTCTGCTTTTTCTTGTTTGGCACATGGACTTGAAACACTTGCTGTGCCTTGTTAAACAAATACAACTAGAAACAAAGTTCAGAACAATGCAAACTGAAAGAAATCTAATGCCACATCCTACAGCTCTAACGTGCCTCGTTTTCCCAGCAAGTGTGTAGGCAGTGATGTGCCTGGTTCATTAAATATCCACTAAACAACCTGACTGTTCTGTGTAAATCTGCGTGATACAAGAAGAGATACTCAACTAAACAGTAACACGACCCAGAGAGCAATATGTAAGTTGAGTGTATTGAAGTAGAGATGTTCTTTACAGAGGTGTGCTAAGGGGGCCTGACATCGTTTACGCAAGGATCTGCACATGGCAGGGTGTCCCTGCATATATTCTGACCTCCCAACATAAGCTTATTGATGTTTGACATCAGCTTTCAGAATTTTATGTGGAAACACCAGAAGAGCGACAGCGATAGATGTTGCTGAACCTTTCAGTACGTACAGGCAAACCATTTTCAAGCGTATGGCAAAAGGTCAACTTTCACTTCTCCCAAATATAGTGCAGCACTCAGTTTAAACTAAAAACAACAGCAGGCACGTGTAAAGTAAAACAACCCAAGCTTTCCTTGGGGAAAATAAAACAGAGCAAATGCAGTAAGGTCCCTTCAGTTACTCCCTGCTATCAGCAGCAGCAGCTCAGACACTGACAAGCCAGGCCTTCTTACAGAGATTTGTGCATTTATTAGTTTGCTCCTGCACTGATCTCTGTTATCCAGCCTGTTTCTGTGTCAGTGTGCTCCTGGGTGTCTTGCGAGTTTTAACAACTACATCTACAAGAGCATAGTTAGGGGAGTATTTGCTCAATGGTCAGACAATATGCACAGGACTCTGCTAAGCTTTTTCCACTTCCAGCAGCCTCACCAGCAGCCTCCTGTGAAGGCGGAGTGTGCTGAAAGCAGGAGCTACGTGCCCAAACCCATGTGCCGGACCATCTGCTGTGTGCCTCAGGCTATAAACACTAAAATCGGGAGGATACAAAGCAGTACTCCCGTTATTTTGGATACCTTAACGAAACAAACAATCCCACGCCCTCAGCTCCTCAGGGCTGTGAGAGGGGGCTGCTGCTCAGGGGAAGATGACCTGGGAACCACGGGGACAGCGGGCAGGGGCAGCATCCTTACCCATGAAAGCCCTGATCCTGCAGGACCCACAGCAGGGGTGCAGAGGAGCCCCCCTGGCAGGAACCAGGGTCAGCCAAAGCCAGGTGTTTGCCAGAGAGTCCCTCATGAGGCAATCCAGGGGCAGAGAGGCAGCGGCAGCAAAGTCCATGGCCAGGGTACCAGGACCCCTACACTGCTGCTTAAGCAGGGACCAACACTGTTGGCCTGAGCTTAAAATCAGCTGCAGAGCCTCTTGTTCCACCCATCGCCCCCAGAGCAAGTTACATATGCAATACTGCTTGAAACAGAGAAAGTTAAAAGCCCTTTGCATGATAACGAGGGATGTGAATCAAAGGCTGGCTCTGTACATGTAGTTTTTATGCTGGATGCTGCATCTCGAGGCTTGGGAAGCAGGGCAATCTGTCAGCCTAATTCCAAGGCAAAAGGTGTGCAAAGGGGGGCTATTCTCAACCCCCTGTTACAACCCACATCACTCCAAGCCTTCACAGTGTTGCTGGGTGGCTGTCTCTGCTTCAGCAAAGGAGGAAAAACAGGAAAAAAAAATCTTTTTGAATGGTTTGCTTCATGTGAGTGGCAGGATGACTTCTGCATATTAACCAACCACATCACACACTGGATCACCACCAGCCAAGAGTTAATATTTCACAGAATCATGGAATTGTTTAGGTCAGAAAAGACCTTTAATATCGAGTCCAACTCTTAACCCAGCACTGCTAAGGTTATCGCTAAACCATGTCCCTAAGTGTCACATCTAGATGTCTTTTAACCACTTCCAGGGATGGTGACTTAGCCACTGCCCTGGGCAGCCTGTTCCAATGCTTGATAAACCTTTTGGTGAGGAAATTTTTGTGGATATCCAATATAAACCTTCCCTGGCACAACTTGCATTAAATACACGTGGTGTGGGTATTTCCCAGTCTTCCTCCATACCAGTTGCTACATGCACATGCCTTCCCATCTTATCTTCTCCAAGAATCAAATAACATAATATTACTTTCAAACAAGTGATGCACATGCCGGGAAAATGAAGTACACCTCTTATGCAAATTTGGAATCAAGAGCCATAAATGGCAGACATTAATTCAAATTACTCAGCATCAGAAGTAAAAGTAGTAATACACTTTCACCACTCCCCATCATATTAAGCATGCTGCACTTCAAGAAAGGCATCACTTCCCCATTCTACCACATCTCTTGATGTGTTTAGCTAAACCTATCCAGTCTACAGACAAGCATAATGGGGCACAGTCACTGGAGGCTGACACTCAGAGAGCTGGGGAGAATTATGGACATTTTCCATTTCCACACGTGGGGAATCCTGTGTATGCAAGGATAGGAGGAGGGTCCATATTTCTTCATAGGACTAAAGCCATAGCATGACAGATATGGACCAAATCAGCATCAGGCTGACTACTCTGACAAGGCTCCTGGTATTTGTGCACTAGGGAGGAACAGCCCATGAAATTCCAGGCAGTCTCCACAGCACCAACCAGGTCCATCCTGAAACAGCAGCATGGGGCTCACAAACTGCACAGGGAGCAGGGACAGGCACTTCTCTGCTCTCTGCAAAAGCATCTCTTCTTTCCAATGGGGCACCTGAAGGAGCACAGGCCACTCAAACTGCTCCCCCTTTCATCACTGTGGTTCTCAGACAATGCATGGGAAGGTCAGTTTCTCAAAATCACAGAATCAACAAGGTTAGAAAAGACCTCTGAGATCAGCAACCTGTGATGTCCAACCTATGACCTAACACCACCTCCCAATTCCACTTGCCTCTGCTCAAGAGTATTAGATCCCTCTTCTGCAATCCCACGTATAGGCTGCTGCAGGAATAAAGACACAGTGATCCCCCTGGAGATAACAGCACTCTGAGTATCAGAAGAGCTACAGAAAAGCTGTTGACATGACAGGTATTATGGGTCTCTTGTGGCAAAACCAACCTGTAGTTGTTATGGAGATATGCTGGTGAATTTTTAAGGTGCTGTTCTGGCAGAGACTGGTTCCATTGCTCTGCAGGAAATGTCTTTCTGAGAATTTTGCTGAGGTTGGATACCTTATTAATAAAGATGGGAAAATATTTCAAGTGTAATCTTCTACTAGAGACAGACATTAATCCATGGGTGAACCTGGAAAACAGACAAATTTTGTTCTCTGACTAAACATAATTTTTTTTATTAGCAGTAGTCATGAACCAATTCTCATCCTATTATTATCAGCCATTACATCTAGAAAATTGCCTGTTCTTTTCCCAAGTCTTTTCAGTGTTTTTAGCTCAAGCATTTTGTGCTTCTGCAGCTCATAATCTTTTGTTATTATATGCAACTTTGAACAAATCTTCTTGATATCTCACTGCTTCAGGTCTCCTCATTCCTAAATAGGGAAAAAAAATTCATTGCCTGCTTTCATTCTCTTAAATGAAAATTGCAAGAGCCATGTAAATGCTACCAAACATTGGTGTCTTCCCCAACATCTTTTTGGAGTAATTATTCTTGTACTGGGTTTGGTTAGAACAGAGCTAATTTTCTTCACAGCAGACCACATGATACTGTGTTTTACATCTGAGACCAAAGCAGTGCTGGTAACAGAGCAGTGCTTTAGCTATTGCTGAAATGCGTTTGCACAGTGCCAAGGTCTTCTCTGCTTCTCACTCTGCCCCCAGGGAGCAGCCTGGGCACGGGCAGGAGGCTGGGAGAGGGCACAGCCAGGACAGCTGACCCCAGGTGGCCAACGAGATCTGCTGTGCTATTCAATGCCATGCTCAGCAATAAAACTGGGGTGGTGTGTCAAATGAGCCATTACTCAGAGGCTGGCTGGCCATCAGGCTGCTGGTGGAAGGTGATGAGTGATCACCTTTGCACCACTTGTTTGGTTTCTTTTTCTTGTCCCTGTTATTAAACTGTCCTCACTGCAGCACACAAGTTTTCCTGGCCTGATTCTCCCTGCCATCCTGTAGGGGAGTGCAGTGTGTGTGCATGGGGGGTCCTACCAGCCAGCTGGGGTCAACCCATCACACCCCTCTGGTGCCTCTGAAAGTAAATAGTGCCCAAAGCAGAGTTTTGTTCTCAACAGCTAATTTGTCTACTCTCATTATCACGTACATGAACTCCTTCACTCCACTTCCTTTAAGTTTACAAGAAACCTATAATTTTGCCTACAGGAAAGAACCATGCACCAAGAGTCGGATTCATTATCTGGCAAATTCATAGCTTTTCTTTCATTCTGAGACACTTCCTGCATAACTCACAGGAAATGAGATGGGGGAGATTATGTTTCATTTTTTAAAGCTGTTGGGTCAGCTAATGGCCATCACCATTGTTTCAGAAATCAGATTAAAAAAACCTACACGTTGTTTTATTTGTAAGTTGCAGTAATGATGGTGCAAATGTGATATACAGATATAATAGAAGGAAAGTTTGTAGGGAGAGGCAGACCAACTAAACTAAGGAAGTAGAGATGATCTCAAAAGGTCTTTGTTTTCTTTCCCAGCTTTGTCAGAGGATCCAAAAAGAATACTCTCCCTCTAAGCTCTGCCTTGTAACAAGATCTCTAAGCTTTTTAGAAGGTATAGTTTCAATAAATACAAGATTATGACAATATTATAAACACTTCTCACAGACACAGTAATATTTGCAAAGTTGGTTACATGAAAACTGCAACTGTGATGGAAATCCTTGAAGTTCAAAACCTGTGTTTCTGAAACCAGTCCTTTTAAAGGTGTCTGTGTCTTCACATAGTGGAACTGGAATGCCACAATTATACTAAATATGACTTACTTAAGACTAGCCCCCAAATAAGTCAGTAGATTAGAGTATCAGATTGGAGTCTAGAGAACATTTATTGTTTTGCTTATGCATGGCATAACACAGCTAACCTTCTCACAGCTGACTTCTAAGCATTTCAGTCACAACCAGATAAATGTGTCAATTAAATGGTCATGATGGGTCATTCTGTTAACCAGTTGGAAGTAAAAACGTTGAGATTTTGTCTAAAAATTAAGCAAGGATAAGCAAAGAGCAAGTATGATCTTCAGTCCATGACCCAAATACTTAATATTGTTCAGCCTTTTTGCCTGTAAGCCATCTACAGCAATGTCACTGTTGACAGTGGTGGAAGGTTCAAATGGCAAAGCAAAATTAAGGTGCTGCAAGACCTACTCAAAGTCAGGCAACAAAATCAATGCAAGAGGCACCAGAAATCAGTGTCAATCAATTCTCAAACTCACTCCACTAGATGGTGGCCTCTCTATTTGTTCAGTTAAATTTATTAGTGGTTCTAAGCAGCAGCTTTAATGAAAACCATACATCTAATATTCCCTGTGGTCCTTCTACTACAGCTTAGGGCAAGAAGATGGGAAAGATTTTGCCAAACAACCATCTAGTCTAAAATGTATATTAAGCCAGCAACAATCACAACATATTGCATAAATATAATTAAATGGAGAACGAATTTAATTTAGAACTGAAAAGATTTATGCCTGTAGAAACAGGCATATTTCACTGTACCATGAGTGTAAGTTCCTGTGCCACTTGGTAGCTCATACAAATTCAGCCATGAAAAAAGCTGCAATGGCTTTTTTTCAGGAGTTATCACTTTTAAGAAATACTTTATTTTTTTCCTACAGTTTCTTGATTTAACCTTCTACACCCCATAAATATTTGCATGTCAACACTAGACTCATTTATTGGGCTAAGGCTGAACAGATACTGGCGTGCAGGCTCCTCAGAAATACCACTTTTCCTTGTTCCATTAATTCTGTTTGACAGCAAGAAGTGTCAAAATGCTTGTCTGCTTCAAGTACAATCTGTGATAGAGAACATGCTTACTCTTTCTTATAACAAAAATACATTTGAACAAGAGCTGAAGTTTTCAGCAGCTGGCATATGGCATTAATTCTTCACTTCAGTCTACAAAAGACTGAATTTAATTTCAGTCTACAAAGGACTTGAATTTAAAACTGCTGAAAATTGCTTTTCCCTATCCTGCCAGGGCAACTGATGGATTTTCTGCTTTATAGAGGGGGCTCCAGAGGAACATTATCATGCTGTTTCCAGCCTCTCAACTGGTGACTACTCAGAATTTTGGCAAATGTTGCTGTTTCTGTGGAAATGGCACAGTGTGTGCGAGAAGAGTGAGTGGTGTGATAAGGACACTTCCACTTTCTACTTCTATTTACTTAATTCCTTCCAGCACTTCTTCAACATTCTAGTTCTGAAAACAATTTCACCATCTAGTAAGAAGGACATTTTAAGAAGCCTCCAATATTTCTTTTTCCTGATTTAGGTATAGAACTTTAACTCAACTATGATTTCTTTTGAGGTTTCTGATAGTCTTAGGAAATCACCTTTTCCAATCATCCTTTAAAAGAAATGCTTAAAAAAACCATTTTAATCAGAAATTTAACCAAACACTAGAGGTCCATTTGCTCTCTAGGTCAGAAAAGCTAAAGATCAGAAATGTGTAAACTGATTTTGTTATAGCGAGAATGAGTGGTCTGGATGAGAGGCACCAGACACTGCTTTAGGAAGTCCCATTACACAACATTAATACATCAAGCAAATCCACAAAAAATTTGGGTTGTTTCCAGTCTTGTGAGTGGATGCCTAGCATTTAGCCATACTTAATAATTTTATTTTTTCCTCTCAAATTAGCTTTACAACTCCCTGGCCTTTGAGGAAAGATGAGTAACAGAAACTCACAGAACTCAATACTAACAAGAGCAGAAAATCCAATCAGTATATATCAAAACCCCAAAAAATCAGTAACATGGATCATATGTTAAGAGTTAGGAGAGTGTTTCCTGCAACCCCAAAAATGATTTGTCTGCAGCATTTCAAAGCATTGGATTTAGAAAAAAAATGTTCTATGACATCTACAAGCCAGCATATCCTGCACTGCTCACCAAGAATAAGTAGGAAAAAAAATGAACAAACAAACAAACAAATAAATAATCAATGAACCAATCAATTACTCAATCAATTAATTAATTAATGGGGAAACCCTGGAGTTTTATATAATACAAGCTCAAAGAACTTGCTTCTAAGCAGTAATGGCTGTAGCAGTCTAAGCCTGTGAATATGGAAATGGTCGCCAGTTGTTGATAACTTATGTTCAACAAACACAGAGCTTTTTACATTCCTGTAAATAGAATCACAGCTCAAAAATCAGTCATGTCATGACAGAGTTTCCTAAAGGGCCAAGCACGCTGCTTGAACTTCTTGGATCAAGAGACAGCATCAGCAGCTGAAATAAATTCCAGTTTGCAAGGTGAGACCTACTGAACTGGTACTATTGCACCATGGGCAAACAAAAGAGAAATGCAAAAAGAATATCCAGGAGAAACTAAAGCAGGGCCTGAAATGGCTGAGCACATGGAGGGGATATGTCCAATCCCACTGAGCCTGCACAGAAAGGTGAACTGCAGCAAAGACCCAAAGCACTGAAGAGTAACGAGGCATAACAGAAACCTGTTGCCTGGATATAAACAGGAACAGACCAAGAGACTTGTGAGGGATCCATACAAGTGCACATCCAGCTTATCTACCAGCATCTGTCAGGATGAGGCTGAACCACCCTAGTCCATACAAATGTAAAAGAAACACTTCTTAGGGAAAAGCACAAGGAGTGCTTTGGATCTGACCAATGTCATGGCTCTTCATTCTGGTTATTTCAGCCTCACTGTGATAAGGAACACGGGTCCTGGGAATTTACCCTGTGTTTCAGAATTGGTTTCGATATCCTCCAGTAAAAAAAACTGTAAAAAAAGTAAAACCAAACCAAACCAAAAAACAAAACAAAACCCCCTTCAACAAAACAACGCATTCCATTTCCCCCAACTAAACTAAATATTTTCATGTGCATAAACAGAAAACAAGACTGAGAAAGAAACATTGTGATCCAAGCCAGAGCCTCAGTATGGAGAGACGGCTGCAAACGTAAGTCATAGCAATGAGTTCACCCATTTTGGGAATCCTGAAAGCCCTCAAGGTAACCTCTCAGCGAGTTTGTCATTGCAACCACAGAACATGACATCATCAGAACATCCAACAGAGTAACATGCGTAAAGGATGTTTAGCCCTTCCCACGTAAGAAGTGTAAACATGCCTGCAGTTCACAATTATTGTTAATCTGTGAGTCACAGAAGCATCAACATCCACTGCTCTGCACAAAAATCAGATTCTTGGATGCACGTAGAGCTCTCAGGCCTCTTATGTAGCAGTAAGTATAACAGATTTTTCATTACATATTATTTTTTTCCCTTTTGCATTGCACAATCAATAAGAAAGGAAATGTGAACTGCTATTGCTTTTTTCAGCCTACAGGTAGCCAGAGGATCACTCAATAAATCTGTACTCAGTTCTATTTAGGTAAAAGTGCTCAACAACACTAAACACTCTGTAGGTGTCATCATGTTATGACTTACTCTCCAGCAAAATTAGTGGTGACAGGACCACGGTGTAAACCACAGCTTGATTAGTTGAACAACATCTGGAGGTCACAAGCAAAAAATGCAATTTCTTACAAATCGAGCAGATGTCACTGTTTAGAAAATGACAGCCCCCCCCAATATGTTGTATAGCCTTGTCGACAGAGAATTACTTTTAAGTACAAAGGCTTGTATGATTTGCATTAATGCTACAGAGATAGAGCTCCTACATTCAGGGGAATTCTTCTTATCAACTCTACAAAAACTCATGCTTTAAAATAAGGTTGTAAATATATCCACATCTGTGCACACTTACCTAATCTAACTATACTGTTCACCTTTCTTCCTTCCTGGTTTCCTAAGACCTGCTTCACCTCCTTTTTGTTTCTAGGCAATACCTAATCACTTTTGTTCATAGAATTACTTATGCAAAACAACCTTGTTAAGATTTCTTTAACAAAATCTAAGATTAAATTTTTCCCACGTAGTTTTAATATCCTGTTACACCCTATACTGAGAAAGAGTTAAAGTGACCTTCACCTTGTATTTCCTGTTGAGACCAGTAAGGTATGGAAAATAAACTTTTTTCCTTACATAAAGTTGTACAGAGCATATCTCTGTTGTTCAGGCAGTTATCTGCTGACCTGAATTACTGTACTTAATAAGCCTTCATGATTGTCCAAAACCAAAGAAAGGAAAAGCACCTGCAAACGAGCTGCTTTATCAGCAAATTGAGTGAACAGCACACAGGAGGCAATCCAGGAAAAGCCAGGTACACTACGAAATACGTCTTAAGATGTGACTCATTCTTTGGCACCGGCTTCTTTTGCTGAATTCCCAGGAATTCCTCTGCATTTCAGAACTGACAAAATGAAACAGTCATCTAAGGGCATTCCCAAGAACATCTGGGATCAGTTTCTTACTCAAGCCTTACGCAGGCCAAATTTCCCTTCAGTCAGGGGTGTTTTCCTCGGGGGAGTGCTGCTTTATCCAAAGCACTATTCATACTGAGCTTTCAGTAACCGGATGCAATGCTCCATTTTAATATACTGACACAATACTACAAATATAACAGTATTACAAAGGATTCTGTTTAGTAGCTAACAAAATTCCCAGGTGCCCCATCTGCAAACGGGGGATTGCCAAGTTTACTTGTAGTTTGCTATTTGAACTGGCAGGAAACCAAACCTTTCTGCATTTACAGGGCTCCATCATACGTTTCCACAAAATATTTTGTCAGTCAGCAAAAGCAGTATTTATCCAAATTTTCCACTTAGCTCTGACTGTAGCACAATAAAGGAAGTGTAACACGAAGTCTATGGTTTTTCCCCTTTTCCTAACAGTGTATATGAAAACTATAAGGTGCAGGTATTTAAAGGCAGGAACTTTACTTTTTTCACAGCAAAATCAGTGTCTTGGTGTTGTAGAATGTAGCTCGGGTACAAGTAAAAAGCCAAAAATTGTACTCCCTCAACTTCCACACAGATTTTTCACTGTCCTTAAGCATGGGGCATTTACATTATTTATTAGATGAAATGGCAAACACACCAGAGACCTGTACCATGGACAAGTGTTTACTCTTTTCTGTCACACAGGATCTTCTGTGCACATAACATTCAGTTATATTTTGATAAATAGCTAAGCCAATGGACCACTCTGAATTTATTACTCCTAGTATTTTGGATAACTCTTTTGAATATAATTAAAAGACAAAATAATGACTTTTCACCTTGAAAAAGCTGAACTGAATCACAGAACAGTTCATGTTAGGAGGAACCTTAGGAGGTCTCTTGCTGTAATTCCTGCTCAAAGCACTTCCAGTGTTTGATTCCCCTTACAGAAAAATAGTTTTCCCTGTGCTTGATTACAACTCATCTTATTTGAATTTACACCAATGTCTTCATGAAAGGCTGAAATTTGCTGTGTTGTATTTAATATGCACCAGTACCATGAGGCTTTTGATCCATCACCAGGGCAACCGACTGTCTCAACTCAGAAGTTCATCATCTTCTTCTTTCCTCATGTTCCCGTTCCTGTAAATTCTCCCACACAAATTCTTCATTCCTGTGGCTTTTTACCCTGACACCTGCTAACACAGGAGACTGCTCTCTATCACATCAAATAAAGTCTTTTCTTTTGCCCCCACTGCCTGTTGCATGTGGTGATTTCCACCTGCTATTGGATAGTTGTGCTTCTTTGGTCCAGAAACGTGTCCAGCGACTGTGCTGACTCTCATGCAATAACTGAGGCTGTGTGCACACACAGAGCTCCGTGTTGTATACATTATTACTCACACACAGACATATACACAAAATAAATACTATTACAAAAAACAACGAAATATAACCTGGGCTTCATTTTTGTACCAGTTTAAGGCTTTTTCCTCCCACGCTGTTCCACCAGAATGGTAACACAGGCACAACAAAAACAGTCCAAAATATGCTCTCAGATGAGCTTATCGTGCTCCCCTTCTCCTGTGTGAAATGCCACACCACCATGACCTCTCTATCACCAATATTATTGATTAGAGTTCCGTCTCTGTGCTGCCCATAAGTTATCCCCCGCAGATCCGGCAGGCGGGCACCTGTCCAGTGTCAGCCAGCTGGTTTTGCTCCCATCAGCTCATCCTGAGGGCATGGCCACTGGCTAGAGGCACGAATTTTGACGACCGGGACATTTTGGTCTGTTCGAGGCCTTTCATAAGAAAGCTCTTCCTCAAAATTCGCGCAAGTACGCGGCTTTGGAGGAGATGTGCTGCCCGCCCTGCCTGTGTCCGGAGCCATCGCCCTGCACCGCTGCAGGTAGAACGCACGGAGGATTCCCTGGGAAGTTTTTCTCCACCTGCTGCCCCGGGGCCCTGGTGGGAGGCGATGTCCCATCCCGGGGCCGGGGCCGCTCGACGAGGCGGAGCAGGGAAAGTCCCGCTGGGAGCCGGGAATTCCCGCAGCGGCGCCGGGAGGACGCGGCGCTCCGGGGCTTTCGCAACGCGGAGCCGACCCCGTCCGCGGCCCCGCAGCGCCCCCCNNNNCGGACTCCCCCCGGCCCCTCGGAGCCCCCCGCCCTCCCCGCTCTCCTCCCTCGCCCCCGAGTTTCTCCCCGCCACCCTGCCGGGGTTCCCCGCTTAGCGCTGGCGAAGGGAAGCGCCGCCTCCTCTCGGGGCTCTCCCCGGGGGCGGAGCGCACGCGAACCCGCCCCGGCCGGGGAAAGCCGAGCCCTTAAAGGGGAGCGGCCGCCCCTGCCTTGCCGGGGAAGGCGGAAGAGCGGTTCGGCCTTGTTTATCCCCGGGTTGTGTGCACCTGTCCGGGCTCCCGCTCGCCGTGGAGACAGAAGAGAAGGGACCTGCCCCGGCCATGTGCTCGGTAAGCGAGGGCGGCAGCACAGACCCCTTCGTGGCCCGCTTCAGGCAGGTGGAGGAGACGCTGGAGAGGCTGCACCGGGAGAACAGGAGCTTGAAGAACAAGGTGCCGCGGTACAACGCGCTGTGCACCCTGTACCACGAGTCCGCGCAGCAGCTGAAGCAGCTCCAGCAGCAGCTGGTGGCCAAGGAGGCGACGATCCGGGAGCTGCGGGACGCGCTGGGCGGGGAGGCTGCGGGCGCGGAGCCGGCGCGGTCGCTGGTGGAGAGCCTGTTGGAGCAGCTGGGGCAGGCCCGCGATGGGGAGCGGCGCTCGGAGCGCAGGGCGGAGGCGCTGAGCCAGGTGAGACCTTGGGATGCGCTCCGGAAAGCGAGGGGTGCAGCGGCGGAGCGGAGCGCGCGGAGCGGTGCTGCCCCAGTAGGGGTGGGAACGGCGCGGTGCGCGCAAGGGACGGGAGCGGTGGGGTCTGCCCGCGATGCTGCTCCGCTTGGCGGGACCCGCTGCATCGCTACGCGCTCGGTCAGACCGAGCCCATAGTCAGACCACCATGCCCAGTCAGACCACCGTGCCCAAAGCCGTCTGTAGCCTGCAGTATGTCCTGCTTAGTGTTCAGAACTGTCAAACCCTAACCCAAAAACTTAGCGTGGCCTTATAAATCTTCATGCACCTGTTTTCATAAGGAGAAAGAAAAATAGTTAAAAAACTCCCAAACCCAACCTGAATTTGGAATTCGATATTATTTACTGAAGACTTACGGAAAATATTTTATCAGATGCAACAGTTTTCTACGATGATGCCACCAATTTTGCTATTAAAGTGTGGTTTGCTTTTTTTTTTTTTAAGTGCTCTTAGAAATGGATTTTTGTCTTGATATTAAGGCCGATTTTTAATACTTAGAGAAGTAACTGACAAGTCTGGATTGTGAGGAGATATATGGGGAAATAGGTATCTTTTTTGACAGAGAAAGAGTCTCAAAACTGTATCCCCTCCATTCACCAGAAGTGCTGTCTTGGTTACTGTCATTAATAGTGTTCAGTCTGAAATACTCAAAGAATTGTAAAGCATTTGTTTCCAGATGATGCTGCATGAAGTAATTTCCAAACTGAGAAGCAGTACTTAAAACTGAAACAAGTATTTTTGTCAAAAGTAATCCCTTGACCTAATGCTTGTACAAAACATTTTCCATATATGACACTCACGTAAAATACATTTTAAAAGTTCATGTTTGGAAATTTGTTATGAGATGATCCTACTGAGACTGTGCAGGCAGATGACAAACCTGTGGTATCTGAACTTATTTTGAAGACTGATGCTGAATATCTTTAATACTTAACAAAGGGGAAGTTTAGCATTTACCATGATGCCAAAGAATTTAACTGTCAGTAATAAGAACAAGTTCTATTTCTCTATGTTAGGTTTTAATATTTATTTCTTGAAAGAATAAAATTTTATGCCAAATCAGAACACTGAAATAACTGACACTAAAATAATAACTGGAATGGTAGAGTCAAGCTGGTAGCTGTCTCATGGTCTGCACTGGCATCCAGGGCATCCTTGGTTCTGGAGGAGCAGTGCTACAGAGGCTTCTGTTACCAGCATCTGCTACTTCTTGAGAGTATGGAGCACAGGGTTTTGACAAGTATTTTAGGTGCATGGAACTACAGGTGGTTTGCCCCAGTCAGCAAGCAAACTTGCTTCTCAAAACACCTGATGAATTGTTGCCTTAATGCAGTGTGGATGATTCCATAGAACTTCCAGTCCAACAGAAAATGGGGCAAGAAGATAACACTGTTGTTTCCTCAGAGTGTGTCAGACCCCCTCATGTACCTTGGAGAGTCAGCTATGGCCAGCTAGAGCCATTGGTGTCACACAAATTTTGTTTTCTATTTGTGGTTTCTGTTTCTTGTCCTTACCTTTCTGTTCCCATCCTTTCCTAGCTGGGAATGCTGCTCTGGGTGTGACCTCTGCTTCATCCTTGAGACATTGCCAGGCAGTGAATACACTTCACTGCGTTTTGATAAGATGACTTTACAGTTCCCTTTTTTTTGGTTTTTTGAGACAATCTCTACTATCTGGTAACTCCAGAGTGCAGGAGCTGTAAGCATTTGTCAGTCTCCATGGTTACTCCTTTTAAACTGTTTTGTGTAAGTTCCGTCTTTAGTTTGTTGCTGCTGTGTATCTATTCATAAAATTTTCCTGAATTTTGCTGCTTGTTCTTCCATTCTCTAACTAGAAAGTCCTTGTATAGGTGCCCAAGCAGTTCTTGAGTGATGGATCTGTCAGTTCCAAGGTCCTGTCATTATACAAAGATGAACTGGACCGTTTTTACTTTTTAGGTACTTTGCAGTGAGTAAGTATAGGAGCAATATGGAAAATCTGCAAGAGGGAATTAAGTCTTAAACATATTTTGGCTTTTGAATTTACAATTTACTTTGCTTTTAAGTAAGAACTTCCCCTCCCCCTTCTGTTTAGGAAGTACAGAAGCTGAATCAGCAGCTTGAGGAGAAAAATGGAGAGATACAGCAGATGATAAATCAGCCTCCATACGAAAAGGAGAGAGAAATCTTACGACTGCAGAAGACCTTGGCAGAGAAAGAGAAGGCTCAAGCCACCAGTGATGTTTTGTGCCGTTCACTCACTGATGAAGCTCACCAACTTCAACGCAAATTAGCATCCACAGCAGAAATGTGCCAACATCTGGCAAAATGTCTAGAAGAGAAGCAAAGAAAAGAGAAGGGGAATTCAGATGACCAGATACCTACTGAAAGATCTAACCAGGTATTCTTACAGCTACCACCTGTCTTTAAAGTTTCAACTTTAAAGTTACAACTGTAAGTTTCTGAAGCGTTAATTGTAAGATGATAGTTGTAACTGAGGAATGGTGAGAAATATCCCTTTGAACAACTTCATGTAGGTTGTAAAGACTGCTATGACAAGCTCTAAGTAATTCCCTGTACCAAAAGCTTAGGATGGAAGCAGTTGTTTATCACTCTAACTGTGGCTATCTCACCTCATCATTGGAGGCTTTTTTTGGAGAGAAGAGCTTGAGATGTTCCTTCCAACCTCAGCAATTCCACAACTACAATTCTTCTCTCCATATACAGGAGACAGTACCTTTCTTATACCATTCTGTGTTTCTGTGCAGCACTAGATGGTGCTGTGCTTCTGAAGGTGATCTCTCCTGATTACCTATTTAAGCATCAAAATCATAAAACAAAGTAGTTATTTCAAAGTAATATTTATTTTAAGAACTCTATGGCACCTGGTCTTCTCCAATTAGGACTTTGCACACGTAAACCGTCAGGAAGTTGGTTGGGGAAGAATGAGTCAAGGTGTCTTACCTTTTTATTTTTTGCTCTGGGATTCCCCCTGGCCTCCCAGTGCAAGGCAATGTTTCTCTCCAGAAGGGATGTTTAGAAAAATTGCTTCACAATAGGATGGTGGCAGAAATGCTACTGCAGAGCACAAACACCTGGATTTTGGTGTACTTTGCTAATGTCAGTGTGGCTTGGCCACATCATCACTTCAGCTGAAGCTTCTCAGTGCATGGTAGAGGTGGATCCCATTGTTCTGTTGCTCCAGAAGTCTGATGGCTTAGAGTCATTAGGGAATTTATTGTAACACCATAAGGAAATAACATTAGCAGTGCTGCCTTACATAAGTCAGAGCACTGAGTAGGGTGCTAGAGCCAGTTCTCACAAAAATGAATAATTCTGTCTCGTGATCTTTCTGCTGTGTGTTGATAAGGCTTTTCTTCACATGGCCACTCATCTGTGCTGTTGTGATAAAGTCTATACTCTGTAAAACACTCCAGAAATGTTTCCAAAGAAAACTCGCACTAAAGTTACCTGTCAGAAATAGTTAGAGGTTGAGTAGGTAGAAGAAAAAAAAGGACTTTTTAAGGGACTTGAAGCATTTGGTAATTTTGAGGAAAATTTACATGTATTTTACGTGTAATTGACAGACAGGAAACTTGATTGACTTTGATATATGTAATAAGTACCTAACCTTGTACAGTGGGGGACTTCCCTGTTGAAGAGGAGAAATTTCAGATGCCATTACTAGCTGATTCTAGGGAATTTTGCACAAAAGTGTTCTATATTACTCACGTACACCGGGGTTTTTTAAGCAGATGTCACAACTGTAAAAAAGAGGTATCATTTTAGTCAATTATTTAGCAAGCAGGGGTTTTTTCCCCCTCACTAATTTCTTCCTAGTGCTGGCCAAAATTGACAGTAATAACAAAGCAAGATGAAAGCATATCTGTGTCTTTGTTATGTGTTCTCCCACTCCAGACAAGTGGTTTTCCAAGGAGTTTGTGTACCCTGCTGAGCTCTGTTGTCATCAGGTCTATTTAAAAATAGTACCAAGGTGGTAAAAACCTGAGTACAGTTTTACTTAGTAATTAATATTAAGAAACACACTATATAGAAATGAATAGACCTAGATATATATCGTTATTTCATGGACAGCAAATAGTTTTAGAGAAATTTAAAGAAAAATATTACTTCCAGTTTAATGGCATAGCCAAATAACATCTGGGATTTTTATGTTGAAGTAACACTTACTTTATCTGAAAATTACAGCTTTTAGACAATGAAACTTCACTTCAAGCTCTTATCTGCAACCTACAAGATGAAAACAGGATGTTAAAACAAAAAGTAGCTCACGTGAGTACTTTCATTTTGTTTAAGACTTGGTTTATTTTTTTGAATTACAGTAAATTTGAAATAGGTGAGGCTGGGTTAATCTACTTAAATGGCAGTTCAATGCAAGACAATTTTTCTTAGTCCTTTCAACATGGCACAGTTTCTGTTCCCTTAGCTAAGAATGACTGATTACATTATTTTAATGCATTGGCGTTTTGTTGTTAAAATTCAGTGCAGAAGAAGATTTTCATGTTCCTTCCATGCATCAGTATTGCACCCCAGGAGAACAGCACGAGGCCCAGGGTGACCCCCAACCCCTCCCATGCCACATTATTTAGTTCTGTCCCTTTGGACTGTGGGAGAGGAAGGGCTGCCTGTGAGAGGTCTGCCTGACAGTGTGGTGACTCCTGCTCTCCTGGACAGTGGCTTATCCACGCTTGGAGGTCCAGTCAGCACGTTACATTACCCTTTAGAGAATTTTCATCCTGCACATATGGGCAGTCTGTGAAAGCTTGGAAGTTTGTGCCTTCCTGGCCTTCATGTCTCTCCTGGGTAAACTTGCAGGTGGAAGATTTGAATGCAAAATGGCAGAAATACGATGCGAGTAGGGACGAGTATGTGAAGAGACTCCACTTGCAGCTGAAGGAGATGAAGACACAACTGGAGCAGCAGCACGGCGTGACTTCAGCACAGACTAACTCAGAGCTGATGCACAAGGAGATACTCCGGTTAAACAAGCTACTGGAAGAAAAAATGAATGAATGCATAAAAACAAAGAGAGAACTAGAAGACGTGAAGAAGGCCAGTGAAGGGGATCATGAGCGCATACAAATGCTGGAGCAACAGGTCAGTAAGTTTCTTTTTCCTAGAGGTGGGAATTCCTAGTTTCTTCCCAGGCCACTGAAGTTCAAGGGGGAACAATGGATTTGCTTTTTGGATATTTACCACATTTAGCTATAAAGATGCTTAACAACACAGATTTAAAGGAAACTCGCTGCTTACAAGAACTGCATGTGGTTTTGCTGGCCTTATACAAGTATGAAAGATCTGTGAAAGAAATACAAATACCTTTGAAGTACAGATAGGATAGAAAAGATAATATTGAGATTCTGGGAGTAAGTAACAAAGGAATCACAGTCTCAGCTTTTCAATCTCATCTGCCAATGCTCCAGATGAGCACAAAATACTAACATAATAATTCTTTTTCAGGTCCTGGTTTACAAAGACGATTTCTCATCTGAGAGATCAGACAGAGAACGAGCACAGAGTAAAATACAAGAACTTCAGGCAGAAGTTACATGTTTGCAACACCAGCTAGCAAGAAGACAGGTAAGAAAGCAGCACACTACTTTTCCAATTAAGGCATGTCAATAGTTGTGGACTAAAATACACTTTAAAATATATTTTTAAAAAATCTTAATACTTCTAAAACCATTTCAGCTCAGTGCAGCTATCAAAGCCTTACATTATTTCATAGTCAGTTTTAGTGGAGGTGCTTCCCAGTATAGATATAATACCCCTTTTCAGTCTATTTTCCTTCTGTTTTTGGATCTACATAGTAAGGGTGAATTCTTGAAAGGAAGAGGACAGCTGTGACTCTTGTAACAGTGGCATCTTTAAAGTAGCACACTGGCAGTATTCTGTTTTTTTTTCTACAAACCTTCTTTACAACTATATTAAGAACACTGCAAAAACTGATTGACAGTTTATTTACAAACATCTGGTAAACACTTGAGCAGCGTTTCAGAAAAAGGTGATATCACCTGTTAATATCTTTTTACTGCATCGTTTTCAAGAGCTCTTCTTTCTCTTTCTAGGACTCAAGAGACACAAGTAGTCATTTCAGAGTTCATGTTGGTAAACAAAATCATTTGCATGTACAGACGAACATGGAACATCTACAGGGCAATAGCCCAGGCCAAACGGGCACGAGAAGAACATCTTCACAGTCTGAACAAGCTTCTCCTGCTGCGGACAATGGAAACTTGGGATCTGAGGGCAGGGCACAGGGTGAGCTCAGGTGCCCTCACTGCATGAGGTTTTTCAGGGATGAACTCAGTGATGAATTCCTCAAGCACGTTGCTGAATGTTGTCAGTGAACAAGGGATGTGAGGGGGGAAAGGCAATCACTACTTTATGGACATAAAACCTGGCTCTTTACGTATCTCCTACACTCCTAAACCAGAGTAATTCAAATGGAGAGCTCTTGGGAATTAGGAGGATGAACAATATCTACCTCTTGTTTGATTTCACCTTCTCTTGGACTGTACGAAAGGCCTCAAGAGAAAGCCACGTGTTTTTCTGAAGGATTTTGACAGCTACAAGGAAGAAGGCAAGCATCATGCAAGGTCTACTACAAACTAAACTGAAACCTACAGCGGTAGTTTTGCTTCAGAGTGCACCTTGACTTGTATTTGGGTTTAATTCTCTACCGCAGTCTGACAGCTTGTAAAAAAAATTACTGAACTTGAAATTTTCCTCCTCTACCAAAAATGTAGGCTGAAGAACAGGGAGGAACATTTTGGCAAAAGATAGGAAAAACGTTATTCTGCTTTATCTGGATTAAAAGCGAAAGTATTTTCTTGTCTATTGAGGCTGAACTTTCAGACATTTCATCTGAAAATCCTTGTGTTTAACTGAAATCAGAAGAAGTGAGAAAAACATAAAAGGCTGGTTATTGACTAAAACTAGCCTGTCTTTTTGCACAGAAACAAGGTACAGGAATATTTTCTGTGCCATAAGTAACTATTCTACAGATTTGTAAATGTGTGTTTGTGTAATTATTGATTATATTCCTATTTTACCTAAGGGTTATTTTTATAATAAAAGTGGTTATGCAGTTGCTTTACTACATTAGTAAAGGGGTCAAAAATCTCTCTTTCAGTGTAAGTATTTAAATGTGAAATAGTCCCAGTAACTATACTGAGGGCTAATTAAATGTCATGGCTTCAGATGAGTTATTTCATTACTTCAGTGATAACCTCTCAGTCTATTTTCAAATATGTTGAGAAAATCACTCATCTGTGAGTGGAAGAATGACCTTTCAGAGGCACAGGAACACATTTACTGCCCTACCTTGCCACACACATCTGTGCTACCTACCTTAAATTTCTGCTTATCATGCCTGCACTGGAGGGAACTTCAAAGTGCAGGGAACTGTTTTAAGAAGAAGTATGTGAAATTAAAGTGTACAAACAAGAGGGCCAAAGCTTATTCCAGCTTTGGCTCCAGGTGTTCCTCACTGTGCACTGGTTGGGGTTAAGGATGGGATACAAAGTAAGGGCTTGGTGCGACCATAACACTTCGTAATTAAAGATAACACTCCTGTCTTCTGCTTTGCTTTGTTCCCTGTACTGCACTTTAGGATTGTGGATGTTTTTCTTTCAAGATCCTGTTTCAGCCCCAAAGGAAGACAGTGGTTTATGCCATATTGCCTTGGGTGGGATAGTACCAAAAAAGATGGTTAGGCCACTGCATGCAACATGCAAGCACAATGGTTATTATTAATCTAATCTCCAACTGATTGCAAACCTGTGACTCGTTTTAACCAACACAACATGCACAAACATGCAGAGATTTTTATTCTTTTTTTTTAGTAACCATTTTTTACATTGCCTTTTAAGGTCTTAGAGATCAAATGCAGCCCACAGAATATAAGCTGAGAAACATGATTAAACTTCCTGTGGCATAAGCTAATCTTACTTTTTTCACTGTTCTCATTAAACAACCCTGGTTTACAGCTCCAGGGTATATCAACATGATATTGCCAGTGATGGATACAGCAGAATAGGGACTTGGGTTTTTTAGTGATTCACACTACAAGACAGGTAAGAAGACAAAACCAACAGTAAAGCCAGTTAGATCTTGGAAGAGCCTTTCTTTAATTGCAGAGATGATGACTGCTTTAATATATGTCAGAAGGTGAAGGCTGCTGTAGGTTTCCAGTCCTGTTAATCCCTGTGGGTATAGTTGGACAGACTGACCTCAACCATTAGAAATAGATGCAAGAATTAGATACGAGAACTGCAGTACACAGAAATTAACAGTACCTATTCTTGTGGATTTAAATTCTGGGAGTTAATCCCCAGTCAAAGCAGAGGTTAGTGTCATACTAATTCTGGGAAAAGAGGGCACTCCAGTGCTGGGAAACTGGATATACCTACAGGAGGACAACATTGGACCAACAAACACAGGCAGGTGAAGTTACAGATCAAGCACAGATTACAGCTACCACCTATAGCAATAAGTGCAATAACTGATGACTGGAATTTGACTACCTGTGGCAAAAATCTAGGGCAGATCTGCTGGAGTTTTGTACAAAAATACCTCCCCTCAGGGAGGTTTTACTTTACCATTTTCTACGGAGTTGGTTAGTTTGTTTGTTTGGTTGGTTTTTTTCCTGGCTGGTAAAAGGCTTATTTATTTCTTTCTTATTTTGGCTTAACCAAGAAACCACTTACACTGTGAAGAACTACCAGTGTCTAACATGCAAATGTTTGTTTCAGATGAGAGGGCATAAAATACTGTTCCTAAGAAAGGTAGATCTCTTGAAGAAACACTACAAAGGCTCTACTTGCCCCCTCCTCACCAGGCAAAGCACACACCCCGAGGCATCCCCAGCTGCCACCACCACTTCCTACATCCACAAGTCACATCCCTCAACTTTTAGACCTGAATGCATAAAACCTGTCAGCTCCACTGCCCCAACACTGAAATGAAAACAGTCATGAGCTTCCAGCATTTTTGAACCCGTCAAATAAATGAGATCTCCTTTTGGCCGCACACTGGTGTTCTCTGCCTGTTGGATGGTGGCCCAATTAGCACGTCTTGCTTGGTTAAATGGTAAGAGCAACACAGTTTCTTTCCTAAAAGAAAGTAATAAAGGCGTAATGAGTAAAAAAGTAACTGCATACGGTGAAAGGAACTTCAGTAGCATAAACTTTGTGAACTTTCATTATCCATTTGTCCTTCACTGGTCCACTGAAATACACATCATCTGTAAAGCTGCAGAGACATGTCCTCACACAAGAGACTCCTGAAATCTACAGAAAAGCTACATGACTGTGCGGGACTCTGTTCCTTATTTGCTGTATTGGTAACACAAGGCGTCCAAGAGAAATGAACCTGGTTTTCAGGTAAAATTAATGCCCATCTAGGCTTCTGTAAATCTCCCATTCAGATGAGCAATGCCTGTACTGCAGAAGCATGCCAATACTAGGAGACTAGAGAACCAGGACTGCAGGTCCAGGGTGGCTGAGAACAGGCAGCCTCTTCAGGGACCTTTAGGAATGTGTCTTAGCATATTAAGAGCTGCCAAGATGGATTTATCCAATTACCTTCATGGTTAGTCCATCCCTTCCCCTAAGATCTCCCATTTAGTAAATGACCTTCCCTCGGTTTTGCTCTCCAAATCAACCTGAGTTCAGGCTCAGGGCAACTCAGAGCTCCTGAGCAGCTGCCTCATTTCACCAGCAATGAGATTTTTGCTGGCAAGCTGGTTCTCATTTCTCCTGGACCTAATTAGAATGTGTTTTGCTCAGGATTTTGAAGTAAAGGCTGTTTACTAATAACCGTGGTGGTTGCCATGTAGAAGTAGGCCCTTAGCACACCATCATGACAGCAGCTGTAGGCAACACTGACTCATTGCATCTTAGAAAACACAAATACAAAAAGCCTCAGAAGCTGGGCTCTACCCCAAAAGCCCAGGGGAGAAAAGATCATCAGTAGTGCTGTCTCCTGCAGCATGGGCAGTACAGAGTCTAAAAAGCTTCTCAAATAACCTGCAACTTTGAAGGCAATGTCTGCTTCCCCCTCCAATGATTTAGGACATCCTATCTTTTAAAACAAGCCTTAAATGATACCTCAAGATTAGATGCTCACTAATACTAAAACTGAATACAAGAATAAATTTTTTTTCAAGAAGATACCTATGCTGTATGGTTTTTTTTTTTAAACTTCCATTTCCTGTGGCTTTGCTGCATGTGTAAATATAGAAAGCAAGGGAAATTCCAAACAAGATGCCACACCATTATACTCAGAACAGCAGTGCTTCTCATTCTAAAAAAGGGAAGTCTCAAATGCTTTTTCTGCAAAATCTATGTGAATTCAAAGTATGCTGTAGTAATATTTTATAGTACCATGCTCAAGTAGCTACCAGCTGGGGGAAGGGGGGACATCTCAGCTGAAAACCTGAAGCATAAGAAGTACTCTGAAGCACTAGGTCAGCCCAGCAGAAAGGTTGAGCACTCCTGCCTTCTCATTTGATGCCTCAAATCCCTTGCTAAGGACCAAGCACAGCCCAGCACCCTCACTGAAGTGCTCCCTGCCACTGGCTGTCCTAGCTGGGGGGTCAGGGCTCCAGCAAGGTTGGGGGGGGATTACAAGGTGCTGCAGTAACTGCTTACACAGGGGCTCCTGGAAGGCCCCAACCATCCCAAGTGGCACAGCGCTTCTGTCTCCCCTTGCACGGCTGCTCAGTGTGTTCTTCCCCTTTCTCGTTGGTACATCCACTTGTTCCTGCTCTTTGTACACTTGCTGGCCAGGAGCTGCTGGTGCAGGAACACTTCACAATACATGATGGATGCACATGGAACTCTGGCGTGGACAGCGCTGAACCAGATGGTGTGTTACAAGGCAGCTTATTTCAAATGGGTTTTTGGGGCCTTCCAGAAGTGTGTACTCAGACACACTTGTTGCCTCACCACCCTTCCCCAGGCCAGCCCTCCAGCCCATCTTCTGGAGACCTGGTGGATTGCTGGGTGAGCCCTTGTGAGCAGGGCAGCTCTGCCCATGGCCCCCAGCTCCCCGGTGTCACAGGGACTCACCTTGCCTCAGGCTCTCCATCCTCTAATTTCTCAAAGAGTGGGAGGGAGGAAAGAGCAGTGGGATGTTCCTCCTCCATCCTGCACTCACCAAATCTCTTTGTCAAATCTGTCTTCATAGAAAAAGCATTTAATTTTTATTTTCAATCACAGGTAGGCACCTTGGTTACACACAAATATCACAGGCTGTTTATGCACAAGGGCCACGTTACCAGGCAGCCTGGTGTGTGCCCCACCAGCTCTTTGGCCAGCGCTAGCACACCCCATGCCTTGCTGAGCTTCTAAGTTCCTGCACCCAGACTTCCTCCAGCCATGTTCCAAACCTATGGACCGTGCTACAACAAGGCAGGGTCTCCATCTCTCTTGGGACACACAGTAGGGAGGTGAGAGATGCTCAGGTCTCCTTGGACTAAGCAATACCAGCTCATACAAGAGGGAAAAGCTGCAAAGAAGGAAGCTTACCCACAGAAGAATCAGTCCTCATTGCAACCATCACCACCACACCTCAGCAGAGTTCAGGCATCCAGAGAGGTATACAAAGGGCCACAGACATTTGAGAAAAAAACATCACCTACCAAGAGAAACGGGGATCTTTTAGGATGTGAAGTGCCTCGTGCATGCCACAGGTAAGCACAGTCTAATAGAACATTCTACTCCTCTTTCCCACCACCTGAACTTGCCCTCAATGATGCAGATCTAATTTAGTGGTTCTCAGCTTCTCTTCTGACCTCAGCAATGAGCACCTGCTCCATCTCCTGCAAGGCCTGTTCTTACCTGCCCAGATAAATCCAAACTAACCTCATCACTACAGAGCCATGTCCTGGAAGCAGCTTTTAAACAAGAAGCTGAAGCTCACAGTCCCAGTTATTGCAAGGTCAGACCTTAAATTAGTGATAAAAAGTACCCCTCCGATAAGAAGTTGAAGGGACACAGACGAAGGTACATGGCACCACCAGAGAGTGATCAAGGAATGGGAGGTTTGCAGAGCATCTGAAACTGGGGTATAGCAGGCAATAGACATGTATTATATAGACATCTAGACAGGTACAGCTTGTGCTAAGGGATTTCAGCCTTTATTAGAGGGTGAAAGATACAAAATAAGCTCTGACTGGGAGTTTGCACCTCTTGTGTTTTATAAAGCAGAGTTTTGACAGCATCTTCTTGACAATAAAATAGCTTTAAAACTACAAGTAATCTCTTTCAATTGGACTGAGGACACCGGGTCCTCTCCCTTTCCTGAGCAGTCCACTCACTGATCATCAGAACACACTTTTGTCCTATTCCAATCACAGTCAAACAAAAACAGCCCTTAGAATGTTCACTGTCACAAGAGCCCGTGACACTGAGTGCCTCTAGTCACCAAGCTTGGCCCCACAAGCACCAGCAGCAATTGCTCTTCTTGCTTCTTCAAGTACCTTTTGTATTACCGAGATGAATGGTCCTCAAAAGGCATTTCAGCTCCAGTGGTCACACCACCACTTTCCTCTGTGGTGCCCGGAGGGTTTGCATCTTTTCAGGGCCAGTCTCCTTGCAGGAGAGATATTCCCAAATAAACAGGACACAGGTGGTCCCTGCTGGTGTGCTTGGCCCAACACAGCCGGAAGGTTTATCCTATGTGCAAGCCAGGAATGGAGGGGATGGCTCTGTAGCACTTGACCCTAAGCAGAGAGTCTGGAAAGGGGAATAAAATGGAATTTGCCTGAAAGAAACATCAAGGCAAAGATGTGGACTAGACTGGGGTGTTTTAGAGACTAAAGTCTGTGGCCAAGACATGGAGCCGGTGTGAGGTGCAGGCAGGCTTTCCCCTCCTACACAAGATCCATCCTTTGATAACCAGACATGGAATCCCCTAAACTCTCTGCATGGTGACACGCCTTAGGGACAGTGGAAAAAACTGATGAGCACAATCACCTTGTGACTGTCAGCCAAAGAATGGGTGACGACTTATTCTATGAACTGTTTTGAGGCTTTGTTTTGTTGCACCTACACACACCAGTTGCATGGCCCCACACCCCCTCCTCCAAAATGTCACAGTCTTCAACTCCTAACAATAACCATTGAGGGGCAAAAATAGTGTGTGCTGGCCAGGCTACCTCCTATGCAGTGGGGACAACACTTGTCTGGCCTTTCCCCTCCACTCAGGGTTTGTGCCCACCTTGTTCTAAGTTTCCTCCTGGTGGCATCTCCTATGACAGACAGTGGGCAAATATTAATTTTTTACTTCTGTGGTTTCCAGGTGACTCTCTCAGGGAAAGTTTACTGGAGCTTTAGTCTTCCTGAAATGGCAGCAAGACAGAATACCCACTTCCTCTTAGCACAGCTGAAGAACTTCAAATGTGCAGTTGTTGCAAAACGGTGTGAGGACACTCTCCCCTCTGCCTCTGCCGTACCCTCTTGCGTGCATTACTACCACTTGTTACACACACTGGGCAGTAACAAGGTTGGGAAATACTCGAGCAGTAAAAGCCACTCTGACAGCCTGCAAAGGCAGGCAAATGCTACCTTTTACTCTTCCCTGCAGTCAGCTTGTGCCTTTGAGCTCCCAGAAGCTGTAAACAAGCTAGATCTGGCAGTCACCAAAATCTATACCTGCACCTCTTTTATAATCTGGGCAACTGAATGATTTTGAGCCAAGCCCCCAAAGGATGCCTGTACTAAACATACTTGCAAGTATTTCTGGTTTTCTGCAATAATGCAAAAACAAATCGTGAGAATATACAATAACTTGCAACAGATGTTAACAAAACAGATCTCTGAGGTTGCTTCTGTAACCAGAGAGGCACAGAAAGTCCCCACCATCCACAGAAATGAACCCCAATATCTATAATAAGAAGCTGGGCTTGTGCACCTCTTCAGCAGTTTTTTGGAATCTTTGAGCAGCTTGTCTACAAGCTGGGGTTAATATTGTCATAAGGCTTAATATTAAAAGGGCTCATGTTTGACTGCACTTCAGAAGTCAAGTTCCAGCCTCCTCCATGCACTTTTCCACTGAAGGAAGGCAGAGGGCTGTGACTCATTTAAGCACTGTGCTTCTTGGCACCGTGCACAACACAGGGGAAACCCTGAAGTGTTTTTAGAGATGGTGCTAACACAAACCAGAACAAGCTTTGTGCAAATAATGCAACTGTGCAGACGTCATTCCCATGAGACAACGCTGTGACATCATGGAGAAAGCCCTGGGTTGGGTATGCTAAGAATCTCAGCCTCAGGTCACCTGTACAGTCACTTTGCACCGTCACAGGCTACAGACTCCACTGCGGCTCTTCATTCCATGGTTTTCCACATTATTTAACTGTTTCTTCTCCCTCTGGCTGACAAAGAACGAGCAAGCAGGCAGGCCTGGTGCTGCACCTGAGTTGTCTCAGTCAGCTTTTGCAGGACCAGCAAGTTGCCTCCACCTCCTTTTTTTTGGCAGTCACGGATTTGCCCCAGGCTAAAGAGGCGACTCTGGGGCCTGATGTAGTGCTGTAGTTTAGGGCTGTGCCCACATTTGGAATTAATGTACTGAAATAATTACAGTGATCATGCAACATTTTAAGGGCACTAAGTACAGAACAAAACACAAACCCCCACGACCTTTGAAAGCTACATTGACTAAAAATCCCAGCTACAGAACAAAGAGCAAGTCTCCAGTACACCCAACCCTTTGCCATTACTTGTTGACCACAGAGACTGTGGTTCAAAACCTGCCTTACTCAGTTTATCAGCGCCTCATTAACACCTATTTTCAAGCAGACATGGTTAGAATAGTGAAAGGTCAGACACAAACACCTATGGTAGCAACACAACCTGCAACAGCTGTTGAGGTCTTCAATGCATCAAACTAGTACAACCTGTAGCTACACAGTTGTTTATAGTGGTGCAATTACTCCAAGTCCCGATGCAATGGCTCATGAGTTAAAATGAATCTGGTTTATGCAAGAGGCTGAGAGTCAAAGCAGGTAATGAACTCAGACCCCAGAATAAGCAGTGCAGGATCCTTCACATTTGGAAAGTCAGAATCTCAAGTAACATCTGTGGACCACAGGCTGAGAAAATGTCACTTCCCGTTTGTGTGCCTGGAGTTTGGGATTTCCACTCCAGCTCTTTGCAAGTGGGATGTCAATTAGGGAAAAGAATAACATAAACACAACAAAAGGCTATAAAAACTCATGGATTTGGAAACCAGGACTGACCATAAAGGAAGGGACTTTTAGGAAATAAATAGCAGAATAGTTTTTAAGCATGCATTAAATCAATAATGGAAAATTCTGTATGCATGCAAGAGCACTTCACAGAAAAGGACATGGGCATAGAGCCAGTACCTAAAGGAAGCACAGAAAAAAACTTACTGGAAACATCTGAATGAAGATAGCAGGTCTAGGCATGAATTATTTGCCTAAGTCGAATTTATGACTGTCACAATCAATGGAAAGTTTTCAAAAATCATAGAATAGTTGAGCTTGGGAAGAGGAAGGTCTGAAGATCCCCTAGTCCAGCCTCCTCCACACAAAGCAGGGTCAGGTAGAGCAGGCTGCCTGGGGCTGTGGCCAGTCAGGTTTTGACCATCCCCAAGGATGAAGAGTCCACAACCTTCTCCATACAACCTACTCCTGGTTCAATCACCCTCCCAGTAGAAAAGTTTTTGTTTATGTTTAAATGGAATTTCATATTTCAACTTGTGCCCCCTGCCTCTTGTCCTGTTCCTGGCATCATTAAGAAAAGTCTGGATCCATCTTCTGTACTGCTCCCACATCAGGTATTTCTATGCATTGGGAAGATCCCCCAAGCCTCCTCTTTTACAGACTGGACATGCCCAACTCTCACCTCTCCTTGTCTGACAGATGCTCCAAGGCCTGAATCATCCTTGTGGTCCTTAGCCGGGCTCTCTCCAGTATGTCCATGTCTGTTCTATACTGGAGAGTCCAGAACCAGACTGCTCCAGGTGTGTCTCACCAATGCTGAGCAGAGGGGAATGATCACCTCCCTCGACCTGTTGGCAGTGCTCTGCCCAATGGCTGCCACCTTTAGCACAAGGGACACATTGGTGGCTCATGTTCAACATGCCTGCCAAGACCCCTGGGGTTAACCTGAGCTTGAGCTATTTGACACTAGTCAAGGAAATACAGACACATTTCTCCCTTTCTCCTGCATCTCCCCCAACCCAAGTCCTGAGAGGGATTTCATGTGTTTATTTGTTAACTATCACATTCAAAGTATTCAAGATCTACAAGTACATGACTACCCTGTGGAGGTACAGAAGAGACATCTAAAACCTCAGCTAAAACACTAGACAAAAACACTTATCTCAGGAACCAGTGCTGAATGTTCAGAACAACAGCATACTTAGCATGGCTTTTAAAACAAGCACTTCTTGAAGTGTTTGTAAGACACAACACAGCCCATTGTTGTCAGGGATGGAGGGTGAAGAGGAAGGAAATAAACTTTCAACTTTGTTTTGGCAGACTCTAGAAATTCCTCAGTTCAAATACACGGGATTGTTTTGAAAACTCCGCTAACAAAAACAAAGCAAGAGCCTTGCAAACCTGAGAGGTCTAATGTAGGAACTCATTTTTTACTAGGTCTTCTAAATCACAGCAAGATAGAATCCCACTGCTGGTTTCACTATGCTTACATTAGACCCTCTCCCCTGCCTGGATGGATATTGATCAGTTATCCCTTCTCTCCTGACTTCACAGCCCATGACATTTGTATGTTTTTACTGCTTGTGCAGGTTTTACGGTAAGCCTGGGGTACAGCAACTGTTGTTTTGTTATGTCTGATTTCCTAATGGCTCAGTTAGATGAGATTTCTACATCTCTTTCATTGTAGCCGCTCTCCCATGTTGTGAAGACTACGAATCACACCAGACCCCCTCACACTTATTGCCGGGGCTCGTGGCATTCCCTCCTCTGTCTTACAACACTGATGCTGCTCCACTGCTCACAAAGGTGAGGCAACAGTGGCACTGACTAAAACCATACAATCGTTTTGGAAACTCTCCAGTGAGTCTGAGAGTGCACCATGAATGTGACCTGCAGCCTCTGTGCTTTCCTAGGCTGCACAAGGGTCACCCTCAGATGCTGATCTACACCTACTGAAGAACTACAGTAACACCAAGCACAAAACTCTACCATTGTTTTCTAAGCCAGGATCTGAATTGCTGGTTCGTGAAGAAAAGGGCATTACTCACTGCTGACATGACTGAATTTCTGATCTTAATGACAGTGAATCTGTTATAACTAATCCAAACTTCAGCATGTCCTCCTCAAATGCACTTGTGCGTCTACACCATTTAGGACCCTGATATCAAACTGAAAGAGGGAAACAAAAGGCAGGAGTTGGACTCTGACCAAGAGAAAAGGACTGAAATGGACACAAGTGCAGAGTTCCTGCTTTCCTTACCCAAGTCAGCTATACCAACAGAGCAGAAAACACAACAAATAAAAGTGATAACAAGGGAGCATAAACTTAAACTAGGGATTTGTGAGATACATTAAGTTTTTCAAAGTAACTAAGTTGCTGCTAATCATCAAAAATCTATAATAAAAAACATTGGTTGAATTATTTGAATTCTCTAAGAGTTTCCATCTTGTGGAAATCTTCTGGATAAAACTGCAGAAGCCCAGAAGGGATAAACATCTTAAAAATGAAACCAAACTAGCCTCCCCTCAAAGAAAAAAGCAGATGATTTTTAGGTACCTGACAGCCAGGAGGTGATTTATTTTTGGAAAATTCATGTTGGCTGCTACTCACCATCAAACTGCTGACTGTTTTCTCCTTTTTTCAGGGTGAAAATAGCTCCTGTGACAGAAGAAAAATAGTAGATATTGTGAAAGATACTGAGAATTTCAATGTCTTTTTCACATGACATTTCAGTAAATAAACTCTGAAAAACATTATCTTCAAGGGTGCAAGAATTGGTCTGGGAGAATGTATCAGCAAGGCTCCTCTAGGAGTGGTCCTGAACCCAACCATGAGGTATTTTCATTACCGCTTGGGGGATGGGACAGAGAAGATGTATTAAATGCACATGCAGATCCCAAATGAAAGTAAGGTGCCAGTGCACAGAAAAAAGGAATCAGAATGGCTTTGGCAAACAGATGGTTTGGAAAATGCTGCAATTCAGCAAGTACAAATGTGAAGTTTGAGGACAACGAACTGCACAAATACGTGACAAGGAGTCACTAAAGGGCTAATTCCCCCAAAAGAATCAGAGACTGGATTGAGCCACAGGCTGCTGCAAATATGGCAGACACAAAAGTGCAGAGGATAAAGAGAAGGGCTGTCAGCTGGATGTGAAGGAATCTCTCTGCTCCATGAGGGGTTAACTAAGAGCAGCTGAAGTACCACATTGTGCTTTGGAAATGGTGTATCAAGAAAAACATGGGGAAATAATGATTAAAAAATATTATAAAATATTATGAGAGCAGAAGATTGAGGGAAGGCAAGGAAACCACTCAGCCTGCCTCCAGTCTTTCCAGTACAGCAAATTTCACTTGTTTCTCCTATTGGAAAATTCCAGGCAGTGTCCACTTGGTTCCCACAAAAATGTTCAGCATGTTTTCCTTTCACTGTCCTGTGCAATTCCCTCCTACAAGGAGCCTTTGCAGCCTGTGGAGCTCTCTGGCAGCTGTCAGTCCTGCCCTGCTCTGTGGGAGCCTCTCCAGGCATTCACAGGGATGGAGCAGTCCCTCTCTCCACAGGGAGGGCCACACGAGGAACTGAAGACCATATGAATGAGCAGTTGCCTCCTGCCATCACGCTGTTCTCAGACAATGTCCATTATGCAGTCCCTCTGCAATAAACCCAGGAGAAACAGCATCATGCCCCACCTGCCATGGCCACTCACTACACTGCTGCAAAGAATCTCCCAAACCCATGTATGCACTCAGCAGAGGAGTGTATATTTGATTTAAGCATGTACACATGTGCATCTACATCTGGTGATAGGGCAGGAACCTTTCATACTGCAGGGACAGTACCCAAAGCAACAGGTTTTTCAGGGATGCTTCTTCCATTCTGTCCTGATGTTTTCCCAATACACATGCAAATTCTGACAGGGGCTCAGACAGTCTGGAAGGAGACCTGAACCTGCCTATTCTGACCTACAGATGGGCTCACTCTTCACCTTGGCCTTCTAGTTCACACAGGCTCTTTCTTTTTACATTTCCTCTGGAAGAGTCAGCAGTTCAACTGAAGTCAAGTTTCAATAAAAGTTTTGGTTCTGCTGGGTTCGCTTTCTCCAAAAACAAAAACACCTTTTCAAAACCTCCCAAGTACCTCCAGGCCTGGTATTTTCAATTCTTTCAAACCTTTCATCCTGTTTTCATTGATTCCTCAAATATTGCAATTTGGAAATCACTTGGTTCCATGTTCTGCAAAGTGCATCTCTGGGAACTGCATCACTTGCACCATCCTTCAGTCCAAGGGCACAAAAGACAGACTAAAACTTTGCATCCCCATTACACTGGTCAGGATCAGAGAAATTGTAAAAGCCATGAGATATTGTTCTCCCAGCTTCCAAAACCCTTCAGCTACACAGATCCAAGTTTTGCTTTCATGAAACTGCATGTTTACAAGAAGCTGAAACACCTTTGCCAGCTCTTCAGTTCCTCTTTGTGCCCACCTCGTCCCTTCTCCACCCTCCCAGGATTAACCTTTTGTTCTTTTCTTCCTGGCTCCTGCACAAGCCTGTCCACTAACCACCACCACTTTAGGGAGGACTGATACAGAGCTCCCACTGTATAGGTAGGGATTGTGTCATTCGATCCTTGACACAGTGGCAGTGGAGTCACCTCAATATATTTAATCTGGGTTGGGCTTTAATCAACACCAGTGACTAATACAAAACAACTGGAACTAGGAGGGGAAAAAGAAAAAAAAAAGTACACTCCCTGTGCCACCCCTCTGTAACAAAAAATTCCCTGATCCCAGTGAACAAAGTTCACGGATTTTTCATGCCTGGATCCAGTTTCTCAGGCTCCCTTCCTAGACGCCAACCTCACAGAGGCAAGGCAGTCCTGCTCTTCATGGCAGAGACTCGCAGTGGTTAAAGCTCCTACTGCTGCCCTAAAACACAGCTGAGACTGGAGTGTCAACACCCAAGTGTGACTCCAAGAAGCCTCCACTGCCAGGAGTGCTCAGCAGCTCCAGCAGAGCAGTGATGTGGTTCCACTGCCCATAGTGTGGGTGAAATCGGTCAGCACAGTGGGATGCAGGAAGGCTTGCAGCAGCAGCTTGGGCCAGGTCTGGAGCTTCCCAGTTACCCTGGCTCGTCAGGTTTGGTGTTGCTATAGGAGTGCCCAGCACTGCTACAAAAATGGCAGTGTAGAAAGGCACTAAATTTATGGACAAAAAGATGATGAGTGGAAGGGCTGATGTGGAAGAAATGCCGAGAAACCAATCCTGTCTTTGGCAGTGCTGGTGAGAACTGTCCCTCAGCTTCACCTCCTGCTTCCCTGCAGTGTTCCCCTGCACAGGTGGAGGGGGGCTGTGGGAACAGGGAACAGACAGGGTACTGGGGACATGCTCCTGCAGCTGCCTCCCAGCTAAGGGAAGTACCTCTGGCTTCATAAGCAGAGGTGCCATGTACCCAAAGTTAGGAGACATCTGCCACAGGGTTTTTTCTTCTGCTAGAAAAGAGAACACTTGTGAGGGCCAAGAAAAGTAAATGAAAGGGGCTGAGGATCAAAATAAGAGACAGAAAAACCAAGGGAATTTTGTCTGATAACAAAGAGAGGAATGCCAGGCAAAATCTTGCAGGAAAAGAATAAAAATAAAGTGAAACAGAAGAAAACACAATGTGTATTTAATGCTGGCTTTACATCACAGACCAAACGCAGTATGACTTCACACAGAGACACAGGAAAGGGGATGGAAGGTAATAGAGTCCTGCAGAAATGGAAGTTAAACACCAGACTAAGGTCTGATGTCATCTCTGATGTTATTTGAGGACAAGGGTTTATAGAAAGATGGTATCTCTCACTAGACCAACTAATACCTTGGATAAAACAGCTATCCCTCCACTTCAGTTTGGTCTCAAATAGTATTCCATCCTTTACCACATAATAAATGCAGCCTGTCCCATCCCTCTGGGACAGCCAGAATTGGCTCGTGGTAAGGCTGAAAAATTAGTTCAGTTTTCCTTCCAATCTTTCCAAAAAGAAGAAGATCAACTGTTTCAGAATAAGACTAGTGCTTCAGAACTCACCAAGCTTCTTTTGAAAATTCATTAAAAGCTTCAACAACATACTGCAGTAATTTTATTGTAATATCACCTTCCAGAACTTTCTTGAACAACTACCTTTCTCAGCATATATTTGGACCTTCCAGTGTACTAGAAAAGAGACCTGATGCCTAAAGTCTCCATAGGATCAATGATGTATCAGCACATATTATTGACCTTTAAAGCTTCTTCATGCTTCTACTTTCCAAAAAACCCAAAAATAATTCAAACCAGTAAAGCCGATGACAAAACTCTTCAGCTGAAAAAAAAAATCACAGCACTTTTCAGCCCTTAAGTCTAATTTAGGGAAGGATTTTGAAATTAAATTCCTTGCATGGAGCACAGATTAGACTGCCAGGATCAGCTTCCTGTTTTGTTCTTAGCTCCTCTTCTTATAATCAAAAGAAGAAAACAATTTGCTTTTGTAATCCTGGGAATTATTAATATACTGAAGCATAGCTTGGGTGTTTTCCTTTGGGATCAGAAAAGAAACCAAAACAATTTTAGGGAAAATTTTCCTTTCCCTTTCTTAGAGTTGTGTCATTTGGGAGGGGAGAGAGGAATAGGAAACAGGCATGGAACTTGGAAAGGACCAACAGCTATAACTTATAACAATATAAAACCACCCTCTCCCTCTCTGGCAAGGTCAGCTTTTGTAAAAGCCACAAATCCATGCCTTAACTGCTATGTACTGGCACAGAAAGTCTGACCTGGTGTACAGGCAGAGAATCTTTTGTGAGTCATTCAGGAAACATAACGTCCTTGGCCAGACCAAGGTTAGTTTTAAGCTCCCTGAACATACCAGGGCAGGCATCAGGTGACACAACAAAGAGAAAAGCTGGGAATTGGAGAGAGTAACCAAAGACACTGTGCTGACTTATAAATCCATTTCTCATCACCACTGCACACCTTGAGTTATCTACAGTCAACATACAGAATACATAGAAAGGGAACCAAATAGAGAGATACGGAAACGCTTTCACACAAGGAAAGATTAAATAAGCTCAAACTTCTCACGTAGGAATAAAGATGACTGGTGGGTGAGGTTTTTCAAATCAGGAGTGTGCAACTTGGTGAATGGAAGATTAGTATTTGATGGTTTTCATAATGCAGGGATTCAGTATAAAGTGAAAAAAAGCCCCAAACAAATATAAAGTTATTTCATTTAAAAAAAGCATAATCAGACTTGGGAATTCCCACTGCCATGGGATGTTTTAGATGGCAAAAGGATAAATGGATTCAAAAATGAATTGAAGGAAGAAAGGTCTGTTGGCTTTTAAGCGTAAGTGTGGATGACAACATCTGGCTCAGGAAGTCCCTGAAATCACCAGCTGAAAAAAGCCAACAGGGAATCCTCAGGGAAGTAAGATTAGAAGAATAAATATGTGGTCATCACTGTATTAATCATCACAGGCCTCTGTCAGAGGCTGCTCCTGGACTTTTTATCAGGGACCGCAGAGTTCATATTTGTGTACTGGCACACACAGTGAGTGAACAAAGCTCTGCACCTCTTCTCACTTTTGGGAGATTCCTACAGAAAGTCCGTCTTGGCCTGGGGCTTTGTGTAACTGACTTCACTCCGGTGCATTCTCGCTGTAGCTGGGAAACCAACATGAGAGAGATAACAAATCAGATTAGCAGATAGTGCAATTCATTTTGATGACTGTAAATTATCTGCTGATGCACATGTATCACCACTACAGCATAACTACTTGAAGAACAATTGAAATTACAACATGTCTGACATTGTGTAATGCTCTTCTGGATCCAGAAATCTCTTTACCAAAAATAGTCAAACCAACTGAAATGACAGACATCCCTACGGTACAAAGCAAGCAGAAATAGTTAGTTTCTGGCTATTCATTTACCTTCCTTCCTTCCTTTAAAATCCCCCAAAGAATTCTGTTATTTATTAGAAACAACCCTGAAAAATCATCAGTTAGATTTCCTTTATTTGCAGGCCACCTTCAGCTAGTCTGTTCAGCAGAAGAAACATTTTAGTGTTTGCTGTTCTGGAAGAAAGGTCTCTGGCAATATCAGCACAAAGTAAGGAGTCAAAAACTCTAGTTTCCTATCACTGCTTTTAAAAGGGACCTCTTGGAGGAATAAGTTTTGATAGCCTTACTATAAAGACATCATTTACTTGGGTACTTGGAAGTAGTGCCCTTTACAACAAGTGTACTTTGACTACAGTCTGATTATCATAGAATGGTTTGGGTTGGAAGGAACCTTAAAGACCACCCAGTTCCAACCCCCCTGCCATGGACAGGGACACCTTCCACCAGACCAGGCTGCTCAGAGCCCCATCCAACCTGGCCTTGAACACTGCCAGAGATGGGGCATCCACAACTTCTCTGGGCAATTATATATCTTGGTATCTCTAAAAAAAGACAGAAGAGCTCTTAAAGATATCTGTGGCACAACACATCCCTCTCCACCCACCCAACAGCACTGCTAAGAAAGTCTCTGAATGGACTAGGGGAACCTAAACTTGAAATTTTTGGTGTGTTCCCCACATCCTCCACCCCCAGGATTTTTTTCTCTGAATGCCCACTGAATAACCTGGAGGAAGACACACATATTGTGGTTTCCCATCTCTGCAGCAAAGTGAAATTCCCTTTGGTTAACCACCTGCTAGCTGTTTAAAATGGCATTTGCTTCACAACGAACCTTAACCAACAGGCACAGCAACACCACCACTGTGTCAGGTTCACAAAACTCCAACACTGGAGATTGCTACTTTTGAAAATCCAGCAATTTTGTATCTATTTGCTCAAGAAAAGGAGCTGCTTCCTGCAGTTCTCTGAACATGCCCCCAAAGAATTTCACCCGGGTACTTTTGCCCGTGACACGCAGGGGGACAGAACATTCACTTCCTTGTTGGGCTCACTGAAATTCCCTGATTTCATCACGCACAGCAGCAGACTGTGGCAGCAGCCTCGGCACAGGAAGCAGGGAAGCTCCCTGTGAGCGACAGCCAGGGCACAACGCAGCTGCCTGGGGAATCACAACAAACACTTGCATTTATTCAAACAAGTTTTGCAAGCAGCCACGCACGTGTGTGCGCGCAGAACACACCGATTTATCACGAAACCGGCGGTGACAGCGAGAAGTGTTTACTGCCCAGCTACAAATTTGTCCTAGAACACTGTGGTTTTGAACTCTTCTTGTCACAAAAGGTTGCTGACATAGCGGGCTCTCACCACATCCAGCTTAACTTTTATTTGGCTGTGGGTTTTCCAGCCATCCCAGAATGATGCTGCAGCACTGGAATCCCGTTTGTCACTTCAATACCATAATACCTCCATGTTACTTAAAGTGGGACACACATCATTTCAGGCAATTTTTCTAATTTCTAGAAGGATTTTTTTAACCTATTTATTACATACATCATGTATCTTAGTATTGACCTGGAGAAACTATCAATAACATCTGGAACTGAAATACTGCAATTAGGGCTTAGGAAACCTAAGGGTTGTTTGTTTGAGTTTTTTCATATTAACAACTTTAAACATATCTGCATAGTGCATCAGGAGAGCAGGAGGCAGTCTCGAGTTGCTCACCTTTAAAAAGCAAACTACCAGCCACAGGCAACGCATGAAGAAACGTCAATTGCTTGTGTTATTACCTTGCTGCCTACTGCTGAGCAGCTCTGCTCAGGTCTGCTGAGAGAAATCAGAAGCAAAATCACAGCAGTGTTACTGGGAACTGTAAACACAGTGGGTCATATACAGCTCTTCATTCCTGGAAGACAAAGTCCACCTCTGGAAGTGCTCCAAAGAGCACCTCTAAACACACAAGGTAACAAAATTGCAGGGGTAGTTTCATTTATTCAGAGAGCTAACCGAGTCCCCTCCTCTCCCAGCCTCCTCTGATTTTACAGCAGCAAGAGAGAATGTCCCACATTTCCTGGACAGGAACATGGAACATCACTCAAACCCACTCCCAAGATACGGGTGCTGATGTCCAGAATAAAATCCCTGCACGTTAAGAGCTGTTACAAAACCATCAACATTCAAGTAACCCCAAAGGGCTGGCGTCACTCTGTATAACCAAGAGGACCCAGAAGCAATGTGGAAATTCCATCCTTAAGTCATCGACTGCGACATCCTCTGGCAGTTTTCATCATTGGTACCTTATGTCAAAAAAAAGAAAGAAAAGATTTCATCTCACAGTGCAGCCTCTTTTATGGCTTATTATTTGAGCTGTTACACGTACAGGTTTTTTCTGGTTCAGCACGCAGTCAGAGGGCCAAAGAGGTTTGGGTTTTTTTTCTCTTTTAAGCAGATTTTTAAATTCTTCTGGGTTTTCCCCCAACCCTCCCCATCGAGCGACTGAACTATGTAGCTGCGGTCAGAGCTGCCATGTGCCAGACATTGTCTTGAAGTCATGTGGCCAGTCTGCCCTGTCACATGGCCATGTGGGTTGTGTCACCTCTCCTGAACACATTCCTGGTGCTGCTTGTCCATCGTTTGTGACCACCAACCGCTTGTTGAAAAACGGGACCACATATAGCAGAGGCTTGAACCACAACAGGCTTCAGATCATGAGATAACTTTCAGCCATCCTTCTGAGCCCCAGAGACAGGTGTGAAGGCTTTAGGGATGCAGGACAGTGTTGATGCATTGCATCAACAAAAGACAGACCAGAGTTGCTACATATACCACGTCGAATCACTCTTCTTTCTCCTCCTCAAGATGCTCCTCATAGTTTCAAACTGTTTCTTTTTAAGCTCTGGAAAAAGTCACCTGTCCAAGACAGATGCACATAGTAACAACCATCAATTCTGCATAAACTCAATGGGAAGAATGAGGGAGAGAAAAATAGGAAAGAACACGTTCTCTCTCCTTACATGCATCACAGCACTTGGGCTTCTTTGCTCCACAGTGTTAAATCCAATTGCTTTGGTTCTTTTCCTTCCCAGAAGAAGAGAAAATGAGACTCTGAAGCTTGTGGAAGACAGTGACTAATAACTGTGGTGGAAACAACACACAGGTGAGCTCACATCTGCTGCCATAGTGATACAAGGGAGAGGGGAGGTTGAAGTCACTGTGTGTAGAGAACATCCACCTCCAAACATGCTCCAGCCCTCACACAGGGAGGACTGGTAAGTGTCCTCCAGGTCAGCAAGGTGTGTCCTAGGAAGGCAAACTAAGCCTGAGATTGCTCCTGTGACAAACACCAGCAGGGCATCTGCAGGAAAAGCAGCCATTCAGTACACCCACACAGCTGCTTTCCCATCTCCTGGAACGAGAGGAAAAACATTATGCTTCAAGGAAGGTATGGAGAAACACAGAATAGACACCAGAGAAGAAATAAACCCCTTTGTGGGAATGTAATTTATTCAGCACTCTAGAAAGAATGTGGTATAGTGACCAGACCTAAAGATATTACAGGAAAGGTATTATTTATTATAGGAAATACGTATTGATTTAAAAAGGGTAGAAAAAGTAATTTCTTATGTGGTCAACACAAGAAGCAGAATTTGGCCTTCCACTAACTTGTTCAAGATCTTGAGAATAAAGGAGAGTGTGTCATCAGTTCAGAAAATGAACCGTGAAAGCTGGATAAATCAGAGAAAAGTTGGAAAATTTACAGGAAGTTGAGAATTCTGAGGAGACCAAATTAATCAAAAGTGCCAGCACAGGAAGAGTGCCTTCCAATGGATGAGCTGGAGTGTCATGCAAACCCAGTTTCTCAAAACCTCATTGTTTTATGAGAAAAAGTTACATTACTGTTCCATGAGAGGATGTTGTAATTTCTGCATAAATATTCCTGAATGTGAAAGAGGAAAAAGGGAACAGCTTCAGAGGCTTGTTAACTTCTGGAGAACTCAGGGTCAAGATTTTCAACATAAATTCCAAGTTCCAATTCTGATGTGGTGCTAACTAACTATGGTACCTCTTTTGGGTTTTGTTCAAATGATTCCTTGTACCATGAAAGGGAGCTAAGGAGTGCTTAGCTCCTTTCACAGCCTGAAAAGTGAATACAACACAACCTGTGTTTGCTATGGGGCAGGGAAAATAAATATAGAATTTTGTTTCTCCTGGTCCCATGGAGAGCTACCACTAACAGCAGCGATACATGTCTTTGTTAAAAGGCAGTATTAAAATGAAATAGTTCCATCAAATATGAAACTCGCTGCTCTTGAGAAGGATACTTTCAGTGACTTGTTTGTGCTCAGCCAATATAACAGCATTACCTAAATCAGATTACCTTTGAGCAGAAAAAAGCCCATCCAACCATAAAGGGTTGTGGAGGACGAAGATGAGTAGAGAACATAACCATGGCACACTCCCAAACCAGGGCATCACTACAGGAAGTGAAGGAATCCTTGATTCTGTATGGTTAGATGAACCTACATCTTTAGCAAAAATAAAAAGTCATCAAGCATGGCAAAGAAAAGGATGATGACAGGAGATAACAAATGGCAACTTCACCAGCTGGTGTCTGAATTTTTGTCTGCTCTAGTCAAACCCCTCCATGATCAATATGTGACCTGCTCAGCACATACAGGACCTAAAAAAGAACTCCTGCTCTTTTGGAGTTCACCGTGATGAAGGTAGAAGCAGTATCTCTTCTCTCCTCCCCCCAGAAAAACACCTACCTCAAAACCCTAAGAGGAATTGATATAAGCCTAATGAGCACTGGCCTTTTGAGGGAGAGACAGTGGAACACCTTGGGATTTCCTACCCAGCTTGTGCATTCCCACTGCAAAGCACTGAAATTCTTAGGGCTGGGAAACTGTGCCACCTATGTGATCTTCGAGATGGCTTTGAGGAGGGGGTATGTGATAACTGTTGCTGTGGTTTGGTTAAAGATGGTTTCCTGTGGGGCTGAGCATTCAGCATTTACGTTTCAAAAGAGAGGAGGAGAAAAATAAAAAAAAACCCCAACCCCAAAAACCTGACAAGCAAGTCAGACGAAAGCTTGGACTCTCCAGGAAACCACATAATAACCCCTCTGAACAGTGCGTGAAGTGCTATTTCTGTGCCTCAATCATCTTTTAAGGAGATAAGAATGGAGGAGGAAGGGCTAAAGAAGAGAGCTGAGCATGAAACCAGAGCTGAACACATGCTGAATGAACACAGGCATGAAGGGAAGAATGACTGGGGAATGCTAAACCCTACTGAAGTCAAAGTCATGAGCAGCTTCATGGAGTGGAGGTCACACACAAAGATGACAATCCTAGACAAAAACAAAGACAGACACTGATTGACAGCATGGGAGCCATGCCTGGGAATGCCCCTGCTGAGATGAGCAAGCTACCCACGAACAGGGCTCTGGAATTACCAGGCTGGCTTGAGTGACTGCAGGGTTAGGCCACCACAACCAGACTGTGCTTGAGGGATGCTGCTATTTTAAGCAGGTCTTCTGCATAGCAGGGAAGACAAATGAGGTGTGGAAATTGCTAGTGGGATACCATTTGTACAACATTAGCTGAACTAGTCATCACCACAAGGGTTTAGAATCCTCATGGTCAATAACAGAGGTTAGCCTCAACCCTGGCTGCAGCAGAGGTGCCTCTGTTTCATCTCTGGCTCAAAAGCTGTCACTGACAAACACATACCTTGCCGATGTAACACAGGAGTATGGTTTATCTTCTCATTTGGGTTCAACACTTAAAACTGGGCAACATTTCAAAAGGAGATCAGCTAGAAGAGGGAAAGAATTTATATCTGATTAATGGATCTTAAATGACAATGAACTGATCTTCACCTCTGCCTGTGCCTCGTCATTCAAATTAATTTTCTAGCAGTGAAAAAACACAGACTTCATTAGGCTGAGCTCCAGCTTTACATTACACTTGCACTGCTAGAAACCAGCACCTAAAGAAGCTTCAAGTAACGCTTGTTCTGATAAAAATTAGAGTAGAATCCAACCCTAAAAACTGGGAGATATCATTTGGTTGAAAGATCTTCATCTGACCAAGGCAAAACAGTGCTTTGCAGAAAATTATGAGAAAGCTTTTCCCCATATTTTCCAAAATATTGAGAAAAGCTCACTTAAATATTAAAATCAAAGTATTAAGTGAGAAACTCCTCTGTAGCAGGTGACAGATCTATGCTCTAAGAAATGAAGTACAGAGCACTTTTCAGCATGATTAACACATTTCTAAACATGTTTTGAACATTAGAATCTTACAGTCAAGTCACTGTATTTGCAAATAGATTCACATTTTGCATTTGAATTGCATGAAGTTTCTTTTTAAAAACTTGTATTTGCAACTGTATTAATGGTAGCAAAGCAAAGTTTGCTTTTCAAAAAAATCTTTTGTTCCAAGTGAAACAATAAAGCTATGGGGAAAAGAAGTAAAAGTACCTTTTCTTCTCATAACAGGAAAACCTTTCTTAGGAATAATGACTAACTCCTACTAACACAGACGCTGCTGACTTGATGCATGAGAAACTTCTGTGTTTCACTATTGCTACAAAATTATTTAGTCTATATTTAAATGGGTCTCTGGTTTGATACCAAGAGGAACCCATTGACAAGTTAGGCATGCTCCACGCTGACAGTGACACTGTACTGCTTTCAGCAAGTCATTTAACTCCACACTTTACCCTCCTGTTGACCTTATGAATGTCATGCATGCCCTCAGCATCAATGTATACAGGAAAAGTACAGCCTAAGGACAAAATAATCTTATCAGACCACTGCTTTTTTGGTACTTGTTTACTAGCATGAACTACACTGAAAGGTTATTAGGGTTGCAATTATAAGCACATTCCAAATTAAGAAGTTGCTTTCTCCAGCAAAGCATGAGTTCAGCTCTTTCATGCTCATGCTGTGGCTGTGTACTTATAATCATGCCCTACCAGGAGATTCCTGTGTCACTGGAGGTGTAAGAAGACCTAGCTGGGGACAAGACTGCTGCAGTGAAGGAGTCACTGGTACAGCAGGCATTCTCTACATGGAGGCATGCTGCAAAAAGGAGGAAATCCTAAGAAAAATTCTTCCTCCTTTGCTGGTATTCCCTACTGTTCATTTCCTGAAATACAGGAACTCTCTATTTGCTCCAGCTGAGAAAGAGCTGAACCAAGGCTGAAGCACAGGTGTATTGTGCCTGCAGCAGAGAGGCCACCTGGGGCTCACGGCTGCCTCTGTTCCTTTGGCCTCCCACTGTGGCTCAGGGCTCCTTTCCATGGCACACAGAGACACTCCCAGGCAGCTGTGCCTCCTTGGCCCCCGCAGGAGGGTCATAAGGCAGGACAAAGCAGTGGCACACAGAGAAGCAAGGCCCTTCCTCTGTGCTGCTCTGCAGAATTGATGTGCCAGTGGGAGTGGAGGTACGAGCTGTGAGATTGCCAGGTGATGCACTGGGGGCTCAGAAAGCACAGGGTAGCTCAGAGGGTGAAGCTGGCTTGGCAGTGGAGAGGGATAAAGCCTAACTTAGCAGTGGGTGTGGAAGGCTAAGTGTGCACAAGACCGAGCTTGCTTTGACAGATCTTGGTATTTAAACTTACTTTGCACCAAATACCCTGTTACTGCAATACAGTCACCATTAATGTATAGTGTGACTTGTCAGATTATGTTTTAAGGTATCTACAAGTGGGAAGGAGCCAGAAGTTTAATAAAATACATGAAAAAACATTACTCAAAGAAGAAAGGAAAGAATGGTTTGCATGTAAAGCCTCTGTGACCATATAAAACACAGGACAAACAGACAAGGGCAGAGCATTCATTACACAGATGAGAAAATGAATTCACCCAAAACACCACTCTGGTAATCTTTAACAACAGAAGCAAGACGAAACATAACTAGGATTTCATCAAAACACACATGCCTTCAGATAAATGGTATTCTGAGAAACTTACAGTAATGTATTCTTGTACTGTCAAAGTATGTGAAAAGCTCTACTCCTTGAAAAGGATTCCACTAATAACAGGCTGTTTCCATCTTCACATCTGCCCAGTGACAGGCTGCATGTAATAAAGTGACACAGCAAGGCACTCCAGCCCAAGCTTTTACAGTTGTCACCAGTATCCAGCCTGCTCTAATGGAATGTTTTCACCACAACTGAGCCTTGCAAGACACGCTCTGCTGGTAGGTACAGTAAAGGAGAGAATAAAACAGCAATCTGTTCACAGCAGCTGTACAGCCCAGGGACAGAGCACAGCTCCAAGAAACAGCCTCTCAAACTACGTACAGTAAAACCCCCTCAAAGAGAAGTTACTAAGACACCTCAGCCATTGAGCACATTGTAACTTCCACAGCTATGGAGAAGTGCTTGAGGGAAGTGTGCACTGAGCTCCTAGAAATTGTTCTAGGATAGTTCCTCTTCAGATAGTCAGTTTAGGAGCTATCACAGCCTGGGTGGAATTCACCTGAAGAACCCCAGACATGAAAAAAAATTTACTTCTAATCATCAATAGCTGCACACATCTGAGTAGAGATGAGGATGTGGGAGAAGGGAACAGCAATCTTCCAGCTTCTGAGAAGAGGAGGAGCAAGAACAGGGCCAATGCCAGCTCATTCTGCTCCCTTACACTGGAGAGAGGAAGAAAAAGTTTTTCTCCACTCTTCCTCATTGGGTACTAAAGCTCAAATCCACTGTGGGACAGTCAGAGCCCACCGCATGGAAAAACACTGAAGAAAAGCAAAATCTGCTTGAAAAGGGCTGAACAGGAGTTATCACAGACACAGAAAAGATGTGTGTGATTGTGTAAGTGCATTTAGTAGGTGAAAGAATGTATTAAAGTAAATAATCTGGAATTTAGCATATTTGGAACCTGTGACTAAAGAGCAACCAATCCCTAAGAGGTAAACCAGCATTCATTCTACAGGTACACAAACCTGCCAAATTGGAAATGCCTGGATCTCCTAGCCTGGAAACGCTCACCTGGCCCCAGAAAGGGGTTATGAAAGGTTTTTTCACAGGATTAACAGTACCCAGGAGTAACATTCCTGACATTTCCTATGCAACTGGAGCAACTTCTTTGCTTCACAAAGAGATTGTAACACCAGAACATATTGTAGCCAGTGTCCCCAGTTTTTTCCCAACACTCTCCTCCTCCCACCCTCAAGGTGTATCATGTGGGGCATCTCTACAGGACCTGTACACAAAAGGATGCTGCAAAGCAGAAGAAAAGTCCATGTGCAGGCACAAAGCTGCGGTATCTTTAGGAGTAGAGATGTGGTGGGATAGTTTACATGATTGCAATGCTCAGATGGATGGATGGATGATGGGTCTCCAGGAAGGAATAAAGAGAAGGAAGCAGAACTTAAGGCTGTGTTCTTTGCAAAGTAATCTCAATGTGCAGAGCTCTGCAAAGCAATACATGACAGTTTGATCAAAAGCTTAAGGGTCAGGATGAGAGAGCAGACCAACGAGCATAACAGTGTGATAGGAATCTGCTACAGGCCACCAAACCCAAGAGAAAGTTGCTGAAATCAGTTGTCATCAGCTGGGAGGAGCCTTTTGATTACAGGCCCTGTTTCTCTCAGTGACAGGACAAGTGGACAGAACCTCAAGCTGCACCATAGCAGGCTCAGGCTGGACATCATGAAGAATTTCTTCACTGAAAGGGTGGCTAAGCATTGAAACAGGCTGCCCAGGGAAGTAGTGGAAGTGTTTAAGAGACGACTGGATGTGGCACTTAGTGCTGTAATTTAGTTGACATGGTGGTGTTCAGCTAAAGGCTGGACTCAATCTTGGAGGTCTTTCCAACCTTAGTGATTCTGTGATGCTCTCTGGGGGTTTTCACCATGCCAGTATCTGCTTGGGAGGGCAACAAGGAAGAGTGTAAGTAATTTAAGAGAGCAATCCTGGAGGACAACTTTTTGTTAAAAGTGATAGGTAAGTCCATTAGGAGATGCATCCTGCTCCATCTGCTGCTCATTAATGAAGATGAACCAGTTACAGCTATGCAGGTTGATCCCAGCCTTGCCTGCAGCAATCATAAGGGGGTGATAAAAAGCTCCTGAGAGAGGTGAGGTAGGCAGGTAGAACAGAGATGTCACACTTTGGAAGAGCAGATCTATGCTTGTTCAGGGAACTGGCAGGCAAGATCCCATCGGAGGCCAAGGGACCCAGAACCCTGGTTGACCTCCAAGAACCACCACTCAAAGCAGAACAGACTGTTCTGATGTGCAGGAAGTCAAGCAAACATGGCAAGGGGCCAGCTCCGCCCAAGGGGGAATTCCTGACTGAGATCAAACACTAAAAGGAAGTGTACAGACGTGGAAATGGGGACAGGCTACTTAGCAGGAATATGGGGACAGTGCCTGTGCACAAAGCAGGGCAGGAAAGTAAAAGTTTGGCTGGTGTTGAAACATGGAAGGGGTGCAGAAGGCAACAAAAAGTATTTCAGCAGCAAGGAAAACGCTGGTCCTTGGACAATGGGAACAAAAACACCACCAAGTTCTTGGCTGGGAAAGTTTGTCCTCAGACCTCCCTAAAGTTATCAGTAGAGTCTGTGCACGTGAAATATGACCTAAAGCACAGAAAAAGTGGATTAGAAGCAAACTAGGAATCACAAAAGGCAACAGAAGGCTGGACTAGATAACCTGAATTAGTCTTGATTAAAATTCCCAGAGACCACCGTCAACTCTTTTGCTGTCTAAAGAAAAAACAAGGTTGAAGTATCATCTCAGTCTATCACCTTAACCACAGCTGTACCAAAGCTAAAAAGCTGCTGTATTTGAAGACAGAAGACATAACAATCCATACACAAAACGGTGATTTTAATTTCACTAACAGTTCTTACCCACATACACTACTCTGTCAGATATTGACATCTCTAGAGTTATGTTTTCAGACACCAGTATCTCAGGTGAGAACAAGATGGGGCCAAACCTAGTGCTGCCCCTCTGAACCATATCAGACAAGCTGCTAACACCATTGTTTCCCTCTGTTACTGTTGACATCGAAATTTGGTGTCTGAGGTTTAATCCTGTAATACTCTAATATTAAGAAGTCCTCAAGCTCTTAAACCATATCCTTTGCTACAGGAGTACTCATTTGGGAAGGAAAAGGCAGTAACAATGTCCATGTGGGAGCCACCTTACCCTGCTGTTTCTGTTTGCTAACTTCTCCAAGAGTATCTGAGGTCTCCTTAAGTCTGGTCTGTAGGATGCAATTGCTAACAAATTAAGAAATCTCTCCCACAGGTCACCAGAATGCTGCTGGCATTGTCAAGTGGTGGTATTTTGGTGTAATGTCATAGCAACAATTAGAGCAAAATAGAGGGGAAACCCCCTCTTCAGGGCCACCTTCCAGTGGAGCATAGAAACAATCAATTTGAAGAAAAAATACAGACTAGTATATTAGCTCTGTGAAGAGAACAAACTAGACAAATATCAGGAAAACAAGTAAAATGTAGGTGTATCACCAGCTCTCTCTAAAGGTACCTTCAGTGAACCATCAGCTAGGTAACTTCTTCTTTTACATGTTCCAAATTCATTGCTATCTTGCAAACACAGAAAGCCATAGTTTTAATTATTATTTTTAAATAAAACAAGGTCAAGCACTAAGACAAGGCTGCTGTAACAATCAAATAGCAACTACATACTTAGTCCCTGTGCTGCAGCTGCAGCAGGAGGGAGCTGAGCTGTAACAGCCTGTGCCTTCAGACAATAGAAGCTTTTGAAGTTCAAGCCTTTTAGACCCTTCTTAGAAGCTGAAACATTCTCAGCTAAGTACATGCACTCAGAGATGCTTTGCTTTAATGAACTGAAAGTGTCAGCTTCCCATTGGTGCGTCAGATGGACTTTTTCTCAAGCAGTGGAAACAACTATCGAGGCAGCCTTTGCGTGGGGCTGCAGACACCACTGAGCTGCTAAAGTACCTTTTATAATAAATTTGAAACTCTGAGGAGAGACCATTCATTCTTTACCTCTGAATCAGGAAGTCCACTCATTCAAGCACTCATCAGCTCCTGCAGCAAAACACGTAAGGTTCACACCATCCCCACCACTCCTCCAAACATTAACTCACAAAAAGCCACTCAGAGGTTTCCTCAAGCCCACCAGGAAAACCAGCAGGGGCTTTCTGCAGATGTAGTTTATGGTAGCCTTAGGTCAATATCTAATTTAAGACAGGGAAAGCCCACTGGCATTTGTTTATTATTTCCTTAATGTAACTGACACAGAGTGAATAGGTTACAAAGGGAAAGGCCTGAGACAACCATGATGCAGTTAAAATGAAAGGAGCCTGAGACAGTATTAACAAACATACCACACTGCATGCCAGTTTATACACTACTCCATCCCCAACAAACACTACTGTTGCAATGCTCACACCATTATTATCACACAGTGGAAAATCCTGCCACAAGGACATGATCTCTACCAGGATGATGTAAATCAGGTGCTTCACAATGGCAGTGCCAGTTTACTTTGACATTCTTGAAATGCAGGGATTTATGCCCACTCCTTCCCCAGAACTTGCTTCAAAGCCATGAGCATAAGCTTTCAGTCTCCACTGGTAAGAACAGAGACACAAAAGATCAGCCTAAAGGCTAGAAATTAAATGAACAATAATAACAAATAAAAGGCAAATTTATTAGAACCAATAAATCAATCAACAGGTTGTCCAGATGTTTCACTCTCTGTTCTAAAGGGTTTTCACGGCAAAACCAGATAAAGACTGAACTAACCTGATCTCATCTTAAAGCTGACCATGCTTAGAGCAGGAGGTTGGACTGGAGAATTTCCTAAGTCTCTTTTGACCTGAATTATTCTGTTTTAGGTTCCTGCCATGCAGCCTTCCTGGTTTAAGCCTGTGAGTAAAGACTATGAATCTCTTCAAGCCTGGCAAACAGATATGTTAATGGGCAGCCTTCTGAAATAAAATTCCCCTTGCAGGCTTTCCAGCTTTGGAGCACTCCAGTGAGAGAGTCATTAACCCTCCAGCCCAATAAACTGGAACCATCAGCTCTGTGCTCATGTATTGCCAGGTGGTGCAGCAGCTTGGAGAGCACACCAGAGAGCTGGGGCCTTGAAAAAGCACAGGGAGGGTGCTAGAGAGCATACAGGAGGATGCCCAGGATGTGACGTGTGCCAGACTTCACTACTCTGCCAGATTTCAGGGCTCAGTAGAAACCACAATCACTATGAAATTCCCGGCCCACACCACGTCTGTTCCTGGGCTGACGTCTCAGCACAGCAGGCAGGGTGGCAGGGAGGTGACACCTTGCAACAGGCATGGCCTCAGCCTGTCTCCCTGAAGCATCTGACCAGACTAAGTCACAGAGAATCAAGGTCAAAATTTGAAAGGGAAGCCAAAGCCCCTGCAAAATGCCTGTTTCCTGATTACCGGTGGCCAGCCCTCTGCTGGGTGCAGACTCCCTGACTGCCACCTCGTGTCTCCTGCCAGCACTGCCAGTGGGGGCAGGAGGCTGCACCAGGACTACTCTAGAGCCACCAGCCTTCACTGGTCTGCGCTAAACACTCATTTTCTTGACTAACACAGGGAGAAGTGCAATTAAAATTCCAGCCAAACTCGTAGAACGAATCCTTGTTTGTCACCTGTTTTTCTTATCAGTTCCTGACCAGCAGCACCCCTGGCTAATTGCCTTAATGAATGAGATGAAGCTCTCCTTAATGCTCTACTGGTTGTCCCATTTATTTTGACAAGAATAATATCAAACTACCTTTGCACATTTATTGTTACATGAAAAGCCACCACTTTTTTTTGCCCTCCCTGGAGAGTGCAGCTGCTAAGTTCTGCTCAAAAAACTCATCTGTCCTTTGAGGTATGCCCAGACAGACACCACACATATGGGGTATCAGTGACAAACAGTTGGAAATTATTTAAAATCTGGATTACATTTAAGACATTCCTGATCCCTAAACATTAAAAAAAAATCTAGTGTTGGCAACAGAAAACAGCAGGGGAAGATGACAGTGAACATAAAAAGGAAGCTCACTTGGCCACAAAGTACAAACTTCTGCACTGGTCACACCACTCTCACTTATAGGCCGAGCCTTTCATTTCCTGGGTGGCTTCTTCAACAAGGGACAGCCAGAATGCCACTATAGAAGGAAACAGGACTGTTTCAGTGATTCATCCTACAGGAAAAGCAGGACATCCACCATCTGACAGGACAAGATCCATAGAAATTATTTTTTGTTTCCAACCAGTGAAATTCAGATCTGCTATATTTTAAAAGCTGGCTTTCCAACATAATCAAGCCTTGGTTATACAGACAAAAGACAAACCAAGGCTGTTGGGTGAATATCACCTTGAAAAGGCACTTTAACCTCTCAGGTTCAACTCTGGGTCTCATCACAACTAAAAAAGTTACACCTTTTGCAATCCTGGCAAGGACCACTTTGGCTGAAACACAGCAACTGGTAAGACTGATAATCTTCTGCATAGATAGTGGCAACTCTTAAGTTGTCTAAAAGCATCAAACAATCCTTACAGAAATCCAGCATCCAGTATCCTGTCTTGTTGGTTAAAGGGAAGATTAGTTTCTCCCCTCAAGACCAAGACAGTGGAAAACTTTTTTTTTTTAAGACAAAGTGTCAAATTTCATAGTAAATTTTTATTGAACAGCTTTAAGAGGTAACTTTTCGTTATACTGGAATGAAGTTATCCCACTAGATCAAGATGCTTAAACATACTCGGCCAAGCTCTTTGCTTACACCTGGTCTCCTTCCTCTGTGTTTGCACAGATCATTTCAGATCCCTCCACGCTCCTCAGCAGGAAATGGTAGGTAGTAGCTGAATTAGCTGAACCCATTCTGAGCTGATCAGTGGAAATTATCTTACTCCTATGCAAATAAGCACATCTGCTATGAGACAAGGATCCTCACCCAATGCAAAACCTGTTAATGTTGATGAATGCTCTCAGTTTCTTTCTATTAGCAAAGGTAAGGTGAGCAAAGTAAGTCATGTGCTTTCCTGGAAATTCACTTCTAGTGGGTAGAAACCATTGCCATTCTACACAGTCGACAATCACCGCTAGAGATCACATTTATACCATAGCTGAACTATATGAGGTCTTTACCTTTAGAGTTTCTTAAGCACTAAACATGTGAGCCCGTTGATTCACTTCTTCATACACCTCATGGTAGAAATGCACCAGGTAGCCAGTCCATGCAATACTGATCTCAAAATTCAATCTACACCATTAATTGGCATTTAATGTTCCCATCACCTCACTCACTAGTTTCTGCTAAACTTCTGCATGACACCTTTCAGATGAAAATTCTCCCCATAGGCCTGTTCTGTGCTCCAAAGGACCAAGCACCCTTCAAGGGTATAAAAAGTATTTAATATCAACTGTCATCTTTTAGAAGTACAAAAGTGATATTTGGTTTTAGGGTCACTTCACAACTCCTGTTCCCATCATGAAATGTGGTCATGTGTGATGGAAAACAGAAACAAGATTGATCTGACACCCTGAGATGCTAAGACAAAAGACTGAAGACCAATGCATAGAAAACTGGGCACTAAGGGTCTGAACTGCAATTTGGCCACGACTATGAGGTACATGCTTCCTGATTGGTGAGAATTTATCAAAAGAGATTACTACACACCAGGAAGCCCACTACTCCTATCCATGTCAGTGCCTGTCTCCTTAGCACAGGATATGCTGTTGCTGTGTCAGGAATGAATGAACTCAGAAAGACATCCAGATTCCTCCTTTTTCTCTCATCCAGTGCTGTTTAGAGCACAAGCAGGAGTTTTACTTTGTTCTGACCTCACCAAGCTTACTCACAACATGGTCTGACTACAGCACAGGCCACTCCATCTGTTTTCAGCAATACAACTGTCCACACATGGTAAGAAATGCTACAGTGTGGTGCTGGCATTTCAGGCACGCATGAAGGAACAGTTTAACTGAACAAATTGGGGCCCATAGTATTAATGCTGACGTTGTGCTGCCAAAAAGCCTCTGGAAAACATCACTGCTTGCACAATCCAAGTGCTCCTCAGGTATTTCCAGGGAACCTCAGCCACAAGGTCAGCAGGAACAAGAACGAGCGATGTGATGGTCTGGGAGGTGGTGTGGGTGAGCAGATGAGGAAGAGAACATATAAAGCAAAAATCACCACAAAGCAAGAGTGATTTAATGCTTCTCAGTGCTTCTCCCCCTTTTTTATCCAGTGACAGTGCTTGTCTAAATTCTCATGACACAAGACAGGCTTGTAATTCAGCCACAGACTTAGGCCTCTGGATATCAGGGTTCAGTTTCCAGCTCCGTTTCAGACTTGCACTGTAGCTCTGGAGCAAAGCTGCTTCATCTCTGTGCTGATGCTTCTTCTGTAAAATGGAATCAAGTTGTAGATGCCCCACATCTTTCCTGCCTCATCTATTCCAGCTGTACATCAACATGGGACACCAGTGTCATCCTGGAAACATCTCTACCACTGTTCAGATACTAACCATCCCCCTAGGAAACACCAGTTCTCAGTGCAGTCATGAGCTACTGAACTGCATGGAAAACAATAAACCAGAAATACTGTCAGCTGGTTAAGGCAAAAACCACTTAAGAAAGTAATTAAATCAGAGTCCTTCACCAAAAGAAAACAACACATTTCCAAAGAGTCAAAGACACAAAAAATACAAAACCTTGTTTATAACAACCTTTTCTACAGGCTTTACAAATTAAGTTAAAATGCAAAATGAACTGAAGACCTTAGGATGAAGAAAAAGAAGTATTTTTTTTAAAACTACTTAAAAATAGCTATTTTTTCGCTTCTTCATTTACCCTCAGCTACCCTAATTTCAGCTATCATACAAGATACAACACCCTGAGCTGTGCAGAGCACACATGCTCAGCATGGCCATGAAATGGTACATCTTATGAAGTGTAAGCCTATGAAATATTACAACATCAAAAATGTATTAAAGAGGAAGTAGGTCACCTCTGTGCAATGTTTAAGTTTCACACGTTTAAAACAACATTACCTTTAAGACCAATACCATTTTTAGATCAACACACATGAAAAGGGGGCATCCATATTTACACCTCTAACTGAAGTAACATGCTTGTTTCTCATACTTATGCTGCATCATCCCCTGCAATCTAACACACTGAACGCATTCCAGGCTATACGCAAAAAGAAGTAGGTTTTGTGGTGTTGTTTTTGTCTTTCCTCCCTGTCATTTCAAAACACTATCACTTCCACAATTTCTCAACCAGCTGTGCTGTTTCCTCATTGGGCGACTTTTGTTTGGGTGATTCTGTATTACAGCAACATTCAAGATTGCTTAATCTGCCAACAGCTAAACATTATGAAGTGTCAATTAACATCAAAACCAAATCCAAAGCACAGATGATAATCTCCAAGCCCAAATACATAAGAAGTGTTGGGTTTATTTTTTTATTAAAAGATACTATGCAATAAACAAAGTCAGCCAGCCAGCCTGGAGACTTTGATCTGTATTTGGGTTCCAGCTGTTTTTAATAAATGCTTGGCCCACAACATCAGACTGTGTCATGCCCATATATTGCTGGTATGAGAAAAGGGAACTGGCAGGTCATGCCAGACCTTATCTGTTCCTACACTACATCACTTAAAGGATTCCATCCCAGGGACAAACATACCTTTGTATGGAACTGACTTCAACATTTTAAGACTTCTCTCCCATGTTTATTCTACTTGCATGCATCATGAAGATTATCACGTCCTAGTTCAAGGCACTGACAAAATCTACTTCTCTGCCAGTGCCTAATCCTTTCAAGCCCCTGACTCCTACACATAAGATTTCCAAGGCATGTAGAGATGACACTCCTGTTGCACAAGTGTAGATTAGTGTCCAAAAAGGCATCTGCATGAAGAAAGAGAAAACCAATCAGGCCATACTGGTTAACATAGACAAAACCAAGACACAAAGTTCAGACCAAATGAGAACATGCTAGCTCTCTCCAGTAACTCAGCTGTGATCAGTCTGGATTAACCAATTGCTAAGATGGACTAAAAATGGATTTCAGAAGAGCAGTTACAATAAATTATCACAATAGGTGGTCCCTAAAGGAACTTAAATGAAAAAGCATCTTGGAAGAGAGTAACAGTTCCGCTGTGGCAAAATGACTCTCAAACTGCATAATCAGTACACTGCCCGGCTTAATTCTTACATTTCCACTTACCTCACTGTATAGCACTATGTCCCCAGCTGGAGCTCAGCAGCAAATTTAACCAACATCTGAAACCTCTTATGACTTTACACCTGCATTTACATAACTCTTTCGCCAGTGCTTAACCACCAATTACACTTTCGTGCCCACTAAAAAGCAGCAAAACACAGTACAGAGAATCTGAGCTATGTCCATACAACGTTCTCAGACACGCTGTTCAATTAACTACTTGGCTACATGTTAAACAAAACCTTTCAGCAGAAATAAGAAGCATCACATAACAGACTTAAGCCTTTTAACTTACAATCCTCTTTTTATGTACTTGGTTTATCCTCACGGATATTAAGCCAGTTCCTCCCAGAACTACACTTGAATACTGCAAGCAGTCTCAGAGGTTTTTATTATAATAATTAAACCCCCCCCAGTCATTGCACAATTTCATGCCTCCTGACTCACAGAGCATAACTCAGGATACAGAAAGGATGGGATTTTCTGCAAGAGCACCTTCAGAAAGCTTCCCCACCTGTTGAAATATATAAGTATGGCAAATGCCACTGACAAAGAGGCTCAGAGGCAGCTGGGGAGAATGAATGAATGAAATAATTTCACTTTAGACCACAAAATGGCTTGGGCAAGTGACATGCACCACAGTTACATTACTGAAAAGGGTCATTAATTCTTTAAATGGACTTTTCAAACATGCAGCCTGAGTCTAAAAAGGAAAGAGACATCACCTTTCAAAGCTTTTAAGACAGACTGATGGCACAGAGGGGAATAAGTCCCATATAAGATAAATGGTAGCATTTTCATTACTCTCTTCAAATGGACAAGTTTTCTTACTTGTTGACTGTAAGACAAAGACTTTACCTGCAGACTGTAACAGACAGTGTGAGTACACCCAAATGAGAAATCTCAGAGGTGACCTTGCATGAAAGGATAAATGCAACAGTATGGTTGCCACATTAGGTACTGGTGCACCAGGGCACTCTCATCCCACTTTTTTACAGTTCCAGCAACCACACCTTTCACAGTCAGCAAGGCTACACAACTATGTCTCCACTTCAGCCTTGAGATTCCACTCACTGGGGCAAAGAGCTCACAGCCTGATACGAACAACATACATAAGTGTAATGTAATAATATACCTAAGATGTAATGCTACTTAAAACTTGTCTTTCCCTGTTATTCTGTTAAGATTGTCCTAAGAGGATTTCTCTTGCAAACTGGTTACATCTAACTTGATCTAAATTAACAGAAAACAAACCAGCCAAAAAACCTTGAAAATCTCAGTTTAATTGCCCTTAGGAATACTGTAGAATTCATTTAGTGGTCAAGCAGCAGTTGGATAAAAACTTGTACGAGGTCTTGAAGACAGACAGTATGAGACAAGGTAAGTATGGCCAAATACCTGACATAAAGTGACTTGAGTCCTGTGGTTTTTCCTGTTTGGAAGAAAAGGGCTTTGTTGATTGTATACTTCCAGGTGATACAGAACCACTCTCCCATGAGCTGACACATGAGAGGAGTGAAGCACGAAGTCTGATGAAGCAACACTTATCTGATCTGATGAATTTGGTATTGCAGCTTTTCTACTCCAGACCCCTGGCTTCAAACCTTGCAGTTCAATCACAGGCAAAACCACCTTAGACAACATCATGTTTCCTGCATGAGACTCCCCTGCTGCCCCTAAACCAGCACAAGCCATTGTACTAAATTCATTTGAGTCAACAGGCTGTTTAAGAGAAACCAGAATTGGAAAACAAGTCCAGACATCTTTCCCTCAGAAAAATCAAACTTGTATAAGCTTGCTGAATGACATAGTTGGTGTGGAATGCATGGTAATTTATGCATTATGAGTGACAATCACTTATATATCACTATATATCAGTATAGATTTTTATTTATTCTTCTGTTTAACACTACGTGTCTCTTTCTGGATGGCACCTGCCTGCTGCCTCCTCTCTTCATTGATGGCAAGCTGGACAGTAAGTATAATTTACAAGAAAAATGTTACCTTGTCACATGTTCCTTGGCAGCTAATCAATCTGAAACTGTCAGCTTATGGGTATTACAGAATTGTCAGAGATGCTCACTTTACTTTTCTGTTGAGCTTCCACAAAAACATGGTTAAGAAAACAGAGGTTCAGAGTCAATACAAGATTCCTCAATGCTCGTTACTGGTGTAGGTTTCTCTTTGGGCAATTTCTAGAAGAGAATGTCCAGTAGATCCCTCTTGACACATTGCATCTATGCAGACCTGTGGACTGCTTACTTCTGCAAGACATACTGGAAGAAAAATTCAGGTTAAACACATATCCAGACTACACACCCTCTACTCTCCTCTCAACCCTAAGAAGCCACTAATGGCACAATAAAACTATGTATTTCTGCTGAAAGAGAATGTTAAAGGCTATGCACTGAAGTGTAAAAATACTCTTCAAGCCATTCTAAAATAAGACATTCAAACTAGAAGGTTTTAAAAAATTTTTGAGAAAAACTTAACCAGAGAAGACACGATCAATACATACCTTCTTCCCTTTTGGTCTTTCACAGAGATAGAAATCTAACACCACCCACTTTACAATCCCATTTGTACCTATAATCTCTATAAACAAACCAGTAAAAACCCCAAAGTAGTCACAGGAAAACGTAGGTTTACTTGGCATGTTTTTCAACAGCAGTTCCAGAGTGCACCAATAGGTTTCTTTCCCAAATCTTAAGCACTGGGCTGGGAGAGGCCCAGCTGCACAGCTAAAAGCAGCAGCAGAGCTGAAACTGAATACACAGACTTGTGAAGAACAGAAATGAGGCCCAAAGGGCTGCATTGTTACTTCATGCAGTGGGGAAAACAGAAGAGAAAAACATCATCTTTTCAGCGACAGTTCATTTACATCACCTGCTTGTAGCAGCAGTACAAAATACAACATTTTAATGATTATTTAACATTTTCAGTTAATGGTGAATAGGGTAACAGCAAACAGACAAGCTGTTGGCCATTAGGAAGGCACCTAAAATTTGGAAAACTGGAATTTTTCTGAAAGTCCTTTCTGATGGACAGGAAGAGGAAAAGAGACACCTGAAATCACCACTTCCGTGACTTCACTTCAGAGAATTCCCCTATCAAAGGTTTCAGTCTTCAAGTTTCCTGGAGGCTTAAATAAAGAGGAAGAGCCAAAGACAACAAAGACACTACACATGTAATCTTGTTCAGATATATGTAACAACAGAACAAGTGGCGATTTTTTTTAGAACAGCTTCTGCAATTGCAAGTTGCACACCTTCATTTGTACTGGGAAATATGTGAAATTTTGAGTATTCAGTATAAACATTTGTTCCAGTAACCACCAATTTCTCTGTTATGATACAACAGAATCTCTACTTAAAGCAAAGGTAAGCTAATCTTTCTCTGAAACAGAAGGCAACTTGCAGAGTGTTTCTGAAGAGCAGTGAGCACACCAAGTGCCTACGCACTCAACAGTCACTATGTGAATTAATTTTTTAACACATCAATCTTCCCAGGCTATGGTGAGATGTGTGTTGCCAGCATGCTGAACCTCAGCTTCACAGTTTTAAGTACCAATGATGCCACACCAAAAAACATGCTGAAGACTTGAACTCCCAGTTACCTCAGGAAGCAGCAGCAGTGAACGCCAAGCATAGATAAGACAGAGCTGTCTTAGATCATCCAAAATCAACACTGCTCAAGATACTCAGGTTTTGTGCAATTATGTCCTCTTTCAAAAAGGAAGTGCCTGACAGTACCACACCCTCAGGTTCAGCAGCACTTCTATCAGCAGACAGGTATAAAATAGATATGCCACCAGTCAGCTCCAGAGCTTAGATACCCATCTTTCATACAGGTTAAGATGACTAACGAATAGGAGGATAAGTTACACTACAGGTATCAAAGTAGGCCACTCTCAAAGTTGGATTACTCCCCCTTCCAACTTCCATGAAGAACTGCAATCTACTCAGTATTATTTATAGTGGCCTCCTCTGCTTAAAGTTAGCCTTGAATGTATTTTTTCTGGACTGAAATCATCTGAACTATACAAATGTAAGTGTAGAACATTTATCCTTTCAAGAGGTTGTGCCTTAGACTTTACAGCACTACTTATTTCATTTGGGCATTAAGAAACATGTTCACAGTTCAGCAAATCCTCAATAAAACCATTTAATGAATGGAGTAACAGTCATTTGCCTAAAGCCACTAAAGTGGTAGAATTCAAGCCAGTACATTCATAGACTCATAGAATCGTTTAGGTTGGAAAAGACCTCCAAGATCATCAAGTCCTATCATTTCCAAGTTACCACCAAACTACTTTTCCAAGTACCACACCCACGTTTTTGAACACTTCCAGGGGTGCTAATTCTACCATCTCCCTGGGCAGCCTGTTCCAATGCTTGACAACCCTTTCAGCAAACAAATTTTTCCTCGTAATTGAGCCTAAAACTCCCCTGGCTCAACTGAGTCCATTTCCTCTTATCCTGTCACTTGTTACCTGGGAGAAGAGACTGACCCCCACCTCACTACAACCTCCTTTCAAATCTCTGCCTACCAGACTGAACAACGCTTACCTTCACTCATGAAATTAAAAAAAATATGATTTGCCTTTAACTTCTCATCAAGGTGCAAAACAGCAGATACACAGAGACTCGTTCTTGGTGCTTTCTGTGTAGTGTGTGCAAGCACATCACTTGTACTAATACACCATGACAGAGCACAAGACAAGTATCACTGAAGGATATGACAAATACACACATAGGTTCTTCAAATGCAAAAGTACTGTTTCTGTTGTCTTAATCTAGGACTTCAAAATAACGAGCAGTCATATTATCACTCTTTGAACAGCTTTGTTAGTAGAGAATAAAGCCAACTTTCTTACTCAATTCCTAGTGAAAACCAATGCTATTAAATGAGTACCATTAAAAATCTCAAAGCATTCCAACTCTAGAGAAGATAGAATCTGCACCAATATTCACCCATGTGACATCCCATCCCACTTCTCAGTTTGTTGAGATGCTTGACTTAGTGATGACATGCACTGCCACCTTGTGTTATGGTTTAGAACTGAGAAAGTCCAGAAAGTTGGGTTTCACACAAACATTCAGCTTCCCCTGTTTTAACAGCACTGTTTTCCCCAATCACTGTTCCACACAAGAAGCCTCTCCAGGCTTTCACATAAATAAATAAAAAAATCTGTATCCCCATATGTCTAACTCAGGCTGCAACAGATGCAAGCCTCAACCCCAACGACAAACTGAACTAAGTTCACTGTTCTCCACTAACTGGTGCAGGTATTTCCAACAGCACACAGTTTTGCACGGGCAGCTGGTGCTAAGTGGCATAGATAACATCTTTTAGGCTGCTCTTCCTCCAGCACAAACAAATAAATCCATAGGCTACAATACTGCATTGACAAAAAAGATATTAATCTCTTCCTCAACTTCAATATGAAAAATAATAATAGAAATTGTCCCTTTTATGTCCCTGGACTGTATAGAAAAAGGAGGTACTGTTCTCAAAATCTCTACAAGAAGAGACTAAGGGTTCATTTACGTACAATGGCTGGGTATAAGCTGAGCTGTATCAGCAGCACACACTGGGACAGGACCTCCAGAATGAAAAGGAGGGATGTGAAGTTGTAGGTATTTCAGTGGTTTGTAGCCAACCCAATCCTGCTACATCTGTGCCTCACAGAGGACATGAAAGCAATCACCTGTTAAGTCCAAAGGTGAGTGTAACTACATTGTGTGTTGCAGGGCAGTCCCAAGCCCAGTGGGTGGATCACAGAAAAATATGCATTAACAAGTAGAAGAAAGAAAATCATGGATTGGATCTGAAAAAGGACATTAACGGGCTTTGAAGCTGTACTGTACTTTTAAATGTGTGCTGAGTGGAAGCTCATTTATCTTAAAAAAAAAAAAAAAGAAAAAAAAAGAAGACTGCTTTACAATTTAAGTATGGTCATCTAGAAGTAAAAACACTTCTGTTGTCTCTATTCTGAAGAGTATCAATAAAACTTGTAAACTGCACTATCTTTACACAGATGAAATTCCTAAATGACCCATCTTCTTTCTCACTGGGCATACTATGCAACTATAAAATATGACTATATTGTTAACTATTTACATGACAGTAGCACTGAGTCCACCTCCTTCACTTCTGCACTGACATTAAAGTGGAAATTTTGGTATTACCTTGTTTCTCACAAATTATCCACTGAAATAGAAACACTACAGCAGTTCACAGCACCTTAGTTCCAGCATTCAGCAGGAGCCCTTCTTGCTCTAGCAGATAGCAGTTATCCTACCATGGGAGTTGGCAAACAAAGAATATGCTAAAGCTAATTAGTATTCACTGACCAATTTTGACACATGATGAAATTTAGTTTAGAAAATAGGGGGTTTGTATGTTTTTTCCTCCCCTCTCCCCACCCAAGCAGGAAAAAAGCAAGACACAAGTCATCTGCCATACTAATGTATTCCATCTTTCAAAAAGAAAGACATGATTTTAATATTACTTAACAATATGTTAAAAAAGTAGCCAGTTAGGCTTCAGTGTTAATACAATTATACACTCTATAACAGATTGATAGTGTGAGTACTGTTCTTTTTTAAATTTTCTCATTCTGCAAGTATTCTTACACAAGCTGGCTACAAGTCAGGAAGAAAAAATCAAAACACAAATAGCGTAACTTGTACACTCTTAAACAGTAGATTGTGAAAGAACTGAGGGAATACTTGTCCCATAAGAGCCTCTTTTTCATGAAGTCATGTCAGGAGAATTCTGGAGCAGATGAAAGCACAACTGACTTAGGTCCATTCCTTTGTCAGGAGTCAGAATGACAAACATAGCTAGATGCAGAAGTGACAGGAGCCACTGCAGATGATGCAATCTAGTATTCTGGCCTCCACCCAAGCCTAAGCAATTTAAAGTCTTTGAGGCCAAGGCATTCAGAAGGAGATGGAAAAGAGCTATTGTTCCAACTCCACTGGCATACAGCTACCATCAAGTAAGTCTCACTCACAGACTACAAGCACACAAGCTAACAAATTCAGGTAGAAAGTGGCAATTTTTCAGTCCGCAAGAATTATCAGGCCAAAGGGTTCAGTGCAGATCCACACAGCACTGGGGACAAGGCAAGGCAGCACTGGCTCAAGACCAGGTAAGCTCTCAGCACAGCAGGACAGGTAAGTGGAGTTGTCGTTCATTGATTCCTGCAGGGTTCCCTCCCCATCTTGTGTCATTTCAATGTGCAGCAAAGGTGGTTTTTTTCAAGCTAAAGTTGGACCAGTTGATGGAAAGTCTCTGCCTTGTCTGTCTGGCAGAATCCAAGCAGAATCTGGAAAGCAAAAAGTGATAAAGTGAAATCAATATACTTAAAATCAGACTTCCTGTGTTATCCCTCTTTTGAAGAGTAGCTCTCACTCAGAAAGACAAAACCTCTCAAAAAAATCTTATCTAAAAAAAAAATCACTTGTCCATCATTCAAATACATCATAAACCAGTTACTTTAAACACCACTCTATTCTCATGGGTAAGTGAAGGAGGCAGCAAAGAACATTGCATATTTAGTGGCACAGAAGTGAGCTGAATGTTAACTAGAAACAGAGATGGCATCACTGTATTTACCAAAAGCCTTGAAAGGGTAAGAATGATTGGCAGGAGGTGTGCAAAGCAGCATCACCAATGGCTTGAGACACTGCTGCTTCTCCTCCTCATACAGCAACGTTACATTTGGAACAAAGACCTTGGGAAAGGAGATCTGTTTATAACACAGCAGAGAAGTAGCCCACATGCCTGGAAAAAACACCTTCAGAACAAAAATCCTTTTATTTGCTTTCCCCAAACACAATTTATGGAAGACCTCTGGAAAAGGCAGCCACATGCAGGCCTTGCAGCACCTGTTAATTCAGGCTGAAGAACTTTAGCTTACAGGGCTACATGACTGCATCAAAGTGGTGTAAACCTTTCTCTTGAAGGCTTCGCTGCTTCTGTAACAACTGAAAGGCAAAAAAGGGGAGCAGACAGAAGGAGCACAATAGAACAGGTACAGTGGAAGGTTAGGACGAGACTTATTTTGTTCTCTCTATGCTAAAGTCAGAAGTAGCTTGCAAGATTAATCCTGATGTCAGGGTGTAATTCAAGACACAAGTCAGGAAGAAAAGATGATGATAAACAAACTATCAGTAAGAAGTATGAATTCAGCAGGCCTGTGCAGCTCATTGCCATGGGGGTTACTGAAACAAGCCGTGCTACCAGCCTTCCAAGTATTATGTTGGGAATTATGAAATTATACAGAACACAGGCAATAAAGGTGCCCTCATGGCATTAAGTTACTGTTTTTCTCTCCGAAAAGAGCACCAAGCAGGGCTTTTCAGTAACCTTTTCTAAGCAGATACACATAAAGAGAACTGGGCATTCACACACAATTCCTAACAGAAGAGAATAAAGGAGTAGATTACAAAAATTACTGAATGGAGTACAAACCAGTACACTTCGAAGTGTTAACTCTTCATCTGGAATCACATTTTACAAGTTTATCTTCAAAATTTAACTGTACTTCTCCAAATATGAGACACTGCTTCATTTGTCCTACTGAGAGTAAATAACTGATGAAAAGAACTTTGCTACAGATACTGCAAACTTGACTGAAGCTGACACTAGTCCACACCAAAGGCTTAAGCTATACTAATACGTGCAGTACCTCATGCATGCTGTATTTTACCCATAAAAACTACATTTCCATTTAAAAAAGAAATCCTTTAATTGGCACGACTCAGAAAAATAATTTTTAAGACCAGAGACCATGCACTGGTGAAAATGTTATCATCTTGTACATTGTAACTCTGTAAGTAATAAGATATATGCATTTTGTAATATTAATAATAAGCAGCAGCTGTACTCTGTTCTTTGCAAGACCCAGACACACATCACATCCCAGGGACACAGGCTATGAAAACTATATAAATTTAGAAGAGAAATCTATACTGAAAGCCCTTTCTTAAAAAAACCCATCCTTTAAACAAACACCTCTTGTTGCTTTGTGAAGTATTACTGCTGAATGCTAAATGATTCAACGGAGGAAACAGAGTTATTTGTAACTTTTCAGATTTGGCTAAAAGGCTCACTAAATGTATTCATGGGAAATTAGCACATCCAGCCAACAGTAAAGAAAACAAATTTGAGTGGATTTCAGTACTATGGAAGAGCATATGCTACACTACTTAAACATGAGCTGCTTCCCCATGTTTGAGGAATTTAAAGGTAACTAATATCACAGAATCACGGAATACTCTGAGTTGGAGGGGACTCACAAGGATCAAGTCCTGCTCTCAATATGATGCATAAATCCCCAAATCAGCCAAAATGCAGAGAAGGAAAAACTTTCCCAAGCACAGGTTCATACTGTTCATTTACTGTCACTAGTTAGACGGAGCCCTGAGCAACCTGGTCTAGTGAAAGGTGTTCTGTCCCTGGCAGGAGACTGTAACCAGATGGTCTTTAAAGTCCCTTTCAGCCCAGGCCATTCTATAAGCATCCCCTATTAATGATTGGCATAAATTGTATGTATGTACGGTCAGACTTCGTGAATGAAGATTTGGGCAGGGCTCTCCCCACCTGGGTGTGCCCTTCCAGCCTGCGCAGTGGATGTTTTAGGTGAGGCACAGTGTGCACAGAACTGGCCCCACCGTTTAAGTCCTGAGGTCCATCTGCCACAGCCGAGCGAGCTTGGACAGTGACAGTGAAGTCCTCGGGACTGTCACAGCACCCGGTACTGACCGGGGCTGACCCTGCTGAGCATCCAAGATGTGACGGGATGGGATGGCAGGGAGGCTTGAACTGCCAGGGGACGGTCCCACTGAGACTGGAACTCAGGTCCTTGGGATTCAGAGTCCGGAGTACTCTCCTTTACACCTCGGGACCACCCCTGGGCATAAATTAATACTCCACAGTTATACTATCTGGAAAATAAAGGAAATATTCATGCAAATTTTACTAAAAAAAAAGAAAAAAGTAATTGAGAATATTCTGAAAGCCTCGATGAGAACCTGTGGAACACAGAGATAATTCTGGCACTCATTTCTGTATTTGTGCTATTCAGCTATGAGCTGTGCCCACAGATCAGAGCTTTGGTGACTGTTATAGTATTCGGAATGTCAGCTGTAACAGGATTTGCTATGTTACACCACAGCACAACACAGGGTTTTCTGCCAGGAGTTAGTTATTAAATTGTAGGGTGGTGAGGTGGAGCTGTTTTTGTTTGTTTTACAACCACAACATATGGAAAGAAGTAACGACAGCTTTATGTGCAGGGATTACAGCACTTTACCTTTTAAAATACTCCACTTCTCTCTCTGTTTCATCCATTTCCACGCTGTCTAGATCAATGTCTTTGGGTAGAAAAACATCATCTACAAAGGAAAAAGGATGACACTATGTTAGATTCCATGGCAGAGGGAAGGAGAGAAGCAGCAGCTTGAAGAAGCTGCATTAAAGATGTTTTTGGAGAACTGACTGAACTTTGTAGACTACTGATTATTCTATTCAGGCTGCTTTAATACACATTTATATTTAAAAAGACACTTCTTAAAACCTCTGTACTAGTATCTCTGGCCAGTCTTTAAGGAGTTACACTGGGAGCAAGGAAGAGATGAATGCACAGTAAATTTACTGATTTCAGAGGTTGCAAAATGATACCATAAACCTGGAATACACATGAGAATAGTCAAATTATACAAAGGGCTCAGTGAATAAATTAGATAACTGTTGAATGCCTAAAATTTGTTGTTCTTACTACTACAAAAGGTAGCTTTAGAAGCATTGTTAAAATGGCATTTATAAAGAAAAATACTTTAAGAATTCTGGGTTTGTAGAGCCACTGTACTCCCTCTGGGACATGATCATCAGGCTGTGCCTGAAAGAGTTTAAGTCACACAAGCTACCAGTAGAAATATTTTTTAAACCCCACATATGACCTGAACTTACGCCTCAGCTATAGCAAAAAAGTCATCTTAAAGTCTGTTGGTATATTGTACTATCTCAGTGAATGGTTCTTTTCTATACTTTAAAAAGAAATGCAACAGAAAGCATAACTTTTTGTAGAAACCAATTTGAAGATTTGCCTCTTGAAATTTGTTTTCTCACCACATATATACTCACCAATGTCATTTCTGATGCAGCTTCACAACACATTCCAAAAAGGGTGAGACACAAAGAAACTAATCAAAAACACCAAGCACACACCTGCACCCTACAATCCCTGAGATTGTAAGAATAGACAACTCTCTTCTAAAGACATTCCTGGTGGTTTAAAAGTTGTATGTATTTGCTGTTCAACTCATTCCTGAAGCAGAAGGCCCTATAAACACAGAGCTGCCCTAATCGTCCTATTTTTTCTTCAGCCTCTTTATAACAAGGAGTTCAAATACTTCAACAGAAAAGAATTTTTTAAGAAACAGAGATCTCACCAGAAGCAAGATGTTCACTGCTGTAACACTTGATTTTAAAACTCAATTAAAATCCCCTAGCTTTGTTACCCCCATTTCATGTTCTTTCTTATCCTAGTTCTCATTCTTCTTTTCTCAGTTCAATTTTTGTGTCTTTGCTAATTTGGTACATCAACCCAATGTCTTAAAAGAATTACAACCACAGGAAAAGTCAGGTATTACAGTAACTTTCTCTTGCTCTAAAGTCAGGACTACTCAAAGTAGAAATCCAGTCCCAATTCTACAGAGAACAGCACAATTCTCTCTTCATAAATTCAGAAACATGTCCCTGTGTATTTTCACATTTAAGAATTACCTTTTGGACATTGTAAGTATACTTGATTTAAGCAGCAGAAAACCATGGTGGGGGCAGGGAGGAGGACAAGACACAGGAAGGTACCTGTGATCTCCCACAGTAAATGCCCTCCACCACCATCACCCTCTTCAAAAGTCTCACATCTCCTCTTTCTGCTCCCAGTTCTGGAGTTTTATCTTGCTCCAGTCACTGGAGACTGCCAAAGGTCTCCTATCTTGATGAGCTTATCAGGCAGAAGGGCAGCGAGAACTGCCACACATTTCATTTAAGCACTGCTACCACTCAGCCTGAGTCACCAGGTGATCCCACGGCAATGACTGGGTGCTCCAAGCAGAGAAATATCCATACCACAAAACTGCCATCCCACCTGGCAGTCCCAGTAGGGACCAAGCATGTGCAGGATTAAAACTGGTGCCTCAGAACAGCAGTTTGACATGGTAGGCTGGCAAAGCCAACATGTGCTTTTCAGTTCTGTTATTAGCTGTTGGATGGGTTCAGGCAAACAAAAACATAAACTGGAAACAAAATTATTCAAGTGAAATTTGCTTGAGTTACCTCAGTCTCCTGTGGTTTTATTCTTTCTATTAGATAGGGAAAAAAAATCTGTTTACTAGGACAAACTAATAAGGTGAACACACTCAATATTATCAACTAATTAACATCCCACTGCAATTTTTCACTTGGGCAAATAAAAATCTGTAAATTAGTTTTTTTATTTATTTACTTACTTGTTAATGTAATGAATATAAGAAAGGAATTATTTCCACTGAAAAAATGCATATTTACCGATGAATGACTATTCTTTGACTGCACAATCCCTTTATTTCCCTTGCTTAATGAGCAAGATCAACTCACATTATACTCTTAATGCTGTATGAGAAACAACCTTGCTTTTAAAGAAATTCAAAATGGATTTCAGCACACTGCTGAATTAATTATGTATTTTAAGCAAGATAGGCTTTCCTGAAGACTGGCTTTCTTAACTGACGAAATCCCCCCACAACACCTGCAGCACATGCTGGCTCATTTATTTTTGAAAGCATCCTACACCACTTCACTAGAACACTGTGCATCTCTTAATAGTTATAATTCTGATGATTTGAGTTTTCCCGACACCAGTTTCTCAGTTCCTCTAATTTACATTTGCAGGAGGGCCTGAAGATAAAGATGGCAGACTTCTGGATTTAAATGGTACCAATAAAAAAACCAACCCAAGTTCTTCAACTTCCTTACACACTTACCAATGGAATTGTTGACTTTATCCCCTTTTTTCTTCTTGTTTTTCTTGTTCTTGCCTTTTGGTTGAGGAGAATCTGCAAGTATTAGCTTATTGTTCTGCTGCTGTTCACTTGGTGAAGGGGATTCACTTGTTATGGGTGCTTTCTCTTCCTTTACATGGTTCAACTGCTTTTTGTTGTTATTGTTTAATTTCTTCTCATCCTTTTTAGGTTCCGCAAGTGTTGGGAGCTCTGCTGCTTTTGCTTTGGATTCTATTTGGTTTCTGGTTTTAGTCTGAATCTCAGCTGCTTTGGGGGAGTCAACAGGCTTTTTCACTTGATCAACACACGATTTGTTTATCTGCTTTAGTTTCTGTTTGCTGTTTCCTTCTTTATGTTGATGCATAATATCAAGCAGAAAGGAGAGGGGCTCATGCTGCTTTACACTGCCCTCTTTCTGATAGAGCAGCTTTGAGTCTCTAGTGTTTACACTGGATAGTTCACAGCCTGTCTCTAGTACTGGCCTCTGTTCTGTGTGATTCACATGTCTTGGCAGTGAACCGGAGGAGGTTTCTATCTTTTCTGATTGTTCAAGTGTACCATTCTGAATGTCTTCGGGCGCGTTTGGGACAGGTTCCTTCACTGCCTGGCAGTTCCGAGTAAGCATGTCCACCTTTTGACAGTCCTTACTGGTTCGCTCTTTCTTCTTTTTCTTGACAGCCCGCAGCTGCTGGAGTTCTTGCAGCCTTTGTAGTTCCTGCTTCAGCCTCTCCTCTTCCTCTTCCTCACGCCGCCTCTGCTCCTCAAGCAACTGGTGGTGCTCCCTCTCCCTGGCTTCAGCTTCAAGTCGAGCTTTTTCTTCAAGCTGCAAAGTAACAATAGGTGTATTTAAAGTGACAAATATTTTGGAAATTTAGAGTTTTAGGGATTATTACGCACTCAGCAATAGGACAAGGGGGCACAGGCTTAAGCTCCACCAGGGGAGATTGAAGTTGGAGATCAGAAAAAAATTCTTTCCAGAGAGAGTGCTCAGGCATTGGAATGGCCTGCCCAGAGAGGGGGTGGATTCCCCATCCCTGGAGGATTTTAAACTGGCCATGGCACTGAGGGCCATGATCTGGTAAAGGGACTGGAGTTGGCCCAAGGGTTGGACTTGATGCTTTTGGAGGTCTTTTCCAACCCAGTCCATTCTATGATTACTAATTTTCTCTGTGAATGTTATAAATCCCAGGATGTGAACATATGAACTTATTTCCATTTGCTATGTTTCTGTAACTCATTAGACAGTTGTTAATATCAACTGCTCATCTTCCCTTTGCTATTGCTAAGTCTAACTCCATATCAAAGGCTCTTACATCCACAAAAACCTGCTGACAACCAAACATGCAGCTCCTTTCTCCATGACTGTGGATATCACTGAGGTAGCTCAGGTTTGTATCAGGTTGTACTGTTACCTGTTCTCCTGCTATGGCCGCAGAGCTGCTCTGTGTCAGTGCTCAGTAACATCAGAAAGAGCAAACAGTAAACATATTTTACACCAAGATTTTGTCAAAAGTACCAAGAGTGGCAAAGTTTTCTACTGTCAGCCATAAGTTGATTAACCCAAACAAAGGCACGAGGGAATTTTTTCCAGCCACTACTACCAATGCCTAAAACTTTGCCATGCAGCACTTAACTTGCATCATTAGCAAAACGAAAGGAAGTCACACACGAGAACAATCATGACCATTTATTTTTCACACATTTAGAGGTGCCTGTATGGCATTACTCTTTCAGTTATGGAAGTCATGCAAAAATTCCTGTGAGGAACTTCTACTTTTTAAGCCCAAATTGCACTGCAAGAGCAAAGTGAATTTTGCATTGCAAATTTTACAAAGTTAGCTTTATTTATAAATAACCCACTAAGTCCTCAAGATGCTGAACAGTGCTACAACATGAACATCAAGAATTTAACTGGTGAACATTAGGTCTTCCAAACCCATGGAAGCATTTAAAGAATGTAGAAGTAGTGCTGGAAAGAAATTCATAACCACGAAATATTTACAACATAGTCACGTAACACACCAGAATTCAAAAAACATTCAGCAGCCAATCTTATTGTGCCTTGAACTTTATACCTAAGGCTGCTACCTGAATTGCAGTAAGAGATGCAGATTTCCTGCTTGTTCCAATTAAAAAATAGAAGTATATTTACTTTATTAACTCAGCAAATATTGTTTTCAAAAAATAATTTTGCTGTTACACATAGGAGGTTTTTTTAAAATCTCTTTTGCTAGTTTTCATTTGAAAGCAATCTGTAATTTTTTCTCCTTTGCCCCGTCTCTGCAGCTTGTCACTTCACTCCACATTGGGATAACCCTGTGTCATCACGTGGCACAGCACTTAACCTCTGTCAATCAGGACAGCAAGGTGCTCAGTGCAATCATTCTAAAAATATCCAATCTCAACATTTGCTCTCTCATAAAAGCACTGACCTACATTTCCTGTCTTCCTACAGAGATACTTTACCATAACCATTACCCCCAAACAGAAACAGCAGGTTTCTAACTTTCCCCGATTTTAGCTGTCAGTGCTACAAAACAACACTCAGAAATAACTTTCTGAAGTGTGGGGAATTCCAATACAAAGCTGACTTGCACCAAAACACATGGCAATGACGTTGTGAGCAATCTGCCCAGCCTATTGCCATAACTCCTCAGGCAGCATCAAAACAGGTAAGCTGGCAGTGTAGAAACAAACAGGCAGTGTACCATAAACCACACAGAACACAATTACAGCCTTGTTATAAAGTCAGCGTACAGCAGCATCCTTGCAGAGAGCACATGGACTCAGAAACAGGAGGCCTGGGATAAAGGTACTTTCATGTCTTACCTTTCTTTGCTTATGTCTGGCTCGCTTGGCTGCACGAGAACTGCTTACTGGTTTGGTTTCAGAGCTGTTTATAAATTGTAGCAAGTCTTCCACCTTTCGATGGTCAACAACACTCTCCCTTTCAGAGATGTGATCTGGCTTCTTCGGCTGCTCTTCTTTCCTTTTTGTTAAACGCAAGCGGAGTTTTTCTCTCATCTCTGCGTAATTTCTACTGGTTGGTGCAGCTGGAGGCTGAAGGACACAAGACAAAGCTTTAGTGACTAAATGGAAAAATTTCACTGACCTAATACTTTTGAGATTTTGAAATTTTAGAGACCTTCAAATAATGAGGAAGGTCCAAACCTGATTATCAAACTCCTCACTGTTTGTATGAGCTCCTCAAAGCCAATTTAACAGGCAACAGACCTGCCAGACTTGGTGCTGGCTTGTGAAGTCCCTTGTCCAGCTGAAAGAATGAGTGATCTTGAGGAGGACTACATGAGTGAGAAGACAAAGAAATACCTTTGGAAGCAAGAAAAGAGATTTCCATATTCTTTTTGATCAGTATACCACATTTGAGAATTTGAAAGGAGTGGCCATTTGTTGGTTTTTATTTCCAATGAGGTCTGTTTCAGTTTGGGATACAGAGGTTTCTGGGATGTAACTGTGTAGGGCTGATTATCCTGCACTGTGCCAGCATCCCCTCCAGCAGTGTCACATCCATAACTTTCACTGCTGCAGGGAATCCTCACATCAGGTTTTATATCTGAATTCCCACCCACCGCTCCTGCCTCTCCACTCCTCGTTCTTCCTCCCCTCCTGCTGCCTTACCCTCTCCCCTCCAGCTGCCTTACCCTCTCCCCCCCTGTACTGGACATGGAGCCCACCTGTTTGCAGCTACACCACTTCAACTCATTAAACCAGCAAAACAAAGCCTATTAACTTAAAAATCCTGGAGCATTCTGCCACTTCAGCAAAACGACTAACTTACTGTGTAATCAGGTAACTCTCAAACACAGATCCATCATGGACATGGTGGGAATGTGCAAGGACAAATGGTATCCCCTCCCTGCCCCTTTCAGCCACAGGGGCTTCTAATTTACCTCAAGTACTAAAGCACTAAGATGAAACCGCATTTGATGGAATACATGGCTTAAAAACTGAGGTTTTATTTCAAATAGGAAAAGTGCCAGTGACTGAAATTCTACTAGTGAACTGATTATTAAAACATATTATACACAGATGTACATATTAAGAAAAAAACCTAAATGTGGCAACTTAACAGTTTTTATAATTTCATTTGTTCAAATGAAAATACATGCTAACAAGACGTCAACAGACATGTTACTGGTATGAAGTTAACTTCAGGATCCTTCAAAGAAAGTGTATATTAAAATGAAGAATGTAAAAGATTCTGTGTAACCTGCATGCATTTCTTCAAAACACTCTTTACATATAAATACAAGTCACTGCCTACCAAAATACACCAGTAAAGAAAAAGGTTTGTAATGTTGAAAACAGTGAAAATGCAGTCTGAGTATTCCTTGGATAAAAATATAATTTAAACTTACACAGCCCATGTTCTAGGTAAGAATAGGTTTCCACCCACCCTCCCCGCCTTTTTTTTTGAATCAAGTTTAAGTGAATACTTACAGGATTGCTGTTTTTACAGATGGGAGAATGGTTCATAAATTGCCACAAAGATTTAAACTACTATTCTATATAAAGTGCACTTTTACCCAAACTCATCACATTAATTATAATTACAGTACTACAGATGAGTGCATGGATTTTGTGCAGTTACCGAAGTGGTTCAATAACCCTGTTTGCAGTTTCAGTCAAACATGGTATCTATTACCCAAGTTGGCTGCTTTCTAAATCTTTTAGTCATTTTTATTGCTCTTCAATGCTCTCAACTGAAAAGGTTTGTTTCAATCCTTCATTCCAGAGGAAAATTACTTTCTAAATGCTTTTACAACTTCTCTTGAGTGAGTTCCAATGCTGCTCCCTTAGCTGCAGTCTGATACCTCACATACAATCAATGATGAGTAAGTGACAAAAAGGCAAACAAAAGCAATTTAGAACACAACTTACACCTCCATGGCCGAAGAATTCACAGTAACAGCAGTCACAGTATTTTCCTTCCTTCTGATTTGTGGATGTTGAGGTACTGGAGCTATGCTCTGAACAGCTGTCTTCATCTTGGCTCTCCTCTCCATCATACTGTTGATGATCATACGTGTTACTGTTCTCGCAGCGATGGCCCTCACAATCAGGATCACTATAGTAAATTTAGAAAAAGCTTTTAAAACCCTCTAATGATAATAGGTAAGATATTTGAACACCCCCCCATATACAGCTATATGTACATCTACCAGGAGAAATGATTCTCAAACTGGGATATCAACCACCATTGAAGTATCAAACCCTAAAGCCTCCATCCACCAGCCGGTAAATGGAGACATTGAAAACCAAGCAGCAAGGTAAGATGATACATAGGAAAGAGATTTATTAAAATCTAATCTAGTGACTCACTGAATATGCTGCCTAGAGAATGAGTTTTGGAACTCTTCTTCCTGTCTTTCAACAGGTAAAATATTTCAGAAGTACTGATTCTAGATATTTTACAGAAAATGGTTTTGAAACTGCTGCTCATCTCGTCACTTGTGGTCTGCAGAAAGTTGTGCAGTTGGAAGTCCCCTGGTTTTAGATTTTCAAGCTTTTAATTTTAATAAAAAATCCAAGGTAAGCTAAAATCAAAATGTACCCATCACCCTGTTTGCAACTTCATTTTGAAGGGGAAACACCAGTGCGTCTCTTTAGTGAGCACGTACATGGCAGTTGATTCCCTCCAGAGCTCTGTGTAACTGCACACCCAATGTATCTACCATCCAGTTCTTCAACACCCGAAGTGATTTTGCTTCAAAAGAAAGTAGGATTAAAAAAAAAAAACAACACTCATCCAGCACTAGTATTTCCTTGTTTATGTCAGAAAGGTGAAAACAAGCTGCAAGTCTGTCTTACCTACAAAATAGGTATAAATCTTCTTTCTAACCTCACTCCTCCTCCCCAGAATGCAATCATTGCTTCTGGGTTGTCTCCCAGTTTATTCTTTTACAAACTAAAAATATCATGTTAGCACCTGGAGATGATGATAAAAGTTGGCTTCTCTGTGTTCAATAGCCCATCTTCAATCACATCCCTGACCTTGGTAAGAAAATTTCTTTACAAAATTGCAACAATTCCTCAATTACGAACAATAGTTACTTATTTTGTGATACCACCTCTAAAACCAGTTGATAACAGAAACAAGGGCATTTTTAGAAGCACTTTATGCATGCAGTTATTAAACTCTACCCAAACCTTGCATCATCCTCTGAAAACCTACAGTAGTCAGGAGACTACATTTACAGCATCATCCATGATCACAGTACTACAGGTCACAGAGCCCTCAGAGCAATGACTCAGCTGCTTTCCTGTGATGCCTCCACCCTCCTGACATATCAAAGACCTGGCACCATTGTCAGCCTGCCACAATACAGAACACCACCAGAACACAGCACCACCAAACTCCTCCCACCCTCCCAGACCTCTGAAAAACTTCAGAAATCAAAACATCGTTCCACAATACAACCACCGTATGAATGGTGGGACTGACACCTAAGAAGTACGGAGTGTAGTCAGGAAAATGTGCTACTATGTGGCAGGCTCAAGACCATGTAAGACCTTTTCATAGTCTGAGCTAAATTACAGACTCCTTAAGCTTTGACAGCTTTTTGTTCCCACTTGCCACATAATGGGACCAGGGATAGAGGACAGGTACATTATACAACAGGTTTGTGTCTCAGCACCAGCAACCACTACTGGCAATGACAGAGTAAGAAAGAATAGTTTGACTTGTATATCCTGGGTAATATCTCTAAAAGAGCAAATATTTGTTTTTATGACTCAAAATTCAGTAACTAGACTCTGCAATGAAAATCATATTTGTGAAGTCTCACACCAAGTTACATACTAAGTATCTGCACTCAGTTTCACTTGCTGAACACACAGACAGCTCTTCTTGCACACTACAACCCGTGGCAAAGGAGAAGAGGTATCTGTATTTTCATTTCCCTTCCATTGTAAAGAAGAACAATAACAACAGAAAACTTACCTGCAGACACTCGGTGGGGCACTTGCAGAGCTGTCTGTGGTTGAAGTAGGAGGTGCAACTGTAGCAGGACAAAGACCTGAATGAGGATCCACAAATCCAGGGGCTGTTGCAGCAGTTTTGGGGAAAGGAGGAGCAGCAAGATTTGGGAGATGTGGTGTAGAGGCTGGAGACAGTGCAGCAGGAGACAGTGAAGGAAGGGATGCTAAACTGGTAGGACTATTTCGTGGTGCAACTGGTGCAGAATGTCTATGGTCCTCTTTATTAATATTGTGGAACACTTCACCTAAATTGGGGGGAAAAAAGAAACCACTTACAACTAAAAATAATTAATATATCTTCATTAACTATCCAAGCAATCATACAAACTGCTGGATGGTCTCAGCTTCTGTAAAAATCAACAGTACTTCAACACATTTCTACTACCAGTTTCAAACCCTAACATTAAGGTCTTTTCTAAAGTTCTTTAATCCACGAGTACAGAGACTAATTCAGGAGTAATAACAACAGCAATTAACAAAAATCATCAAGATACATAATATAACTAAAATAAGCACATACTTGAGTCAGTTACTAAAGCTGTATGTGAATTACAACCCCTTACCTATTGATGACGGTCTCTTGGATGATACTTTGAATTGGTTGCTGCTTGACTGCACCGTAGTTGCTGTACAGGAGACAGAAGAAGTGGCAGAAGAGGTTGCCATGACAACTTTATTAGCTTCCATAAAGGCATCCTGGAAATTGTACAGACATTTCTTCTTTGCAGCACTTTTTTTCTCTTTGCTGTCAGTAACTGCTGCTGCTTCATTGCTAGATGTAGTAGGAAGTGCTTCGGGTCTTATTTCTGAGAGTGCTGGTGCTAATATATCACTCCCTTCAAGTGAAACACACACAGTAATTAAGAATCACGGAATTACAGAAATGTCTTTAAGGACTTCAGAATTAAACATTCAATAATTTAGATGCAGACAAGCAAGGATATATTGTTAGTGCTGGCTTAGTTGGGTGAGCAAAGGGAATCCTCTTTTCCCCCTTTCTCCTCCCCAAATGCAGCTGTAACAAAAAGTGCTGACAAGCTGCAGAGCAGAAGTCACAAACGTTAAAATTACAATTGTAAGACCACCACTAAGTATGTATCGACAAGTAGCAAAGATGCTACAGATAACTTCATCCATTTATAATTTACAAATTACAATTGGACACCAATTTACATGTCAAGTATATAATCTTCAATATCTGAAGTCCAGGTTAGCCATGGAACAAATGTAGGTATCAACAACCTATCTTTTTATCAATACAACGTGATAAATCTTATCTTTATTTATTTGAAATTCCAGTTAACTACAGTAACACCTTTGTGACAGACCATCCACCCCAATCTGCCACCACCCATTTGTTGGAATAGCTCCCCATGACTATGTTTGTAAATGGATGAGCTATCCTACTGGGAAAGTTTTCTGGATGTTTTTAATGCCTTTCTTTTTAAATATCACTGTAGCAGACTGACACAAGTTAGTAGCACATCAGTCTGAAAAAAAAGCCAAAACACAAACCCAAACTTCCTTTTGCCTACAAGTCAAATGAAATAAAAAAGGCATTTTAATATTTGCTAAGATGTGAATGAAAGATTTCTCTCTCTCAGTATTTTCTGTTTCACTTTAACCATTAGCATTTCCAAATGCTTCCTGGCTTAAATTAACCTTTTCCTTGGTTTATGCCTCTGCCTTTTTGAATGACAATGCAGTTATCTCTGTGCATTATAAGAAGATGTAGTACCATGTTACCAGTGCTCTTGCTACCCTGTAGAAATAGGGCAGGCCTTTGTGGCAGAAGTCTAGAATTAACTTTCCTCTCACTTCCCATTTCTCTGCAATCCTAAACTTCTGAAGACAAACATAACTCTACAATGACCACAGGTGAAAAACAGCACACTATTCTTTTGCCTTTAGCATCTTCTCCCTGGTACATAAAAATTTATTTTTCAATTTTCAGCCCCACTGGAGTAGAAGTGGCAGCAAATCTGCCAGAATCTCATCTTATAAAACCATGATGAAACCTACCATTCCTGAAAAAACCCCCATAAAACATAAGGCTTTTAACTAGTCAGTGTGAAGTAGAAACAAACCCTCACCAGGAATTGTGTCAGGCAAAAATGTAGCAGGATTCCAGTTCTTGTCATTCATCATCTCTGAACCCCAAAGACTTATAAATTTAGAGCTATTCCAATCTGGAGTGCTCCCAAAACAGCTTGGATAAATATGATCTTGGAGAGATGCATTGAATACTTGATGCTTGTTTGTATGATTCTGAACTGGAGCTGGCGGTAATGCCTACAAAAATAAAGAGTATTGTCCTCATTAATATTCTGTTTGCTTACACAGTCACTCCAAGAGCAATACTCAAATCATACTGTTTTAATTGTGAAAAGCATTATAAAAAGCGTAATAACCAATATTTCCAAGAATGATAAAAGAGCTGCTTTGTTGATTATTAATGCAGATAATGCACAGATTGTATGTAATGTATGTATTTTATACTCACAAACATTGCTTTTAGAAAGAGCTAACTGATGAATACAAAATATCCAAATATCCAAAAATACTTGTCTTAATATATAATTAAACCCAGTATTTGTAGGAATGTAGAACTTGTCAGTAATTACTACCTTTCAAAGCCCCAGCTGCCTAACCCAATGCTCTCTGGCATGACCATCAGTACCACATTAGACAATTATGAAAAAGGGATTACAAACACTTCAGCATTGAAAATACAGGCAAGAGAAGAAGAAAAAAAACACAAAACCCCATAAAAGTTGATTATTTTCTTCTGCTTTTTTCATTACCAAGTATTAACAGGTTCCTGACTTAAAATTTACAGGCAAGGAATACACCCTTTCATTTTAAGAAGGAACTAGAAAAACAAAAAGGGGGGGAGCACACACTTTCTTGTTTTATAGAGGCAATGCTGATCTGGCTCGCCCCATTTCTTCTAGCTGAAACTGTTTATTCACATTCTAAAATGTAACTTTCTCCCAGAGACCTCACGCAATGCAAACATTATATTCAGTTACTGTCACCTTTAAAAAAGTTAAGGAAAGAGTGTTTATTCTATTTTTGCACTAGATTTGATGCAATGAAAAGCTACACACAAGTAGATGTAGATATTAAAAACACCAGTTAACTCCAATGACATTTCAGATGTGAAAGTCTATACATGGCCAAACAAACTACTTACATAGCCAGTCTTACTTTTTTATACACAGGGATTTTCAGTATCTGACTAATGGTGAAGGTGGGAGGGGCTGGAATAACCTGCACTAAAGAAAATTTGTGTACATGGTGCAAAAACCACTTCACTGGGTTTCAGAAGAACAGCAGTGATTGCTGCTGGCACACTGAAACAGAGGTAAGGAAGGGACACTGATAAGACAGGGAAAAACAAAGTGGATGTTAAAGAAGGACAGCAAGAGTCAGTAACAGTCACCTTGGTGAACCAGCCTACTCTCCTTGCAACCACTGGATCACTGGATCAGATCAAAGGGAGACAACAGGAATTGTACCTAATGACAAAGGCTTTGCCCCTTTCAGCAGCACCCACAGTTCAACTGATTTAAACAGTGTGTGAAACAACGTCCCATTAACAGTAACTCTTGTTTTTGACTCATACTTTTGAAAAGCTGTCACCTGGTCCCAGTTCTTGTTCCCCATCTTTCTCTTGTTTAAATTACTCACAAGTTTAAGGACATAAGAATTTTGCAGAACCTGCAAAAAATCAAGTTCTAAGCACAGAAAAACCTTTTATTCAACAAATAAGACTCCCATGCCTCTGTTTTCACAAAAAAAAAGAAAAAGAAAAAAAATCACCAACTACAAATTATAGAAATATGAATTCCAGAATATTATTGCCAAAATGGAATACTAAATTTTGACCTCTGATATATATGAAATGAAGATTTAACTAGTCCTATTACACTGACTGAAGTCCCATGAGTGTTTCCACCAATCAAGACTCATTTGACTCAACATACCTTCTAATCAAGTAAGGACATTATCAATCTTCCTGACAAAAACTGTCCTCAGCCCTTCTGTACGAACCTGCCACCAATTTGAGTCTGCCTTATTCCCTACACCTCACTATTCCTTCCCAAAGGAATACTATAAACAAACCACAATTTAAAGCAGCTTTCACTGTTTCACTGATACTCAGGCACGCTGGTTTGTTCAGATGTATTTTCCCGGAATGAGGATGCATCCATCCCCTTTGTCAGGCTTACCTTATTGTGTGTGAAGGGAGAAGCAGTATACAGGGTGGGATGGATAAGTGGACGAGGCAGATGAGGAATTGTATGCAAAGGTATATGTCCATGGATGTGAGGATAAAGATGCAGAGCGGGATGTGCAGGTTTTTCAGGATTCATGAACTGGTGGCCAGCAGGCAGCCGGCCAGTAGCAAGTGCAGAGGCTGTTAGTCCTGAGGCTTCTTGTTTGCAAACATGACATTCACAAGCATTTGGACCTTGATCAGCCTGCAAAACAACAAACAAAAAAAATTAATAAATTCAATCTACTCAACAGACAATAAAAACTTAGGAATCATTGTTTCATTTTGGATACATCAATTAATATTTTCAGAGCACCCACAGAATTCTTTCATCTAATACCAATGTAAAAGCCTTGTAGTGAAGTAAAAGCACTAGGGAAGGATCTTTATCTTAGTTATGAATATCCTAAAAATTGACAGCATTTTGTACTATACAGACATTTATTGTCCACTATGAGTGGCAACAAGCAAAAGGCTCATACAAAACACTGATAAAAGCCTTGACAGTGTTTGACAATTACTAGGAAATGAATTACCCCAGTATACAAAGAAAAGTCAAATTGGATTAGTGTTTTCTGTCACTTTTCAAGCATATGGAAAAAAAAAGTACATGTAGGAAGTAGTGATAAGGTTGATTAGCTGGTCAAGTTGGAAGCAGTCCTAAGCTGCATTAGGCAGAGCACAACCAGCATATGCCAAGGGAAGCAATCCTTCTCCTCTGCTCAGCACTGGTGAGGCTGGTGCCCAGCTCCCCAGTACAAGAGACAGGGACACACTGCAGTGAGTCCAGAGAAGGAACACAAAGGTGATTTTGGCCTTGGATCATCTGTCAAACAAGGAGAGAATGAGATTACTAGGACTGTTCAGCCTCAATGGACTCAGGGATCTTACCAGTGTGTGCCCCCTTGCTGTGTGGGGGAGAGACAATGAGAGAGGACAGGATGTGGACTCCTCTCAGTGGTAAACCATGAAAGGACAGGAAGAAATGGGCACAGAGTCAAATATAGGAAATTCCACCCAAACCATTTACTTGTGAGAGTGGTTAAACACTATTACCCACAGCATTTCTGCAGCCTCCATCCTTGATGATACTCAAAACCCAACTGGACACAGTGCTGACCAACTTTCTCTAGATGACCTTGCTTTGAGCAGGAAGGCTGGTCCAGATTATACTCGGATGTCCCTTCCAAACTCAACTGTTCTGTGATTGTGTGGAGCTGACATTTTTCAGGAAAAGTTCCATAATTGCACCAACTGCACCTTCCTAGAAACATCTACTCATCTCAAGGTATCATCAACCTCTGCTGTCTCTAAAGGACTCCAGACTTTAGAAGAACAGCAGCCCAGGAAAGAGCAGCTCCACTTCCCTCTCTCAGCTCAGTACCTTCTGTTGTCACTGTCACCTAATATTTCACTGGAAGCTAATTCTATCAGAAGCAAGAACAGAACCACTTTCCGATTGCTCTTTTTTTCCAGCAATATGTTAGTATGAATTTTTCCAAAAAATGTAACATCAGCTAATTATCTTTATAGAAAAGAATTGACAGGTGATACTCTCCTTGAATATGACCTCCTCTCAGCAGCAACTAATTCTTCATTACCACTTAAAAGCATTACAGCCTTTCATACATCGTTTATTTTAAGACCCAAAGATTTTATAAACCAAATACAATGACTGAAATAATTTGGTGCATGAAGAAGAAAAAACTCAAACTTTTTCATAAAAAACTCTCAAGTATCATGGAGAAACCAACACTAACCTACTAACAAATGAAAATGGAAAAAAGATGTCAAACAGAATGATGAGACTCAAACCCCAGTTCTGACAAACCTTTGGGTAGTGAAATGGAATCCAAAGAGACACAGAGATAATGAGTAAATGAGCAATTCCAAGAGACAATGACAAAAAATCTCAAATGCACATGGCATGTACCAGTGAAATCGATCACTTAAATACAACACCATAGTGCTCAGTTTTGATTAGAAGATCAGATTAAAAAAAAAGGGACTACGAGTTCCTCAGAATAATTCAGAGAAAATCCTTTTTCCATAAAGAAAATAAAAAAGTGAAAGGCAAAATCCATCATTTTATCTTGCATTTTAGTTTGCTTCCCTAAGGCAAGTAGACTGACTTACATAATTTCATTTGATTTTCCACAACAAATGCTGAATCTCTCCACTGGTTTCAAACCAGTCTGACAGAGGTCTCACCCCATCTAAGTATTATGGCATTGGTCAGGCATACACATAAAAAACCCTCAAAATACTTGCTGAAGGAAAATCAGTTTAACATTCTTAACAGATGAGAAAATACTTCCAGTGGAAGGTCTTACAAACATCCTAACCACAGGAGAACATCTACTGGGAGATGACTGCTGCCTAAGCTCCCAAAGGTGCACCAGTGTGGATTCTTTTGTACAGTAAGAAATAAAAGTGATATTCTCCCTCCAAGCAGTGAGCCTGTGTTGTAGCTGTGGGGTAACTCAGATTAAAAGCCACACAGCCACAAAAACAAATCCATCAGACACTTTGCTTTGGTGCTCAGCTGTTAAACCAAACACCACTCTGGCTGAGCAACCAATCCAGGCATGGTTCTTTGGGTGGTCTGGTGACCTTACAGTCAAGAGCTTAACAACCTTAAACCATTAAGAACAAACAAACAAAAAAATCACACACACCAAAACCCACGACATAAGTCATGCAGTAGATTTAATTACTCAAGGGTTCCACAGGGAAAGTTAGCCCTCAAATATAATATTAAAAAATATGTGTTAACTAAGTACTTGTAACATCCACCCCCACCCCAACTAATCTCAAAAAACAATATTCAGCAAAGACCAAGGTCAATCTTCCAAACAGAAATGCTTCTTAGCTTATGTTTCTGAATCATACAGGTAGGAGTAAGTTTTTTCCCCTTCTACTGAAGCCACCTTCAATATGACAACGTTTTTCGGGTTTTGACTAAAGGAAGTTATCTGCCATGACAATAAAACAACTAGTGGAAAAATATTTTGTGTGTCATACTTACCTACTGATAACTTAGTCTTTTAAAAGTTAAAGAAATAATTGATGATGTAGATTTCCTAGTCAAGCAGCCATATTTCAGAAATTAATTTATTACAGGGTTGCTTTTAGATGACTATACCTGCTGACTGGGGTAAGAAGGTGGTGGGCTATCCATTTTTGTTTCATCTTTCCTTAATGCCCTTTTTCCTAGGGACATTTCCTCCTTTTGAGTCCCTGGTGGTTCACCACTGCTCTCCCCATCTGCTTCTTCATCATCGGCTTCTGAGGAACTGCTGCTCGTGCTGCTCACCTGAGGAGACTGGACAACATTAGCTCATTAATATGGGGGCGGAGGACAGGCCTTTCTCCAGGGGGCACATCCAACTGCCAGGAGAAGACAGGACACTGCAAATGATGTACCTCATCCTTCAATGCCATGTTTTCACCTCCGCCATTCAGCTCGCTGTGAATTCCATTCATGTTGGCCACAACCTCTGCATCGTCGTAGTTATTCAGTGGGTAGATATCAGCAAACTTTGCTGATAACGGTGCAACATCTTCATCATCGCTCCCACTGCGGGGAAAGAGGCTTCGATAAATCACGGGGCTCAGTAACTCCAGTTACAGTGAAAGCAGCCAGAATGCCAAAATGAAATAAAGTTGAGGGCATCCCTTGTATAAATGTTCCTATTAGGAGTCAAAGGATGGTCTTCCAAGCTGTTCAACTGAACCTACTTTCCTGAGCAAGTAAAATCAAGCACCCTGCCACATAACCCCACTGAACACAGCAGTCACATGCCCCGACCACACACTCAATCAAAAATGAGATTTGCTGCTGGTTTTCAGTAAAATATTTTTCCACCACCATTTTCTGACCAAGAATCTATGGAATTAATAATTGCAGGATACGGATGACCTTTCATTTTATGAAAATAACCTTATGCCAATGATTTAATTCACAAAAATTGTGATGTGGAAAAAATGCAACATAAAGTTCAACTTTTTCCACACATTAAATGTCAAATCAGTAAGTAGGGAACACTGAACACATCACAGTAACTCAGAAGCAACTAGTTCATAGACAACCCCACACCTGCACGCTTCTCAGAATCTGCTCTAAAAAACTTCATGGAATTTTTTGCCATACAGATTAGCTCGTAAAAGCATGTGCATGTTTAATCACTCACTCCAGGGAAATGTTGCAAAGATTGGTTAGTTCATGTTGCTACAACAATCCAGAGCTCTTAGAAGAGCTCTTAAACTGTACACTTTATCTTGTTGCATTCCATAAAATACTGTGCCAAAATTTAATTACATGATGGCACCATTAGGCATATTTCAAATGTGCAATAAAGAAATGAAACACAGCAGATAGTATGAGACATAAAATGGCACCTCCCCAAGGAGCAGTGGTATTTCCCTAAAAATAGGCTTCTTACAGTAAATAATACTTGGATTCAACTAAACTAGCTTCTGAAGAGACAAACTGAACAATTTCTGTCATTTCAGTACCAAAACCAGCAAGTTTATAGAAATGGCAAAGCACACACTTAAGAATATGTAGCTAAACATACCACCACAAAATCTGTTTTCAAGTGTTCCCCAAATGGATTCAGAAACTAAAGTCCTGTTATGGAAGATTAAATCCTTGATGGCAGCAGCTAAACACTTAGAGGAAATGGAACTTTAGTGAGTGACAGTGATCAGAAACACGCCCACACTGCACTGTCCTTGTGTATCACACCACGTTAGCCTGGAACACTAATGCAAATTTCCTTGACTGTGCCTACAGCAGCAACTTCGTTGGTGTTCCCATCAATACCCAAGTTGGGGGTTTTTAAATACTCCTTCAGAACATCACATGACAGAGGAGACTCCTGGTTAGCTGTACCCATGCCAAGTATAAAAGCCAGCCCATCAAGCAGCTTTAACCCTTCAGAACTATGAGGGGGCAGAAGTTCACCATGAGACTAATGCCTCAAATCTGGTGGTCACCACGATCAGGGTATAAGAAAGGGGGTGGCAGATACTTCTGATAGGGACAATAATTTTTAATGCAAGACTCAAGTTAACACAACTTCAACACAATCCTAAAAGTCTGCTAAAAAAGGCTTTTTTGGAACTAAACTGATTCATATGAAATGACAATCCCTTAAAGAAAAGAACATCAGTTTCCTTGCTCAGTCTAGGAAAATGTGACATTTTAAAATGATACTCTAAAGTAGATCAGCATCTGATGTCCTTGTAATCACACAGCAGGAAAGTACTCACCACACACATTTCTAGCAATATTGTTAAGTCAGTATCTTCAGAAATTTTTAAGAACTTCACATGATTTTTATATATATATATATAAATGTGTTAGCATGCATAGAGCACTGGGGTTGTGGTTGGCTGAACACAGGACCATTATTACATAATTTTCTGAGACAAAACTAGCATTACATAATGATAGCCTGCCAATGCCACTTGTCTGCTAAAGTTCAATTCTCTACAACAATGAAAACAATAAAAAGAACTTACAAAGTTGGTGCAGAACCATTATCTGCAAGGATCAGCCTGGGATGTTGCTGAATTGTAATAGGTGAGCTGGAACCTGATCCTGAACTTGCTGAAGACATACTGGGTGGGCGGATCTCGGACAGATAATCCGGAGCAGAATCAATCTGTAGTGGAAGCTGGTTAATGTGGATATCATCCGTTATGGGAGAATCCATGATGCCACACGTTAAAATGTGTGAAAGGCTGCAGTCATCACAAGTACATCTGTTCAAGAATTAAGATTACAGGTTTTTAGAACCTTGTTTAAGTAGCATTGACTTAAAATAACCACATTCTTTGTTACAATATTTTATTTCTTTTTCCTTGAACAAGAAAGTGATGATTTATTATGATTCCAAACTAAAAACATTAGCTCACCTTCTTCTATAATTACAGTTGGGGCAGTCAGGCATGCTCAAACGTGATGACAGCATGTGTCTCATTGTGTCTGTGAAGTTGTTCTCCCCAGCTAGTGCTTTCTTGTTATTAAGCTGAAGTAAATGGTAAAGGCAGCGTTTTAGTAGTGCAAGTCTTTCCATTATAAATTCAATGGCACATAATGACAAGTTACATAAGGAAAAAGGGTTCTTTAGGCAAAACAATGTAAAAGCAGAATAATTCGGAATCATTCCATGAAGGTGGCATTTGGATCATGAGTGAAAAAGGAAGAAGTTCAAAGTTACAAGCAACAAACATCTGGCACTGAGACTCTTCAAATACAGTATGTTTCTCCCATGAAAGAGCAAAGTGGACAAGTCCATCTCCTTGACCCATTTGTACATACACCTCTCATGGTATTTCTGCTGATACATTCTGAACTTGAGCAGTTCTTGTCTTGTTTCATGGTATGTACAAAAGGACGCTGCTGACAAATGGAGAAAGCAAACTCATCCTTAGCTTGCAAAAAAGAACTTGGACTAATTTTGTAGCCACAATGGGATAGAGTGAAGTAACCAAGTAGCTGCCCAAGAAGGGACCTGACTGCATTAGTGAAAAAATACAATAAAAATAACCCCCACCTGGCAGAGGCCTAATCCTGAAGGCACCTAATTTCATTAGATACCTACAGCCTTAGGTTAAACAAGGATGCACCTGAGCTCCCACATCTACAGATGCCCAGACCTGATCCTTGTCTAAGCAGCCATGGTCTCAGAGCTCACTTAAGGCCAATTAGGATCAAGGAAAAAGAGGATTCTTCCACAAGTCCTCAGAGGAGACCTGTATACCAGATGTTCTAAAAACATTGTTAACACAGGCTTATATGTTCCTTACAGGAAAAAGTACTTACTGATGACTGCTTTGAGGCATTGCCAATTTAAACTTAAGTTTATTAAAATGTACTGCCATATTCTCTCTGGCTCAGGCCTGGTGGTTTCTTTCTGCACACTAGTACAGGAAGGGAGAGGTTCTCCATCCAGAGCTGACTCCATTCAAAGCCCACCATACTCTTATTGAATGTATGATGCACACCTGAGCACTTCTGGGCTGGAGAAGAGACTACTGAGTCCTAAACAGGACTTGGATAATAAGGTAGGAACTTCTACTGGCCCCTTTCTGGTTATAGCTTAAAAAAGAGAGTATAGTTCTGTTCAGCCTTTCCCCACAGAACAGATACAGGAGCCATCTCCAAAGTCCCAAGAGATGGAATCATTCGACCTGGTACTGTGGCTCACACTCCAGGCATGCACACAGGAATTTGTCAAACTCTTGAACACCATATTGCCTATCCTGGAGATTAAGACAGCTCCACACTCAATGTATTGGCTGTTTTGGATCCCCTCTAAGGCAGCAAAAATTCACTTTTTTAGTATAAAGATTTTAAACACCTGGGATTCAATCATAAGACTATCATGTTTTTACCTTGTAGTAACTGAGATTACACACTTTTACTTACTCTTCTTGGATCTTACTTTTCTGTATTTTGGCTGATCAAATTTCATGCCTGGCTTAGTTGCAGACATAGATTGCACAGAACTACTACAATATACTACACTACACTCGTTTGCACCTTACAAATATGTGTGTAGCATTGGTGTAACTTAGGATGGTATAACAAAAAAAAATCCTACCTGCTCCTCAATAAAACGCCTCTGTTTAAAAAATTCCCAGTCCTCCTTTAGCATGCGTTGTTTTGTTTTCATTGCCATCTAAAACAGAATTTAAGGAAAACTCATTGACTTGACAATAGAAAACCTACATTATTATCAATTGATCTAAGTTTCATTAAACCTGGCTTATCTATACTACTTTGCAAGTACTTACACCGTTAGTCAATACGAAGTCTATTTTATTTGCTAATAATTTAATTTGAGTCACTTAAACATAAGATTTCATATTCCCTTACACTATTTCTCAGTTTGATTTTCCCACTGTTACTCCTTATGTTAATATTTCTTTTCATTAAATATGTGCACAACATTTTCAATAAAACATGACTGGCATTAAATACTCAACATCTCAGATCCACTAAAATCTATTAAAATCTAGAGATAGGATTTCTGGCAAGGCCTCAACACAGGCTCAAGTGCAAACCCTGATGTACTAGGTGTAGAATGAAGCTCCCCAAGAGTCAAAAGAATCAAAAGTAGTGACCTACACTAACACTATTTAGTACATTTATTCCTCAGTTTTTCATGCCCCTTGATTTATTTAAGGCTGGAAAAATACTTAATAATTATTTGTTTCTCAAATCTTATCATCAATAATGCACACAGAGCCCTAACTTTTGGATACAAATTATATTTTTCTGATTTACAGACTGTGACAGAATGCAAAAGTATCCATAAATTTTAGCACAGCAAAATGCAAGAACAAAGCTCCTGTTGTAGCTCACAACATTTTAACAGTACTACTTCATCAGTGAGAAAAAACAACTACCTAACATTATCTTTCATAGTTCTTTTTTTTCATTTACCTAATAAATAACTAAAACCAAAAAATCTACCACCTTATAGAATATAACAAATTGCTTCATAAAAACAGGTTAGTGAGGCATTAGGTTATACCATTAGAAATCTTTTTTTTCCTCAAAATCATCTTTTTCAAAAGTATGCCTCCAGAAACTGACCAAAAGATTAAAGTCTTACTACTAAGCTATTATTGCTATTGTCATTATCTAACTTAGGAAAATGAAATTCTAAGATGGGGATCTGGAACAGTATTAAGGGGTAAAACTTTGCCTAATTAATTTCTGAAACAATCAGCATCATATTCTAACTATGACTGTGGATTTTGATTTCTCTTGCTCCAGTGAGGTTACATTACCACCAAAAAACGGGTTTATCTTTTCCATGTGTGGTTAATAAAAAAAAAAAATTAAAAAAAAGAGGGTACTGCAGAGCCTGTGGCCAGCAACATCCGAAATTTCATCCTGGGTGCAGTCTCAGCTTCTGAGAATCCCTGAGCTATATTTAAACCCAGCAACACTCACTGGTTTAGGTGCCCTGGCACCCAGCTGAGCCCTCACCATCAAAGACAGCTACCTACGCTCACCATACATTGTAAGAGAAGAGTTTTAATGCCAGAGAACGACGTTTAAAACAGCCAGTGCATTAACTGGGAGCTGCCTGCTCAAGCCTGCCCAGGAACTGTCACAGCAAACAGCATGGAGCGAGTGTTGGTACTCAGCTATCAACGGAACAGGGGCTGACACTCAGCATTTCCACCTTCTGACTTTGCAGCCTTTCCAATACTCCATGGCTGCAAGTATCGTATTGATCCATAAATAATAGAAAATCACTTCTCTCCCTTCTTCCTTTTCCCCGAGGAATATTTACTTGGGCAGAGCAGGGCAGCAGCAACACAATCCACATGCATCATGCCCAAGAGCTCTTCCAGGGAGTGGGAGGTAAATTCGAATGCCAGATACTCAGAAGATCTTCCTCAGATTTAACCAGTGATGAATACAGGCGCTGATAGGAGAGAATCCTCATTCTAGATTTTATTACAGTGTACATACGTGGCACAGCAGCGTATTAAGTGACATGTCTGTGCATGACACAGCAGCCTTACACTGCCTAAAACTACTGCTTGTATTGCTTGCAAAAGCCATTAACTTTGTTTCCCAAGAACATGCAACATAACACACTGTAGGAGAGTCCATTAATTATCTCCACTGATGCCCTGACTACAGTTTTGGGTGTAGTTCCACAAAGGATAAATGAGAACCATTCTTAAATTTTCTTTCCCTTCTAACCTTTCAAACACTAGCAATAAAACCTCACCATTTTGTTAAGCCAAGAGGCAAGCAAATAGTGAATGCATGTTCATTATTAAGATCCAGTTTCCATAGCAGTGGGGCTTTCTGATTTCTACCCTGTTGACAAAAATATCACTGCAAATTCATGTATGATGGTCATACTAAAGGATGTATTTTTCATCAAGAGAGTATAACCACAGGTTACCACCAACATGGGGTTTAAGACATGATTGTGAAAATGCTTTTTTCCACATATAAATACAAATACAAATATCAGTATCTTCTTCAAAATTTAAGTTTTCAAATTGTTACCTCTACCCACCTACCCATTGCAGGTATTTTTGGTCATTAGGAGATAAGTCACCACGTTAAAGTTTCCCCTACTGGGAGAAGGGTGTCTGTTTGCATCGGGATATGGGCTTCACTCAGGAAATTAAAAAAAATATATAACACAGTCCTTGTGGCAGTTGCATGGGAATTTGGTACAAAGAAACACAGAAAAATCAATTAAGAACTTTATTTTGGCATGGTGCAGAACCACCAGCCAGAAGCCTGGTATGGATGTGACTCTACAGAAATGCCATTTTCTTAAAAAACACATGAATAATGTGAAATGAACTGGGCTTCCCTTCTTACTAGAGAGGCAGCATCAGACAGCTATGACACTCTGATACCATGGGGAAAATGATTTCTGTAGCACAAAATGTGAGATGATAAAATTTTACTGAGCTGCAATCAAATATTTAGGTGCACAAAATCTGCCAGACCACGAGAAAACTTTGTAACTGATAGCTCACAGATGCAGTCCCCAAACATAGAACAATCTCTAAAAATAAAATTAGTTATGTCTTGTCTCCATCTTGAAGGTACTGGAATGAATGGTAGAAGTTCACTTAGGTAACAGCTTCTGAAGGACATTTATGATGTACAGTAAGATAAAATATGTTTGTCATCTATAGAAGTAACACAGCGTTACTGAATCTCAAATTGGATCTCCATATTCCTAGAGCTCATAAAATTTCAAAACAGAAGAGATGTTCTTTAAAATCCTCCACCTTCAGGTATTTCCAAGACATTTTTTCTTCCAGAACACTTCAGATTGAACTAAATTGAATTTGAAGCCTTATTGTGAGGTTTCTAAGAAAAGTAGCTCTTTGAGACAAAAAGCATGAGAAATTTTCTTTAAAGAATATAAAAAACCACTTGCAAAATAAACAGCTATTTTTCTGAAAAGTAAGCTCTAATCAGTGTAGGAGTCAGCACAATAGCATGATTATTTTCTGAAACAGCTGATTCTTCTGAATTCATGCTATCAGAACATATACTTTATAAATGCACAACTTCAAAGGCCTCAAATACTTGTGTATTGAGACAAACTGGATTTCCCATTTTGACAACAGCACACAGTCCATCATACTGTGCAACACACAACAGTTACTAAAAGCAGTATCTTCCCCTGGATTTCATTTAGTGCAGGTATTATTTTGGATGCTTAGAGGGTTTTGTGGGATGAGTTGTTTTTTTTTTTCTCCCTATGGTTAATTTACTGGCTAAAGTAACTAAAAAATGTTAAAAGACTACCTCTAAACAACGACACAACAATCTGCTCCAACAGTTTAAAGATGCTCTTGCACAATCAGCACTAAGTACTGGTATGTTAGTGTTCTTTTCTATTGTGAATGAATGACACCAAGAAAAAAAGTTACACTTTGTTGCTTCCAAGCTCTGGATAAAAATACCAAAGAAACTGTTCTTCACCAAAGGCACAGCCCTGCATGGGCTGCTCCCTGCACAGTCAGTCTTGAGACTGTTTGCATGACTCTTACCTGCTCATCAACATAATCATCTATTCTTTTCTGGCACTCAAGCCACGCTTCAGCAACTTGGCCCATTTCCTGTTCCAGCTGATGGTACCTTTGCAGCAAGGTACTGTACATGTCTTCACTACAGGAATCGTGTGTTGTTCCAAGCCTGGAAGTTCAAACAGCACTTGTTACAGGACAGACATTTCACTGAAGAATCATGCCTCTGAGTTCTGCCAGCCAAAAAAAGAGTGGTTACAGTGCAGTTATTGACACACCTAGGCCCACACTGCTGCTTGTATCCCAAAATTGACTACTATTTTTGGTAGCTTTTCAAAAAATATCCCCAAACTGCTTATTGCAATCTTCTGTAACCAACAATAGCAGGAATGTGGGAAGTGCCACATGGCTAGAGCCTCTTTCCCATGAGCAACCAGATGACAAACCTACTGAGCCATATTTATTCAAATTTTGCTTCTTGATATATTTATCCTTCCAGATTCTATGGGCTAATTATACATGTTGACTATTTACTGAAGAGCTATATAATAAAAATAAAGCCACAAGCTTGGTAAGCAGAACTCTCATGGCCAATGCTAAAAAGATTACTAGACGAGTTGGAGTTCCAGGTGGGAAATGTGCTGCAGAACGAGGGAGGTGAGATACAAGCAGTTATTTACTATCACTTGAGCAGCACTAAATTCTAAACATGGTTATGCCATTCACTGATCACTGTTGCTGTGAGGAGCCTCAGAAACAGGAGACAGTCTTACCTCCCTTTCTACTACTACATTTTTGCACAGCATCATCAAAATGCTTCTTGAGTAAATATGCAAACTCCCAATATATTGACTTTAGAAATAATAAAAGAATTTAAAAAAAATTCTATGTGTGTTTAAAGGATATTGATTTGTAATGACCTGTTGATTGACACAAATAAACTGAAACTTTACAACATTTCTCCTGCTAAGTAATTGAGGAGAAACTGGCTGGTAGTTAATCAGGCACAGAGGCTGTGGCTAGTCAGAGCGAGTACCAAAACACCAAAACTTGAAGCATCTCAAAATGAGGTATCTAAGCTGAGTTACAGCATTTGAGGCAGGTTTGTTACAGATTTTCATTGCAACAGGATGCCAACCCAACCTAATCACACAGTCCTGCTTGTCACCTGGCAGAGGACTAAGCCCTTAATTTTAACTTGATAATTAATACAATGAAGAGCTAAGCACACAGACAACTCAGTAAGCACCAAGTCACAGCTGTCAGGGTGACTTCACCAACAGAGTCAAATTTGTTTTATTTTGTTGCTTTTCCCAGAACCTGCAACACAACCACTTAAGAAAGGTGCATAAGCAATTCTGCACACTAAAACTTGGGAAGTTCACAGTTGGAAGAGCAGAAAAAAGTTTCAAGGGATACAGTGACTCTAGAATAAAACACTGCTGAGTAGCACTCTTCTTCCAGACACTTGTGCACAAATTATTTTTTAAATATGCTCATAAGTTAGAAGTAAAAGAATTAATTTTTAAAAATTTAGATTAGCAGTGCAAAAGAACAGCATTTACAGTTTCATTTTTTATTGTGATTCCGACAAAAGGTTAGCATGGTACTAGTAAGTACACTCTCCCCCCACCCTGGCAAGTAAAAAGCAACAATCTAGATAATATTTCCATCCTGTAAACAGAGGTGGAATATATTCCTGGACTGCAGTAAACAAGGTGATAAAAAGTATAACACATACATAAAACTTAACAAGAACTGCTCCATATAAAGTAGCTGGATCTTAAAAGCTGTACCTCTTGACAAAGGTCCTACTGCATGCCTACATATTTTGATTAGGAACCCGTAATTTTTTGGACAACAGCATTTAACTGAAGCTGTGTAAACACCCTGAGCATTGTCACATCCCATTCTGGGAAAGCAAAGAGGACAGAGCAGGCCCAGGGACCAGTTACATCATGACCAAACCCCAGTGAGACAGTCTGCTGAATGCAGAAGGCATGTCAGTGGTTGTATGTAATCAAAAGCATCTTAACTTAAGTGAGATATTTAACCTCTAAGAAAGAGAATCTTCATATTGACACCTTCATCAGAGGTAACAGACACTCACCTTGGAAAGGACTGGATTTCGTTAAACACTGATTATGAAATACAGCCTTATGAGATGTTGTGTCTGACCCAGCAGCCCTGCTGATTAATTAACTCTTGCTAAGCCACGGACAGCTCTCACAGCTGGTGTGCCGACTGTGCAGCTGAGGGAGGCTCCTAAACGAGCCACAGATGTTGATGAGGCAGCCAAACAACATACAAGACATTAAGGCCCTGCTGGTTTACCCTGAGCAGATGACCAGTTTCAGATGTGAAATACTGACACAGCTGATATCCTGTGGGCTACTAACCTCCATCCCCACAAGACTGCTGTTTAAACCTCCCTATGTGAACATCTTTTCTAGTCTGACATCTGATAAACACCCTTGGAACTAACTACAGAACAGCAACTACATATTTGGAAAAAGCCAGAGACATACAAAAATATTAGTGATTTAAGTAAGGGATGGAAGAGAGAACTCCCCAAATCTAAGCAAAGCTGAGATGCCAAAACACCATTTCACATTTCTTTTCTTCACGAAGAGAAAGCAATGAGGCCAACATTTTTTTGTAAAGAAACTGGCACCACCTTCTCCACTGCTCACAAATGATTCTGTACTAACTAAAGGATCAGAGGACCAGGCTGATCCCTGTTTCTCCTCTGATGATATGAGGTCCCTGGTGAAACATTTCTCCACCAACTTCTGATGGAAGGCAGATTACCCTCCAGAAGGATTTCTCAAGGAAGGATACCAAATTCTCTCACTTCAAGACCCAGAGAAGACTCAAAAGTAAAATCCCATGAGACTCTGAAAATAGACCTGATCTACATTTACTAAAGAAAAACAAGACATACACTATATAACATAGAAATCACAGAACAGGAAGCTTGTGCTGAACCTCTCCTTTGAAAAACACTGACGTGAATCAATCCAAACAAAACTGTAAGTTTAAGGGTGTTTCAAATAAACTACTCAGTGAACACAAAGGTACTGGAAAAAAAAATTCCTGTAGGAAGAGATTCTGACTTCATCACATGTAAGCTCTGAATGTAGTTGTCACTACAGCGACAGCAAAGTAACAACCTCTGTTGCCCAGAGTTGAATTGTAGTAGCACAACAGGTAAATGAAAACAATCCAACGCAAAAGGCCATAAACTTCACAAAGACCGTTGTCAGTTGTTCAGATGAAGGCAATATAAACAGCCTTGGTATAGACAGGGTTGCTAGAGTAAAGAGATTCAGAGAAGCCTTGTCAGAAAGCATGGACATGACAGAAGGATACCCACTGAAGCCACAGATCACTGAAAAAAACCCATGAGAGAACAACGTGCTGTTGAACACAGCAACACAATCAGCTGTCTGGAGAAGGAAAGCTTTCAGTGCCAACCCAGCCTCATGTAAACAAACTGGGTAACTTATGAGGGACCTTAGGCTTCTGGCTGAGCCCAGCAACAATTAAGTTTTCTTGCCTTTTCTTGTTTTCCCTCTTTAGTATCTCCTAGCAAAAGGAGAACTCATCAGAAATTTCTTTATTCACTGTGAGCAACATCTCTTCTGACAGACTGAATCGAACTGTTCTTGTACCATGGACAATCACCCAAGACAATACCTTTAAAACACATGTACATAGAGCATAAATGTGTCCTCAGCAGAAACAAGACTGAAAGGTCAACATGAACTCTCCATGACTATACTGTAAAAACGTTGGAACTTAACATAAAGAATAAAATTTCTATTAATTAATACCTCTTTCCCAGGAAACTCAAACATTTAGCCAGTACACAAATTACAAGCAGAGAAACCCTATCAGGAAAATACCCAATTCAAAGCCTGAGGAGCTTTGAAGTCATGAGACCTACAAAGATATTGCTTTCTCCACTGAAAAGACTGCTTAGAACTCCAAATGAAGCTTTTTGTGCACTGTGGGAGCAGAAGGCAACGAGGCTTTAGTTTGCCTGTAGAGCTGCAAAGACACAGCAAGGGAAAGCAGCACTACTCAGTCACACCATCAGTATTTTCACAGGGCACTCACTGACAGGGTAAAACCTACAACTAAGCAGATTAGGGTTGTAATTCTTCTGACAACCAAGTTATGACAGTAGGCTGCTCAGCCAACAACGTGGCTTTCAACACAGAGCCACAAGGATTTTTAGCTATTCAACTGTAGCAGAACAATTTTTTTTAAACACTGTGGTTGCAAACATGGGTTTTCATTTCTCCTTTAAATTACAAAACAAAAGTTAAACTCTACCTTAGCTGTGACACCAGTGTTGGCAAGCTATTCTGCAGGAGTGGCTCAGAAAATACCAGATTTTCAAACAGATGCTTGTTGTGCAATTCCCATGTCACCTGAAATTTCTTCAAATGTTCATTTTCCTATAATAATAGAACAACCAGAAATAAGACAGGGTTAGGGAAAAAAAAAATCTGTCCAATGCAAAACTTTGTTTTAGAAGTCAAGTTTCCAATCTACTGGCAGGATTAACCAGGTAAGATCTTAAACTGTTTTAATATCCAGAAACTCAGATTTTAAGCATTTTTAATGACTCAAAACCCCATAGTTTCATTCTTTGTTTTTTTCAATTGTCATGAATTAGGAAAAAAGAAAAAGAAAATTCAGACTAGATTGTTCAAAGCTCCGATTCATTTCTGCAACAAAAGATGTATTTTATGATCTGAACCTGTAATTCTCTGGTTTTCTTGTCAAACAATTGTCTATTTCTGATTATTTTTCAGTTCCTTAAACTCATCGAGTAAGACAGATACACAATGAAAACAAACTCACAATAACAGTTCTCCCAAGTACAGCTTAAAAAATTAAGTTTTCTAAACAGATGAGACCGACAGCTTACTTCTCTAGTAAGCACAATATTTTTGTACTTGATATTATTTAACATATAATTTTATGTAACTTCAAGGCCTAAAACTTAAAACTATTATCACCAAAACACCAGAATTCACGACAGGTATAATATATTTTTCAAGTCAGCATATAGCCAGCAGTATGAAGGTTTTCTATACCAGGACTCACCCACACAGAGAATTAAATTCAAGTCTTCTGGCTCTCGGATCAGCAAGTGGGCCCTATGCATTATAATCTCCAATACCCAGAAACACCAGAATACTCTGGAATTTTTAGGCTTTGTTAAGCATAGTGGGTTAAAAAAATCCAAACTAATTTATATCAGACCCAAAGATGAGACTATCAGTATTCAAAAAAAGAATTAAGTTTTATTATTATTTAAGAAGGTTGGGTGGTAGGTTTTTTAAGTTACACAAGACACATGTAGCTTTTCACTGAGTCTTCAAAATATTCAATATTTCCATAAATTTCTAACAATTTCTCAAAGGTCACAGCAGTGGGTTGATTTCTTAAGGAACTTCCATATTATGCTGTAAACAAAACCATCAGTGCTTATCCACAAAACCTTGTCTCTCAGTTCACACAAAGCACTGCCAGGAGTGTTCCTCTCCAGGCTGCTATGCCGTGTATTGAGGGCCCTTCTGGACTGATCACAGTCTTTACAACCTGCTGTCAGTATAATCTGTCATTCCCCAGTGGGGCACAAGGCTTTAGTTCCTGCTCTTGAAGTCAGATGGATTCCTTTGAAAGGAAGGACAACTGTTCATAGTTTCACTGAGAAATTAGTTCCTCACAGGTGCAGGTTCAAGGCATTATATGTCTTTGTACAGTGCACTACGTGCAAAGCTTTCATCTTTAAAGGGAAGGCTGCACCAAGTTTAGAGATCTTGGCTGCCTTTTCTGTATTTCAGCTGGAAAGATTCCTTCTTCCATAGTGCAGTGCTATCTTGAGAGGAAACATCCATGCACACTGAAGAAGCTACTGACCCTACTACCTGTGCTGAAAGCTTGACATACTACTCCATTTAATAAAAAGGTTGTTTAATAAATCTAATAGATGTATGACAAGAGAGGGTACCCTGCATTCTCATCTTTCAATTTTTGAATGTCATAGCTTAGTAGAAAGAAGTTTTCAGTACTTACTGGGCTACAGAAGGAAAAGGACAAGAAAAATCCAGCATATTTTGTGTTTTCTTACGCTTTTACTGCACTTTGAATTTTATCAGAAAAGGGGTAGATTATGGAGTTCAGGCATCCTCTTTCTTCTCATGGCTGTTACCCTCAATCTCTCACACCCACCAAGTTTTTGTTCACAATAATTGCCAAGGAAAAGGTATCAAATGGTTAATTTCAGATCAGCTGTGTAATTCTGGTACTAATGGGTTCATTATTGGCAGATCCACTTTGAGAAAGTGAATATTTGTACTGTAAACCATTCACTTTTCAAATGAACAAGCTGCAAATCAACCTGAAGACCAATCTTCTCACAAGCACCTTGCTAGAAACTGAATGACTATTAAAAGCAGCCAATACACAGGAGATGGCAGTTACCTCAAACCTGTATCTAAGTGATAAAGCTGGGGAAGATAATACAGACAACAGGAAACATGCAGCATTGATAGCACACAAAAAGCATTAGATATGTTTAAGCTTCTTAATAGAAATGTTTTCCTCCTTTGACAACTCAATTTCACCAACAGCACTACCTCGGTAAGGACACACTGTTTCCCCTGCATTTTATATCCTCACCTGTGGCCATCACAGTCTATTTACTGTCTATTTTTCCTTTCTTTACAAATTTAGACAGTCACTTTCAGCTGGTTGGCAATAAAAGCCAAATTCACCAGTTTATCCACTTTTTTCCTACTTGCACGAAGTTTGCACAAGAAAAGGAATGTACAGGATAAGGACACTAACAAAGGATTATTAGCAGAACAGGATTAACAACCTTCTCAAGCCTTAAACAAGTAGAATTACACAAGTTGTTTACTGTATTACTCACTTGTGATGGACAGTTACTCAAGAAGAGATTTTAAAGGCTATTGCTTGCTGACAATATAATCCCAAGACTAACACCACAATCAGTCAATAAAAAAAGCATTTCAGAAAGAACTTCAGAAATAATAAATTACACAGCAGAGTAATTTCAAGGCAAGAGAAAAATCTTTTCAAGTAGCCATTCTTGATTGTAAGTGAAAAGAAAAATTGAAAATTGAAACAACACAACTTAATGCTACACATAAAAGTCTGTGTCGTTTAAACACGGATGTCAAGAGATCATTAAAGATTAACAGAGAAGTGTTTCCCACATTTTCAAAGGCACTATCTGATATTTTGTAAATCTGCTTAAATGTTTGGTTTGGAGTAAGTACCACAAAGTGTAACCCACCTCTTTCTTTACAAACAAAATATAATTTCATTAAATCGCTGTAAGAGGTGCCCACTCTGCACTTCTGAATACTTAAAATCTGCATTTTCAGATTCTCCCTGTCTCCAAGGATGCACACAACAAGAACCTTACATTTTACAGCCATAGAAGCCCCCTGGGTGAGCCCAGACCCAGCCTGCAGGCATCCCCCCCAGCAGGAGAAGCACACAGGCTGTTCCCTCAGCCTTACCAGAGTAACGAGGAAGGCGCTGATTGTACACGCTGCCTGACAGAGTGCACTGTATTCTTCAAGTAGGAGTGAGATGAACTGCTGTGCCTGTGGTGGCCCTTCTGTCACTAATGTAGATGCAACTTTCGATCCCAGTGACAAGTGTCTGAGCAGGCGAACCTTCATTTCAAGCACGTATTCCCTGGCTTGCTGCTCCAGCCGTTGGTAAAGCTGGTACGGATCCCTTTCACAAAGCCTGTGTTTTTAGAATATTTGTGATCAAAAAAGAAACAACAAAAACAGCACACAAAAGAGCATGTAATCAACAGTTTTCGTTTTCCTAGAAATACTTGGCAGCTACCATTATCATCCTCAAAAATAACCTCAATGGTTGGGGTTTAGAGAACTACCTTAAATCCCAAAGAACACAGTCCAGCCCCCACATCTACACTGTGGAACTGAGCCCCAGGGCAGCTCTAGGACTAGGATGCCTCCCACCTGAGGAACAAAGTGGCTTAGGACTTCACTATTTCACTTCAACTTGTGAGCCTAAAATCTTAGCTCAATTGGCTTATAACCCTACAGGCACCCAGATTCTTCAGACAAGCTTCTTCACAACTTCTCCATGTGACACATTTGTGTCTACAGAGGAGAATTAAACACAATGGCTGCTTTGAAGCACTTTAAATAATTCAATTTTACTCTAAAGGTCTGAGGAGAGTTTAAGCACTTATCTCACTTTTTGTACAGCACAGGGAGGTGAGGAAAAAGAATTTCTTCCTTTTAAACATAAAGTCCTTGTTCATAGCACAGTCTTAGGCGTGCTACCTAAATGGGTTTTCTTGTGTTTGTATTTCAAACTTTCAACACCTACACTGACTGGCTTTGTTAAAAAGTTCTGCATGACATTAATACTACAGACTGGACACACTGGTGCCTGCTCAAACTCTGTCCCAGTTTTATTTCACACTTTAGAGACCATATGGAACTTCAGTGAATAATAATCCTACTGACATTTAAGGATTCCTTCTCTGAGACCCTGCTTCTGCCTTTGTCTTTTAATAATCTCTCTCAAAAGTGAAAAACAAGTCGAGAGCAAACAAAGCTCCTGAGTATGTAAGAAAGGTACATAGTATACATTCAAATTTCCAAAACTTTTCCATTGAAGAGGAAATGCATAAAATCAATGACCATTTCAGCCGTGATTCAGTTCTAATTACTCACACACTATGCAACATTTAAACACCTTCAATTTCAAAGCCTATGCTGTGTGTTTTGATCACTTAAATAAACACAGGGCAACTAATAGGCAGGCACACTATATTGCCCTGCTTGTACAGAACTCATCTTCCAACCCACTTAGTTTTTATATAACTGAAGTGCAAGAAGATTATTTAATTATTCATCAAGGCTGGTGCAGGTGTACAGTCATATGAAGAGCAGTGTTAGGTAACTATAACCTTTCGAAAGTTTCTTTACTTCACCTGCATTTAGCTTCAACTAGAAATTCCACATAAGAACTACAGCTGGTCAGACCTCAGTATATTAAGCACATACAGAACCAAAAAGAACAACTATTCCTTGGCCACACATTAAGACAGAAACGGAGATGATCCTCCTGGAGCACTTTAAGGACTGCCATGCTTTTCTTAAAAACAAAAAACCCACCACTGAGGATCTCCTTGAGCCCATCTTCACCTTCACACCTAGAGAAGCTACAATTTTGACTTCTAAAATGAGAAAAAAATTTTCTTGGAATCCATCTCATCTAGTAATCAATGGATATTTCTTTTTTCCATTTTTATAAAGTCTCTTCCAGCTACAGTAAGGTGCAAGCTTAGTTTGACAAGGTAAGAGTTTCACATGGGGCAATTCCAGCTTAACAGTGTCTCATGAAAAATCACCATCTCGAGGTCTTTTGAAGAATAAGATTCTGGGACCCTTCCATAATTATACATTTATATTCCTATTGCAAACAGCATATGAATTTAATAGCTTCCCATGCACTCAAACTAGCATTGAAAAATCCTGCACAAAATAGAATTACTATTCTTCAAAGTGATATACCTGTCCACCAGCTCTTTCATTCCTTCTTTATCTGGTACCAACGACTGGTCTTGGTCATCTGCCAGAGGGGTCCCAGCTTGGCGATATATACACCGAACCATGTATCTGACTTCTGACCAGTAATTCTGAAGCTGCTGAGGTTCACGTTCAGGCTCTGCTGAATTTTCTCTGCAAATAAAGACGAAAATGATTACCCTCTGTTTGTAAACATCACACAGCTGTATTGATTCCAACTGTTACGGGGGGGAAAATAAAGTATATCTGAAAATGCTTAAAACACGAAACTGGTTAAATATTGCCATCCATAAATTATTGTTACAGTCAGGCAACCTATTTAGAGGAGTTTAAGCGCACACCTACAAAGAAGCCACACCACTGCCGACAGTGTGCCCACAGCCACCACACTGCTGAGTCTGAACCGTTCCTACCTGCGCTCACTGCAGACTGCACAGTCGCATTCCACGTCTGAAGAGGAGGAATTGCTCAGATCTGCCGCAGGCACTGTCTGCGCACCAACAGTTATTCTTCCTCCTCCCACAGATTCCTGCTGTGATCCACTGTTTCCAAGAGGCATGTGCAAAAGGAAATCTTGGCTCTGAAAGAAAAGCAAATCAAACAGGTAGCCTTCAGTTTGTAAGGTCTGAAAGGTTAGGAGGTAGGCAAATATTGAAGTGGTAATTCTTACTGCTGCAGGTATTTTGGGAGGACACTCCAAACAGGCATAAATAAATTGTCTACGAAAAGCTTAAAAACTGCAAGAGATGGACTGAGAAAACCAATGATACAGAGTTTCATTTCTAATAACCAAAGTATGTTGGTTATAATTATCAGCTTTATGTACTTCAGCATAAACAATGAACTAAGCTAAAGGAAGGCTTGCATCACCCATGCTTAATCATAAACCAGTAATATCTCTGCAGTCTCCATTCAACAGTATGTTTAGCTTTTGGAGCTAAACAGTCCCTTCTAGCAAAAACCACTGCATCTCCCTGTTTGTAACAGCCAGACATAGTACTCCTTGGTAATGGCTGTCAGAAAGCTGCTGTCACTGGGGATGGATGTGATCTCCTGCATACAGCACTGCTCAGTACCAGCAGATGACAGAAGACCGATGGTATTTTTGTCTCCAGTTTCTCTCCCTTCTCTGTGCTCCAAGCCCAGCATATGCCATGGTTCCCTCCTGCACCCTCCTAAAGCTGTTACCAGCTTTCTGTGGTACTGGACAAGAGACATCTCCACAGCAGTAGCATGACTGAAGTGGTTTTTTTGTGCCCCAAATCCTGGATCAGGATGCAGAAAAGGGAAAACAAACCTGCAGGCATTTATTACCAAGCAAGGCAACAAGAGCAACAGCAACCTGAACACAGGAGCATCTACAGCAAACTTGTACTCTGCCCTGCAGTGATTGGTAAAAAAATTTTTTTAGCCCATTTTGGCATTTTTTCCCAGCTGGCTTCTCTAATTTGACTAGCCACAAAATCTACTTGGTTGTTTTTTTAAGTTGAGATTCCAAACTTAGAAGACTTTTGCCGTTTGTTTTTAAAAATTAATTTTTAAAAAATTAAATGCTCAGTAAAAACTAAAAAAGTGCCGTGAATTTTTATTCCATCTGGAGTATCTACAACTTAACAAAAGGTTTAGGAAGCAATCCTGCCTTACCTGCATTTGTAGAACACTTATTTTCTTTATTCATTCACTAAACAGAGCTTAAATATGTAAAACCCTTTGAATAAACTCAACAATAACCTGCCTCAGCCTTGCTGTGCTTTGAATTCTCTAAGATGTGTTTATCATCGTACTACCAGTATAATTCCCTGAGATATGGTCTGTTTTAATTAATTTTACTACCCGTGCTAATAGCAGGAATATCTGTAAACACAAGTTGTGTACAAGTGATTGTCCTAGTTCAGCAGGTGGGACCAGTTTATCACTGTGTGGGTGTGACCAAAGCTGTGTATTCTAAACCCTCTGAGTCATTTCCCATGACCTGTTAACAATGGACCATTTGTAGCAGCTGCCCAGGGCACACCCAACCCCTCAGGATGTAATCTGGGTGTGAAAGACACCTGTGAGATAAGAGCTGTGATAACTCCCCTCTAGGAAGTCGTTAGCACCTTCACATCCAGCCTGAGGGGTCATGTCTGCTAATGGGCCTTCAATGATTCCAAAACATCCCATGACTCACAGAGTGAGATCACCCATTGTGGAACTTCCTGCCCTGGGGGAGGTACTGGGTGGTCCCCACTTGCATCTGAGGGTACATAATCTGGGGGTCTGGGAACTTCTGGGACCATTCATTAGATCCAGAGGAGGATCAGAGCCTCGACAGGAGGAGACCAGCACTCTCAACCAGACTGCGACCCTCATCTGCACCAACAGGTTTTTTCTTTCCCTTCTTTTTTCTTTGCACTTGAGGTAACCACGTGGGGCTCAGCACAGGGGCCAACAAACACCATTGTGTTTGTGCCCCAGGGGGCTGGGTTACACTTCTGGGTTTGGTGGGTTAAAACCATTTTCTCTTTGTGCCACTGTATTTATTATACTATTTTTTATTAAATTGTAACTCTGACTTACAATCTCTTTTGTGTTGGGTTTGTTTCTCCTGCCGGTTTACCTTTAAACCAGCACACTGACATACTCTTAAATTCTCTGTACAGAAAACTATGTTAACTGTGCTTTTAGCATGAGCTTAACAACACACACTACACAATCTTTCTTCACACTGATTTATTGAAATAAAAATCTGTATGTGCCTTTGGGTATGTGCACACCCTGTTAGTTCTCTGCAAGGAGATGTCAGCTGGAATCTATAATACTTCCAATTATCCTAAGTGTGTGGCTTCCCAGATCAGTCAGAGGATTTGGCTCTGCAGTATGGCATAGTTTACTTCAAATAAGGTTCTGCTGGACCTGTCAATGAACTTTTAGTATCTTTCTGCTATACTGAGCATGGCTCTTACATGAGGCTGAACTCACAACTTAAAACATTAGCACCGTGTATTGAATTGGTGTCTGCAGTGCTACCCAGAATAGGAAATTGTTATATGCATACTAGGCAAAGTTGTGCTTCTCTATTAAAAAAAATACAGGAAGGAAAAGATGGCAAAACTCAGCAACGCAGGGAAGTGTCAGTGCAAGTTCAGTGACTCAAGAACACCTCTGAAAGAACAAGGAAAACTCAGACAAAGAGGGGAAAATACAACATGAGCAGATAGTACAGAAAAAAGTGTAATGAGTAAGGCCATGTTTGTAAGGGTAGAAGCAGCTGAATTTAAGGAAAAGGGTTAAGGACAAAGTTTGAGATCCAGTAAATTAAAAAGCAAAAGACCCAGAAAGAAACAGATCTAAACCTTGCTCTTCTCAAAAATCAAAAATTCAGATTAAAACTCTGCATTTTTGAAACAACTTGCCCTTTCAGTTTAGCTCATAGGCAAACCAACTAAAAATCTACTAAAATGCATTCTAAGCATTTACAGTTTCAGTGGTTCCAAAGCACAGAGCGCCATTCACCCACAACAACACACCTACTGAGTCTGAACTGAAGCACTTGAACTTACCACAAGAGATTGCTCTATTGTCGCGTGCCTCTCCTCCTTTTCCACTGTTCTTCGACAGTCTGGGCACACCCACAGTGGAAGATGCAGCATATTGTTTGCTTTTGGAGATGTGGAAAGTGCTGTTTTGCTAGAATTTTTAATTCCGCTCTCTGAAAGCGAAGTATCTTTGCGTTCACTTCTACAAAGAAGACAATGCTCGCCAGTCGTATATGGTGCCCTTTGGCCCAAGCCAAAGGTAAATGGTGTCTGCAAACAAAGATGTTGACAGATTACTGGTTATTCACGGAATAAATACCAGAAAAACTTACTCTGAGATTTGAAACAATCAAAAACCCTCCAAAAATAATGCATTTGTCTCACTAGTCATTATTAAATGGTGACTATTTTGAGTGTCCCACGATTCAACACATCAGTCTCAGTATCTCAGAGGCAAACAAGTCAGACTATGAATATATTCACACTTGGATGGTTTCAGGGAGCATGGCCCACAGCCTTTCCCTGTGAAACAATTCAGCCTAGATGCAATAGTCTACCAAGAGAAAATAAAAAGGGATACTACAATTCCCTTTACTGTTGTCATCCTTACAGATAAAAACAACCACTCTTTGAAGTTCATGTAACCTCCTTTTTATACAATCTGCAGCAAAGACATTTTCAGCTAAGCTTATTACAGAAGTTTAAACAGAAGTTTAAGTCAGTTACAAGAAAACCAATCAGTAGGGTCTTAAAATCCACTATCAGCCACTGAATAAAGTAGACTTGGTAACAGGATGACAGAGGCAGGTCAAAACCTAAATTCTCTTCCAAGCTGCTACTCTGCATGCAACCACAGCTCAGCCACGAAATGCTGATTATTCACCAAGACTGACAGAGAAAAACAAACTGGGCAGCACAAGACAAAGAGAACTCAACCTCATGAGACATGAATGAAGTTAAGATGAATGGAACAAAACGTTGTGTCATGGCAGAATCAGAGATTTGTCTGGTTGTATCACAGCTACCAGCTCTGCCTTAATTAGAACATTGTCTACATAACCCTCAACATCATTAAAATCTTTCTCAAAGCAAATTTAAATAAGTAATTCAGGCATCCTTCTCAATATTGCTCCAATCTCAATAATAACAAAAATATTGCTTTAAAGATCTTGTAGGGCTGAACTGCACAAGCACAGGTGAAGAGTTTTGCAGGGCAAAGGACAAGTTCAAGCTAAAATAGAATTCATTAACTCTCTTCTCACAGCAACTACAAATCAATTCCCTATTGCTGACATCTAATGAAAAACAGCAGAGCATCACAAACTCTGATTTTTGTGTTCTTCACATTTGTAAAACTGACAGACTCAGCAACATGGAAAGAAGAACTAAGAATTCTAGACATGAAAAAAAAAAAACAACAGAAACCCCACACTGAATTCATCTCCATAATATCTCCCTATCTTTCAGAGCTTCATGAGAAATTTAACAGATTTAGGAAAAACAGCTAATCTCTTTACTCATCAGTGCCACCTCTAGAACTCACACCTAAACACTTAAGGCAGGAAAAACAACACACTCTCTCCAGAAGTCGACTGCAGGTTTGCAGGAAACCTTCTTATTTGGGAAGAGTTGCTCTGCCCCCTGAAAGGCTGGGAAGGACCAACTCTTGTACTGGCTCTACAAGCACAAACAGATTTCTCAAGCTAAACATTCCTCTTTGCTGATCTGTACTCAGCTGCAGATCTATTAATGCCTAAAAACCCTGCATGCAGGAGGCCATGGCTGCTTATGAAAACCCTCAGTTTCCTCCTTAAATTTTTTTGAAGCCACGTTAGGTCCCTGTTGGAATGCTGAGATCTTCACAGCTATTGCAGACAAATCCTTACGAACATCATCTGGGGACATCTTCCAACAAGTAGGAAAAGCAGAAGGCAAAATGTACAAGTTCAGAAGTTAAGACAACCTGACACTCTTGTGCAAAGGTAAAGGTCATGGCAAAATCACCCCAGACATACTGCAAGGCCTTACAGAGGCTAAAGATGATGGGATGTAATTTGCTTAAAGCTGCACCACAGTCATTATAAAAGCCATGGCAAACACAGAAGGAACAACAATCTTCAATCTGGCACCTCACAGACTCAGTAAAACCCTAACAATTCCCCCACTGGGCCCATATTTAGGACAGGTATGAGGTTTAAATTAAAGAACTTGGTTCCTAGAGCACAGTGCACATCACAAATGAAACTTTATCTAAGCAGTTTATTCTTAACAAATTAGAACTTTGATAAAATCTAGACCATAAGCATCTCAGACTCCTGCTATAGCTCTGTCACACTAAAATGAAGCTGTGAATTGCAGCTTCTTACTTATTTAAAAGATGACAAATGCAGTGACTGTTCATGTGACCATCTCACCAGGAGCAGTAAACTCTTCCTGGATTAGATGAGCTTGGAATTAGGTCACATACACATTTGTATGTGTCTTCAGAGCAATCAGGGCAAAGTGCACATTTTGAGAAAAGCAAGATATTTTTCCACTAGTCAGGCTTCAAAAAATGTGGGATGCAGCTCCACAGGAAAACACCCAGTCTCACTTTCTCTCAGAAACATGTTCAGATGTAACATTCATAAATGAAAGCTGGAAGTAGGACAAGTTGAAACAGAAATAACTGCATCTCTGCTATGTATTTAGATTTATTTCCAATAATAACTTTATTACCATAAAACTGCATAGATTTTTTTAATATCCATGTCCAATTTCAAGCATATTATAACAATAAAATTTTACTTTAAAAACTACCCTTTCACTGCTATTTAAAGCTTGACTAGTGAAATCATCCCAAACTGACTTAAGCTGGCAAAGTCCCAGTCTCAAACAGAATTCTATTTGAAGAGTTTGCTGTGGTACATTTAATACTGTTCAGTATCTTCTCCCACTAGTAAATAATTCTGCTATCATAGACACCCACAAACCTTGTCTGCACTTACTTGAGAAACACCCGTGAACTCTGATCCAACAGTACTGTCTGTAAACTGTGTACCATTTAGCGAAACCTGGAAAAAAAAGAATGAGTTGGTGACAACAGCCTGGTAATGCTGAAAGACCATTATAAAAATTAAACAAAACCCTCCCCTGTATCTGAGGGTTGACAAAACAGCTTTTCAAACCTCAATGATTTTTTTAACTGCAGAGATGGAAAACTTCTCTTTTGTAATAAAAGTTCTACAGATGCAAAGATTTCAAAAGCTCCTTTGGCACAGTAGCTGTTCCAGTAGCCACTCTGAGGTGAAAGAATTGAGAAAGGAATACGCAAAATTCACAAACAAAAGTGCATTTTTCCTTCAGTTTTTGATTGTTTGCAATTAGCTTTTAAACTTCTATTGTGAATTGAAACAATTAGAATATTTTTGCCTTTTGAAAGCTGAACACAATACTGCCTAGTAAAATATGCAGTATTAACCAGGAAGAGTATTCCACAGCAACCCTCCAAACGGCACTCAGCTGTTCTGCTGCAGCCTTTCCTCCTGCCCCAGGGTTGTAACTCCGACAAAACCCCTGAGATCTTTTCCGCACAAGCATTACAGAGACACAAGGTAGCAATGAAGGGCCTTTTACAAGCCCCAAGTGTTCCAACACAGCATTATTTGAAGACACTAAATACAGAGTACAGTTAAGACAACACACACATTCAAGTCAGTGACAATGAAGAGCCCCAGATCACACCAACTTGAAGGCATTGATTAAAAACAACGAGAAAGGGGAAATAAAGTCAGTCTATTATTTTATTCTTCAGGGCAGTCCCGAGGTGTAAAGGAGAGCACTCTGGACTCTGAATCCCAAGGACCTGAGTTCGAGTCTCAGTGGGACCGTCCCCTGGCAGTTCAAGCCTCCCTGCCATCCCATCCCGTCACATCTCGGATGCTCAGCAGGGTCAGCCCCGGTCAGTACCGGGGGCTGTGACAGTCCCAAGGACTTCCCTGTCACTGTCCAAGCTCGCTTGGCCGTGGCAGATGGACCTCAGGACTTAAACGGTGGGGCCAGTTCTGCACACGCTGTGCCTCACCTAACACATCCCCTGCACAGGCTGGAAGGGCACACCCATGTGGGGAGAGCCCTGCCCAAATCTGCGTTCGCCAAGTCTGGCCATACAATACAATTATTTTATTCTTTACTTTCCCTCTTGTTGAGCACTAGTTGAGCTCTGGGATTTCAGGTATCATTTACCTCATGTCTCTGCTCCACCTTGCACATGTTTTTGCAACCTCTTTTTGCCCTCCAGTTTCCCACCTACTGTTGCCAGATGTTTCTATTTCCCAGCCGACTCTACAGACCGAGATACAAACCAGCCTGTTTAACGCGGGACACCTCCCATGTCTTGGGTGTTGTACTGAGAAAAATCAGGAAATATTTTTGCCCTGCTACCAAACCACAAACTCTGGCTAGAGCCTTCTTCTGTACAAAGGAGCATCCTTCAGTTTTGCACATCCACAGAACTATTGACTGCTCAGTCTGGAGACAGGGGATTACTGTAAAGACATTGTCTTTGGCTGGATTTTTTCAAAGGCAGAGTGGAGGATCTTCCAATCATTGCTAGAGCAAATACAAATAAGAAACTACATAACTTCACTTACATCCCCTCTATGCCATGTTTCCAGGGTAGGTATTCAAGAAAAAACCCTCATATGCAAGTCAAGCATCTCAGATCTAAAATTATGGGAACAAAAGTGCTGATGTGAAACAAGTTCTCTATTTTCACTGAGACACCTTCCAAAAAGTGGAAAAAATAAAACCTTTTAAAATTAAAATTAGTCTTCTTGACCAAGAAAAGATATCCACCAAGAAAAGAGGTCCACTCGCTTTTGGCATGCACAGGGCATTCAAAACACAAGAAATCAGCAGGAAAGCTTAGAATGAATGTGTTATCTGTAGCTATTTTTTTATATTTTTTTAGAAAACTAAATAAAGGGTAAGTTTAGCCAATATTATTTAGGGAGTGCATTTACCTCCTTTACATTCAAGACAGCAGTAATGAGAACGCATGAGCCATCACACTGAAAGACGCAGGCATTGAGTGACCAAGCTAAAAGCAATCAGAAGTGTTACAAAAGCAGAGACAAAAACAGTGGGAGGTTTCTGCTATCCACTAAATGTCACAAGAAGCCAAGGCAAAACACTGAACACCAGGAATTACTGGATCAGGGAATGAGTTGTCGGGCTACTAACGAAAGGAAAGACATCTCTTGATCCCAAGCATTGTGCAGAATTTGTTTAAAAACATTAATGCAACCCCCCTCCCCGAATTTAGTAGTGACCTAAATGTCTAAAGGAGGAACAAATGCTGAGGAATTCAAAGAAAGGAATGAGACAAATAGGAGGACACAAAGAGAATCATCAACAATTAAGTGTCAGTAGGCAATGAGATGTAAGACGTTGAATGGGAGGCTTAGAGCAAATACAAAACTTAAAAAAAAAAAAATCACAAAAAAGACTTAAGTGGGGATGAATAATGACATGACAGGCAAGGGAAGGAGATGGCTAAATAGCATATTTGAAAAAATATTAGAACAATCTTGTAGAAATTGCCCAAATGGGGCTCAAACAATAGCAAGCTAAAAACAGACTGAGGAAAAAAGTACAATGAGACAGTCCAACAAATAATTTAAGGAAGCAACAAAAGTATAAGAACTACAACTAAATCCTTTCTCAAGGCACACAAGGAGCAGGGAGCAGGAAGTAAAGCAGCCTGTCAGGTTCTGGAAATCTAAAGTACGTAAGCAAATCAAAGCATTAAAAAATGCTTTAACAATCTGAGGTTTCAATTTTTGTATGTTCATGTTCACTACGAAGGAGCTTAAAGATATTCTCCCAGTGAAAGGCTTCTTTATGGAAGATGGATTAGAGGATCTGTTTCAAAGCAAAGCACTGCTAGAAAAAACCCAGTACAGAGAGAATGGACAAGTGAAAAATTAGCAAACCACCAAGAGGGGATGACATTCAGCCAAGAGTCCTGAAGGAGCTCAAGGACATCATAGTTGCACTAATAATTTCAGTATGTTAATGCTTCCTTTATACTTCACCAGGACTAGAGGAGCAGATGATTTTTTTGTATTATTTATTTATGAAGCTTTCAAAGATCTAGGCAACTGCAGTTATCCAAAGTCTGTGGCAGGAGAGTGCCTGAGATGACAAAGTTAACCATCAGCACTAAAGAGACTGGAAGAATGGCAGAAGGACCTTCCAAGATCCAGTTACCAGGCCATGTGTTGACAGACACAATTCTGGGTGCAGAGAATTAAAGTGGATGTAACAAGCTAGACAGCTGCCACTTCTGAATAACCCTAACTTTTTTTTTTTTGTAATTAAAAAAACCTTATCTTTACAGTCCTGACTATTCTTTTTAATGATTTTAAAGTTTAAGGTTTTAAAAACCTATTTTGTGAAGGTAAATGCCGGAAGGGAGGGTGAGACAAATCATCAGGAAAATGTGAGTCTCCACAAACACTCTTCACCATAATGAAGTGTGTGTGTGAAATCTTCCTGTTCTTGCTATAAATGGGATCTCCAATGGAAAAGATAAAGGGAAATACACCTTGTGTCTCCTGGAAGCTGCTGCCACACTAACTCCCCATCTCTAAAACACTGATTTTCTGGAGAAAAAGGCATGCACCATTTTGCCACAGTATAATTCATACCAAAAAGTATGAAGAAAGAGAGAATCACAGCTTAAACAATACTGCTTGATTACACTGGAATGACCTTGAAGAACCAGTTGGGCAATTAGAAAGCAGGCACTCCGAGACTGACAAAATTTGCTCTAAAAGCCTGTCACTATCGAAATCAGACCTTCAGGAGCCCGAGTGACATATTACCAGACAACACACCCCCATCTCTCTTGCAACTGAAGCCTTGTGAAGACACACAAACATCATGGAACTGAGAGTGATGCAACATTCTCAGGAGAGCTCAGGAAAAGGAAAGCACAGAAAGGAAATTCAGATTTGACTCATCATCACTGAAACCTAGACAGTTAAACAGATATGTATGTTATGCTCATTAAAAAAAAAAGCAGGACTAAACTGAATAAACCAGCAAAGATATATTGCACTGGTTTTCTCAGGTGCATTAGGAAAGACTGATGAGCAAAAAAAGGCACCAAGGAACAATTCAGGCTACACTGTATTCTACAAGGTCCTAATATCATAAAGGTATTCCATACTGCTTGAATGAATTACTTTATTTTTATACAGGGAGGCAAAAAATTAAGTTTGTTGAAAGATCTGTAAGTGTCTGAGTAACACTAAAGAAAGATACTGCACTTAACCCTGCTACCCCCTCAAACCCATCCAGATGTCTCACACACGCCACCTGCTCTCTGCCTGCATTTCCGTGCCAGACCCATTTGTCACAGCTGCTCTGTGCTCAGCCTGCCCCGGCACTTCCAGCCCGCCAGCACCACAGCCCTGCTCTGAGCAACTCGGCACCATCTGGGCAAGATCCCCGCTCCCTCCCCGGGCAAGATCCTCCTCCCCAGGAAAGATCCCCCCTCTCTCCCTGGGGAAGATCCCCCTCCCCACAGCCCCGGTGAAGCTCTGACTTGGGCGCTCTCCAGTCAGAGGCTGAGCTGTTCCTCTCCTCTCCCAGACACAGCTAAATTGGTCACAGAACTGCTGCTGGCAGATGAGTGATGCTGACAAAATCCTAAGTGACTCTTAGATATGAAGAATGATTTCTTTATGCACTGAGTTCAACAGATAGCAAATGATCTGATTTCTGTAAGTGAAAATTTAGGATCCTTCCTCCCTAACAGAAACCCATTTAAGGATAAGCTATGGTAAAAGTCAAATACATGGATGAGAGGAAAGAATGATGATAAATGCACAAGAGAAAGGTTCAACAGTAGGTAACAAACAGAATCTGAGGAACAACACCCTTGGATTGGTAAAACCTGGAAAAGCATACGGGAGGAGGATTATTCCATACTGCAGTTCTCCTTCTCCAGCACCAGGCACTGTCAGCCAGCACAGCATTCCAGCCAGACCTCCAGCAACATCAAGGGTTGGGGCATGTTTGCTTTAAACACCACCTGAGCACCACCAGCAGTGCCCGCAGGCACTGCAGTAACAACAGTCTCTGCACAACGTGTATTACAGCAATGAAGAGATAGTATGATGTGAAAATCAGCAGTAAACTATCAACACTTATCCCTTCTATAATCCTTTTTTAAGTCCACATTATACCCAGTTAACATCTGGCACAACTCAGTTTTTCAGAGGAGAAGCAAACTGGAACAGATCTACTTGGCACTGGCATCACTCTTGCCTGGCAGATTTCATTTTTTTCAACATTTGATTATTTTTAATCTGCTTTAAGAAACCCAGGAACATTTTTAAAGGCATTGGAAGTACACATCCTAGAGACTAAGCAAAGTACTGTCTGGTTTCTCACAGAAAAGTTGTCTTTGCCATACTCTGGACAGACCAGCTCCATGTACCACATGAAAGCAAAAACAAACTCACCCATCAAAATATCAACTGCTGCAAAACCAAAGCAAAACAAAGCACATGCCCAACAAAGCAGAATGTGCTCCACAAATAACAGTGTATGCCATCATTTTGTATGAAAGTATTTGTTGTTTAAGGGTGGTCTAACACTGAAAGAAATGGTCCAGGGGGGTCTTAGAAATGAATTATCACCCAGAACTACATTCAGGAATCCTCTGGGAGAGGATTCCCACATTACTACTGGAGCTATGGGGGTATTTAGGGTCAATATCAACACGACCAAGAAATGTGGAAGCGCAGCCGACACTGTGCCTGCACCTGTACTGGGGCTGGGCTGGCCCGAACTCACTGAGGATCCCTGTCCATGGTCATGAATGCCTGACATCCAACTGGGAGGGGAACAGGAACTTTTCCAACAGAAAGTGAGACAGAGAAGTCTGCAGAGCTCTTATTTTTCATTTTTAAATAACACACAAAAGAACTAAAACTTCTGCAGTAGGAAAGCACGACCTCTTAGAAAACCGTACCAAAATGATATTCTGAAAAGATTAAATATAAGAGTTTTCTTCCTAGCACTGGTGTAAGGAGAATGCAAAATAACGGCCCCAACAACAGGCAGGAAAATAATCAGCAAAATGCAACACATTTCCAGGTTCATTAGCACAGCAACACTTGAGAAACTCAAGCAGCTACCAGAGTCTATTATTACTATTTTAGAGGGGAAAAAAAAAATCTTTTGACATCAGTTGCAGAAAATTTAATTGTAAAGAGCTTTTAATCAGTAGCTTGAAAATAAGCAAATATTTGATGGGTGACAGTGAGAAGTTTGGAGGTTCCTACTTCAAACATAATCACCATTTAGCTTGATGCAGTAACAAAACATCTTGGGGGGGAGGTGTATGTGAATAAAGACCACCAAATACTGTTATTAACTACAAAGGTGAAAGATAAACAAACTACCATAGTACTCACCTCCCTCAGCTAGGAGTGTTTTGCTTAAGAAACTGACATAAACATCTAAATTTTTATGTGATTATCACACATCTCTCGTGACACTGAACAGAATGCAGTTCCATTTTGTAACAGACACTTGCTTGACAGGCAGTCTCAATATTACAGGAGAGACACTGACAGAAAAAGTGATTATTGATTAGCTGCAAATGTCACCAGAGGGGAAAAGTTGTGAAGGTTTCCAACAAAAAGATATTTGATTTTACTAAGAATGTTGAAGTACCAAGTAAAAAACAGAGAAAGCAAAGACAGGTGATAATTATTGAAGTTCAATTATCTATGTTAAGGCAGCCAACACCTGGTGTGGCCAACTGATTAATTTTGCAGACTATCAATTCATAATGCTGTCCTCAGCACTAACATTCACAAACACCCACATTATTCTTTTCCAGCCCAGCCTGCATTATTCTAGTATAGTCCACACTCTTGAGGCTGAAAACTTTTCAACGAATAAAAACATACTCATAAGCAAGTCAGTGATACCAGAAGTCAGTCCCTTGGTACTTTAAAAAGTTATTGCACTATGTGCAATTTCAGAGAACCTTTAAGTCTTTATGTCCATTATCAGGGATATAGAAAAGTGAAAGCTATGGAAGAACAAGCATCCCAACATTCAGACTTTGCATTTAAAATTTTTTACACTACTTTCAAATATAGATAAACTACCTTTTAGGTCTGAAAGAACTAAGTAGGAGAAGACAGAGAAGTTGCCAGAAGCTGGACAACAGCCAAGAGCACAGCATTGGTGAGCAGCCTGGCAGGGGCTCGGAGGGCAAAGGCTCAGCACATCAACAGAGCGAATGTGCCAACTCAACCCTTACTTACCCTGGCATGTAACACACAGCACATTCATGCTCAGCAGCTACTGCACTTAACAGAAAGCATTAACCTCACACCAGAGAGCTCAGTCACATACACAACCCCAACAAGCTGCTCTGATGTAGAAACAGGCCAAAACCTCACCCAACAGCCCAGGAGCTGAGCAGGACCCGAGAGCACAGAGCCCTCCGGTCACTGAGCGTGTCTGTGGGAGCAGATTTGCTGCACAACACCACGTGAGATACAGCAACCAGCTGTGATAACCAACACAGCACTGACTTACGTACCATCCTGTGCACACACATTTGGATGGGGCAGGTTAGAAATCCTGTGACTGTAAAGCACACCGGCCTGTTGTGTCCTGCTCCCTCCACTGTGCTTAGCTGGGGGGAATTATGCCCTCACTCAAGGGTTACACACAGGAAATGCTGGCACTAGGAAAAGAATACCCATTTATCTCCAGAATTCACACTCATTTACCTCCAGAATGGGGCAGTCTCGTGGTGTAAAGGAGAGCACTCTGGACTCTCAATCCCAAGGACCTGAGTTCGAGTCTCAGTGGGGACCGTCCCCCGGCAGTTCAAGCCCCCCTGCCATCCCATCCCGTCACATCTCGGATGCTCAGCAGGGTCAGCCCCGGTCAGTACCGGGTGCTGTGACAGTCCCGAGGACTCCCCTGTCACTGTCCAAGCTCGCTCGGCCATGGCAAAGGGACCTCAGGACTTAAACGGTGGGGCCAGTTCTGCACACGCTGTGCCTCACCTAAAACATCCACTGTGCAGGGTGGAAGGGCACACCCACGTGGGGAGAAGAATGCACACTCATTTTGTTTGGAAAGACAAGCAAAAGCCAGGAAAACAGCACGCAGAGAGCGCCAGCGCAGCGCTGTTACAAACCCAACATGCAACAAACTAACAAGGCTCTTGTCAAATACCTCACTCATTAAGCCCCCCAAAAGGTGAAGTCTGGTCTTACCTCATATTTGGATAACATGTTAGGAAATAGCTAGTAAAAGTTTTAAAGATAATATTTGGTAATAGACAGTCACCATATTAAACTAAAATTAGATACTCACTATCCGATCATTTCCATGGAAAATGCTCATGAGCAAAATGGTTTCTCTCTCTTTTGACCTGTGCTACTGCAAAAATAAACTGTGAGATCCAAGGTTCATCCCTCTTTGGCCAATAGAGCAAAGTCTTACATGAATGAAGAAAATTATAAGCAAAATCAACATTATGAGAACTTCAATAATTTTAGTGACACTTCTATTGCAATTTTTATCCTTTTTATGTGATAACACTGACTCCCAGTGTTTCCTTTACTAAGTAGAATCAGCCCCTACAGACTCTGACTAACCTGCACGACAGGTTCTCTGAAGGATTCCCTTCTTCAACAAGTCACACTATTAAAACTTATCACTCGGCCTTCAGTAAACATAACACTATTTTCATAGTTTGGTAAAAGCCAGTCCTAAAGTAAATTGTTAATGTCAAACAAGCTGACAAGCTGAGGGTGGGGAGGCTTAATCTAGAAAGCCCGATCTATCCTGCATACAGATAAAGCAAATGTACTATGAATGACTCAAAATCCCCAAATCAGTCCTTTTCCCACACCCCCAAGATCTCACACCTGATTTGCTTCTTTTCCAACAGTGAAATCCTTTAAGACCTTTAACACTAAGTCAAAATGTAAAGAAGTTTTCAACAGAAATTGAAATGATTTCAAACTATACTTTTCCCAGTTGAAGCCTTTGTCATCATAGAAGTTTGATTTATGGAGAAGAATTTTAAAAAGTGTTAAGTAGCAGGAATACACAGGAATGGTTCAAAAAGTCCAGTACTTTCTGGTTTACAAACAGGTATGAGTGGTCAGCAGGACCAAGGCAGTGATCCTTTCCCTGTACTCTGTGCAGGTGAGGCCACACCTTGAGTGTTGTGTTCAGTTCTGGGCCCCTCAGTTCAGGAAAGAGATTGAGGTGCTGGAGCGGGTCCAGAGAAGAGCAACAAGGCTGGTGAAGGGACTGGAGCACAAGTGCTGTGGGGAGAGGCTGAGGGAGCTGGGGGTGTTTGTGCTGGAGAAGAGGAGGCTCAGAGGTGACCTCAGCACTGTCTAGAACTACCTGAAGGGAAGTTCTGGCCATGTGGGGGTTGGTCTCTTCTCCCAGGCACTCAGCAATAGGACAAGGGGGCACGGAGGGCTCAAGCTCTGCCTGGGGAAATTGAAGTTGGAGATCAGAAACAAATTGTTTGCAGAGAGAGTGCTCAGGCATTGGAATGGGCTGCCCAGAGAGGGGGTGGATTCCCCATCCCTGGAGGTTTTTCAACTGAGCTTGGCCATGGCACTGAGTGCCATGATCTGGTAAAGGGACTGGAGTTGGCCCAAGGGTTGGACTTGATGATCTCGGAGGTCTTTTCCAACCCACTCCATTCTATGGTTCTGTGAGTTAAGAGTGAGGCTGGGTGTGGCTGGGGAGGCTGACTCTGTCTCACCCATTTGGGGACATACTCTAAAATAGAACCAAGATGACAAGTGTCATCTACCTCCTGCTAGAACTCAGGTCTAAGGTACCTGACCAACAAGACTTTGTGCCAAAGAATTTTATAAGATGCAAACATTTATAGGTTCATCACAGGGATGGGGGGAGGATAAGTCACCTGTACACAGCCCTGTGTTTCAACATAAGCCATAATATCAGTAGTTGGATAAAGTTAAAAGCGTCTCTTTGCCCCATGCACCGTTACCATCTGCTACATCAAATACAAGGAGAACTTTTAAAAGTCTGTGCAGAAAGTGCATGTAATTAAGGTTTTGTTTTGTTTGTATGACCGGACACACACAAACCCCTCAAACTTGGAGAAGGGAGGAAGGAAATCAGATAGAACTGAACAATGCAGAATAGGAAGAAAACCAGTTTTCTCTCTACTTCTGGTTCTTTTAAGACTCAAGTGCTTTGAAAATAAGTACCAGCACTGCTTCTGGTGGATTTGCATAAAACCGATTATTTAGGTGATGGATCTTTATTTCCTTTGGGTCCTCAGTACCAAAATAAAACAATTCCACTCAAGCACAGGAATCAGAATAGACTGAAGTCTAAACAGCTACTTAAAATTCACAAACCCATCAAACCTGGACTGACAAAAAGCTCCACTCAGAAACACAGCCATCTAAAATGACATGACCTGTGCTGCAAACAAAGGTGCTTGAAACTCCCCAGGGAAAGGTTTTTTCCTCAGTAGTACCTCAAAAAGATGACTTTGAAGTAGTACTTTGAAAAGAAGACAGATATTGCTGTTCTGTAATGAGTTTTAAGGAAGCAATGTCTATATTCAGTGCCATTCCTCCCACACATTCTTCAGTAGCACACTCAGTTTTTCTTTTAGTTCAATCAATTTAAAATACAGCCTTCAGGAAATGAGCACCTGTTGGGAAACAAGGAGTTCACAGGTTACAGTGCCACAATATGAAAATGTCAGCACACCAAAAAGCTCTGATCTCTACAGGAACTATGAAGAATTCATAATCCAAAATTAAAAAGATGAAATCTAATCTGTACCCCATTGTAAGACAGAATGATCTACAATCACTTTAGCTGGAAGTTAAGGCAAGGCTGTACTCAAAGAAGAGTTTTTGTCACCTATTTTGCTGTACTAAACAAGGTCAAATGACTTCCCTGGACATCAAATTGAACAAGGTAGACCTTAATATTCCATCAAACTTGTAGATGGGTATGCTCATTCTTACCTCAAACACTGCAATAAAATCCTCCCATTTTTTAATTTTAAAAAGTCTGATATGGCAACTAATTACTAGCAAATAAGAGTCTTAAGAAAAAAAAATAATTAAGAAACACACAGTTGCTTTGTAGACTGAAGTGTATGGACCCTACCAGAAGTCCTGCTACATTCTGTAGACACTCAATTCTGTTTGAATTCCACCACTAAAAACAAACCTAAGGTGTCTGGCACATGATCTCATTAAATTTGTCTTGACAAAGGCCAAAGACCTTCCTGAATTCATTCCTGTTTGGTGCTTTTTCCATAGGATATGATCTAGCATAATTCCCAATTGAAAACTGCAAGTAGCAGATCATCTAAAACAGAATTAATCTGGGCTCAGAATCAAACAGCAAATATTGTTCTTCATCATCACTTTTCTTCTGTTACGTATTCAGATGCTTCTGCCTGATGTGCTGTGTTATTCCTTACCTTCTAAGAAACTGGACAGAAGTAGAAAACAGGCCCTTGAAGTCAGGAACACAGACAAATGGCATCATCCTTCCTACTTCCTATGTAGCCACAAAAACTGGTAATTCAGGAAGAAATCCCTGCCTCCCATTTCATATCATTGTAAACAGATTTGAGGACTCTCAAAGCACAGAATATTGTACAGCCATCCTAAAGGTCACTCCAAGTCACATGAAATTGGGCAACATTTCCATGAATGCTGTTTGTAATGTATGAACAAATACTGGTTTTCATCAATCAGCTGAGAGCTCTTATTATCCCTTTCCAAGTCATTATGTCCCCTAAAAGCTTCACAAATGTAATTTCATGTTTCTTCCAAGACAACACAAAAAGGGTAACAGCACAATTCCCTGTAACCCACCAGCAACACACCCATTTACAATTTGTAACTGAATGTTTGCCATGACAGAAAGCACAAAGATCCACGTCATCTGAGAACAAAATCAGAATATTCTGAGTTGAAAGGGATCCACAAGGACCTTCAAGTCCAACTCTTAAGTGAAGGGCCCATACAAGGATCAAACCACACGCTTGGTGTTGGTAGCACTGTGCTCTGATGGCATTTGCAATCTAACAAGCAGAGGTCACCCATGTTTTTCCCAAAGCAGCGCCCACGAGGTGCAGCACTGCCCCAGCCCTGGGGAGGAAACTGCCCAGACATCCCTGAGGCCCCACACACGCTGTTTCTGAAGGCAGGCAGACACATCCAAGCCATGGTGAATAAGCTGCCCTGCCTGTGCTCTCAGTGGTTAATGGTTAATGGCCTGGCAGCAGAGGGGAATCACTGCAGGTGAAAGCAACAGATTCCCGATGCCACGAGAAGTGCTTATGCTTCCAAATCCCAACCTGGCATTTCATCTTCCTTTGAACCTAAAACCATTTGTCACATACCACAAAAGCCTAAAGTATCAGAATCATAATTAACACCATGCTCACATCTATCAAGACATACTACAAAAATATATATAACATCTACCACACAGAAATATACATTGTATTGTATTGCAAGAAATGAATGGTTTTGCCTTTTTTTTAGTGAGGTGGGTGAGACTGGTTGGGAAAGAGAAGCCCAAAGTTCCACAAATGGGCAGCCTCAGCTGATGAGATGTTTCCTTGTAGCATCATGAACCAAGGAAAAACTCAGTTCCAGAGTAAAATAAAATTATTTTGGTTATTGAAAACAGTAATTTTAAAGTAAGTCAAAACTGAACTTAGCACAGAAATATTACAGCCTACTTAGCATAATAAAAATGACACTTCAGCAAAGAAATGGTGAAAACAGGAAGAATCAAAGCCCCACGTTTTGAAGTAAAAAATTAAATATCAACCAGAAAGCTGCAAACCATGGCATAAGCTTGTGCTCATCTTCTTTATACCTGTATTTTTCTCGAACAGAAAACAGAACAAAACTCATCAAACTACAATAGGTATGAGGCTATCAGCTCTTAAACTGTGTGTAACCAAGAAACTACAGCTTGTCTATACTTGTGCAACCAACTACTTGGCTAAATAAGTCCATTTATTCAGATTAAAGCCAGGAGCAATTAATATCTTTATGTTCTTTGTATTTTGCATTGCATTGATCTGAGGTACTGCATGTAAATTGAAGAATTTCTTCCTAGATTGGTTATTTTTTAATAAGTATCACTGTGCATATGCACAATTTAAGGATTTGTACTGATGACTCCATAATTACTTTGCTTTCACTGTACACAACTAATTATTCTTAGTTTACATGTCTAACTCAGAATCTTCCACTTTCCAGCTCCAAATCTTAAGGGAACATGAAAAAAAAGTCAGGGACACTAAAAAGTGTCTTGTGCTGTATTTGCAACCAAACAGCCTGAGGTTAATTCCCTATCATGGCTGGGAAGTGAATGGGCATTTTGTTACACCAATGGCTTGTGCTCATCACTAGGACTGCGAAAAGGAAACGTGATTCCAAGATGGATCATACTGTTTGCAAGAGACCTTGGGAAGTATTAGAGCTGCTCCACAGCCCTCTGGAGGAGACCTCATTTGGTCACCCACCTTGGAGAAAGAACTGACTGGAACAGACGTGGTGACAGCCCAGCAGGGTGACAGCCCAGCAGGGTGACAGCAAGAGGCTCGTTTGGCTTAGCAAAGCAACCAAGTTGTCTGCAGATGTGCCTGGGCTGGGCAGAAGGCAGGAATTAAGCTGAGGACAGGGAAGCTGCATAGTGTGTCCTGGAATACACTCAGACTGAAGGAAAAGTCCATCAGTCACAGCATGAAGGATCTGAAGCAGAACTGAAGATATGACAGTGAAGATCTATTTCAAATGAAGCTGAATTAGCCAATGAAAGGCATTTTATGGTGTTTCTACAGATAGGCAGTACCAAAAAAGCTGCCCAGATCCCTTCACATTTTTATCACCCTTCACGTGGAAAAGTGACCACAAATATATCTACAACTCAACTGTAATGAGCTGGCTTAGTCTTCTGGGTAGTTATTTCAATTCTATTTGCAGCAGGGGAGACGAAGGAAAATTTGCCTACAGCAGTTTTTATAAAGCTCTTACATATTTTTAACACTGCATTTAAAATAAAAAGCAAAAAAAAATAATATTTTAAGTCTTGTGTAAAGGTATGGGCAATGTGCAAGATAAAGCAAACTGGAAAACCTGAAACCAATATAAAATCATAAGGGAAGGAATTGTATCTTTTACTGCTGGATGTACAGGAATTAATTATACCAAAAGAGTTTTCAGCACAGAATTAAATGCTATCCCCCAGCTGACAAGTGAAATGGCAGCAAGCACACAAAATAACTGAACTTGAGCACAGACAAGCTTAGACTTGAGTGAAAAAATACGTGAATCTTGGAGGTGCAGCCATCAAGAACTCAGGCTCTTCAGCGGAAAAAGGGAGAGAAGGAGATTTTGTTTTCATTACACACATTACAAATTCTTTAGGAGCACATATCCCATCCCACATACAGTATTTCCCTTCTTTGTAGCTAAATATGACACAGCAGAACACAGCCAATCCACCTCCTACCAGGTTCTGCCTTTTCTGTTCTAGGAATATGTTCAGTGTTTTCACAGCAATTTTGCAGCCACATGTGCTAAAAGCTACCAAAAGCTAATAATAAACACGATTCAAGCATTTATTTTCCCAAGTCCAAGGGCCAAAGTGTTCCGAGCAAGGAGTTAAAATGCCCCCCAAATCTCCCAAGTAGCCCTGGCAGGCAACAACCATGCATATACATTTATTTCCTAGTAGAGAGCTGTCCGAGATCTAATCTGTTGTTTATACTTCTATACTGAACAGAAATATGTAAAATTAATAGGATCATGCAAAACAAAAAACCCCAACCAAAATGTGCCAGCACTTCCCTTATACACAGTAAGAAGCATTTATCTAAAGGCAAGTGTAAAATGTGTAAGACAACATTTAAGAGGTAACTACTTGACTGTGTTCCTTCCGTGCTACAACTGTAGATCCCCTTCTCCATGAATTATGCTATAAGAAAATTACATCACCTGTTCATAGAATCACAGAATCATAGAATCGATTGGGTTGGAAAAGACCTCCGAGATCATCAAGTCCAACCCTTGGTCCAACTCCAGTCCATTTACCAGATCATGGCACTCAGTGCCATGGCCAAGCTCACCTTAAAAACCTCCAGGGATGGTGAATCCACCACCTCTCTGGGCAGCCCATTCCAATCCCTGAGCACTCTCTCTGCAAAGAAGTTTTTTCTGATCTCCAACTTAAATTTCCCCAGGCAGAGCTTGAGCCCTCCGTGCCCCCTTGTCCTATTGCTGAGTGCCTGGGAGAAGAGACCAACCCCCACCTGGCTAGAACTTCCCTTCAGGTAGTTCCAGACAGTGCTGAGGTCACCTCTGAGCCTCCTCTTCTCCAGGCTAAACACCCCCAGCTCCCTCAGCCTCTCCCCATAGGACTTGTGCTCCAGTCCCTTCTCCAGCCTTGTTGCTCTTCTCTGGACCCACTCCAGCCCCTCAACAAAATATCTTAGCTAGTAAGGGGTTAAAACATCACACTTCTGACAGTAAAACCTCATAGCGTTTTAAGTAAAGCCATGAATGGGAGAGTACATTTTCAGAAAGATTCACCAAATGCAGTTTCTGAAACCAGTCATGTTTTTCCCACAGCAGAGAAACACAAATGTCAGGCAAACTGCATACACTGCACTTGGACATGACACTGACAATACGAGCCAGGGAAATAATTCTCCATTTCTAAGCCCATTCAACTCAACAAAAATCCTAATTTAACAGATAATACTGAAGAGCAATCAGCAAAACTACAAAAGATGCAGCAAGTACGCTTTAACATCAGAACTGCATCCAAAGGTTGTGTTTCTAACAAATCACTACCAAGTTAATAAAACCACAAGTTAAGCTAATACAGAAATTACCTCAGTCCCTGCACTTCATTATCCTCAAACTACCCAGCTCACGATGCTCAGCACACACACTTACATCACATCATGTTCTTCATTTCTTACAGCTAAGTGAAATACACCACTGAAACAGAGCACGTGGTTTGCTTCAGCTACCAGCATGGGAGGGACCAGAAATCTACTGAATCAACTGAGGAAACACGTAAAGTTTGATCCAAGGATCTCATTTACTGCTGCAGCTTAAGAATCAGAGATGAGTGTCCAGGAGTCTATTCAGCTACCCCTCACCAGAATGCAAGGGTGCATATGGCAGGAAGACAACCATGATACCAACATACACACCAGGAACAAAAAAAGGAGAGTGGCATTTCCAAAACTCTCATCTGGAATGTTCCCAGACTCAAGCATGTAAGGGCTACAGTGAGACAGTGAGACAAATTTATGTCCTGGACTGGATTTGTAGGAACACTTGCCTGTATTTCCTGTACTGAGGAAGATCAAGAAGAAAACATCCAGCACACTGAATTCTACATGACAGATTCGTAGAAAGGGGCTTTGAGAGTTGGTTGTGTGGCTTGGTTTGGGGGGTGAGGCATTAAGGATAAGCAGGAGGCAGCTGAGCTGAGACATCTGTGACTGTAAAGTATTTAAGACAATCAATGAGGAGACTACAAAGGCTTTGAGGTAATTCATGCAGAGACTGTGAAAAACAAAGGCAGCCACACAGCTGTATCAGAGAAAATGCCACAGAGCACAACCTGTCTGCTGGCCCTACCCTGGGCTGTGCTCTGCTCCAGATGTTCTCTGCCTCCTTCAGATCAAGGAAAGCAAAAGTGCTTGTCTGGAGTAACTTGTGACAGGAGAAGAAATCACATGTACCAGGTCTAACCAACAGGCAGATGTGGATCACCTTGAAGGCGCCACAGAAAGCTGTTCAATGTTCATTCATCACACCAACTACTGTTTGTGACTCCTTATCCACATGGATACTAATTATACTACTAACAACAACTGATAATGAATGAGAAGCTCCCAGTGAGCTCTCCACATCCTAACACTGTCAAGAACAAACCCATCCTGCAGACAACCCCCAGTGTCTGAGCTGTCAGAGGACAGCTTTGGCTTTTCTGATCCTCCAGTGAGGTTCCATGTGCTGGCAGGTCAGAATGTAGAAGATTACAAAGAATTAATAGACAAAAAATCTTTTCCTGGTTGTTACCGTGAGTGAAGAATATTTTACACTGGGATCATGAGCAAAGCATCAAGAGGCCAAAGATGACACACCAGGGCAACCTGAACAAGAGCCTAAAAGAACAAGTAATTGTTCACAAAAGTTCATAAAATCCAACCAACCAATCCATCAGTTTCAGAAATATGCATACGAATGTTTGGAGCACAAGAAAAGGAGCCAGAATTCTCTGAATGTGATTAAGGCCATGATGTGCTCCGTAAGAGTCCCTTTCCTGCTGGAATACTAAGAGAAAGAGGATACAGTGAATTCACAGAAAAACAAACATCACAACCACCCCCCAAACAAACAAAAACCCAACCCAAACCAATCCAAATGCCCAAGAGTCTCATGCCCCATACCCAAAGCACACAAGTATCACAAAGGCAGAGAGAGGTACCCTGAAAGTCTGCAAATAACAGAAGGGGGAAAGCACACAAGTGCAATCAAGCTGCAAACTCACTACAGACCAGCAAAAACGGTCAACAGAGAGGTGATAACCCTTCTGAGCAGGCAGAAGAGTGAAAAAAGGCATCAAAATTCTTATTACAATGAGATACTGTGAACCTAAGCACCTACTGGAAATGGTACAAGGAGCTTAGATTTTTAAAACACAGAAAGCAGCTCAAGACACTTCCTTTAGCTGGAGCCAGTAAGAAAAAAGCAGCTGACAGTGAACAGTAAGAGAGAGTTTCACTGGAAGTGAACCATCAACTCAAGAGTTACTGCAGAGCCAAAGGAAGGAAGAACAAGAGACAGATTTAAAGTTACTAAATAAGAGCTCACAGAAGGCAAGTCTACAGCAAGGAAGAGCTAATTCTCAAATGACACAACAGAAATAAACAAATTCAAGAAAATCAAGCACAGCAAGAGAACAGAAAGCAGCAAGAGAATAATGACTCAGAAAAACACACAAAAGGAATAACAAGCATAACAATGGCAAAAGAATATGAGAGACAAATATAAAAGACTAAAGGCACAAAATGAAATAATTCTCACAAAACAACTTGAGGCTCCCAAGGAATCATTCTATGAGGATACTACTACTAAGAGAATTTCTCCATTACTGAATGAAGACAGAAAGCAGATTAATGAAGAACAAATCCTCACCAGAGAGATCAACTACAAGCAGGTGACTGGCACAATTAACACAAGTAAATGGGTAAAAATATCCACCCACCATCAGTCCATTACTGGAAACTGCCATATTTACATTTTTTCCAAGTTGGATAGATCTGATAAAAGTCAACAAAGTTGCTCAGGAGATCCCTTGAGCCATCTCAAAATCAACAATCCTGTCCTGGATAGGACTACCATGGAGGACACCCTGGATAATCAAAGCTTAGAAAAAGGTGAACTATGTAAACTGTTCCCTTACATAAGTAAATAACCTCACCCCTCAAAAAAAAGACATCAAAACTGAGGGAGAAAAAAAAGGATGGTGAAGGGCAAAAGAACCTGAGGAGTGGCTTGTCTTCAGTTCCCAGAAAAGTTAAATACATTGAAATAAGTCTTTTAACACTGAGGTGATAAGGAGAGAAGGACTGGGCTTGTCAAACACAAGCCTTGTCAAACCAGTATAATTTTCTTCAATTAAAGAGTTACACAGGGGAGGAAGACTAAATGTCATGATTTACTCAATTAATGTTTGTGACTCTTCATCAGTGAAACCATCTCATGACCAAACTAAATAGCAACATCTTGACAGAATTACCAGGAATTTCCAAATAGACACGGGTGACTGTATGCAAAGGAGGAGTAAACAAGGTCAAACTGTTGGAAAAAAGCTAATGCTACCTTGGGACGCACAGCTCATGTGACACAGAACGTAATCCTTTCACCTAATACTGCTCCAGCGAGTCTCAGGGGCACAAATGCCACTCCTTCTGAACGTGGGTCTTCGAGCCAGACAGGAACAGCTGGAGAAAAGCCAAAGCAGAACCACCACCAGGTAAAGACAATTTTACCTGCCAGAAAAGGCTGAAAGAACTGGGGACACCAAGCTGACAGATCAGAATACTGAGGAGAGAGTAACAGTCAGTTCTCTCTATTCACGGCAAACACAAACAGCAATAGAATGTTTGAATTGCAGCAAAGGGGATTTCTATATGATGGAAAATTAACAGCGAAGTATTGAAGGGCAGAAATTGTTTGCTTCATAAGGTTTTAGAGTCTCCAGCAAACAGGTAATTTTAAGAGCAGGTTAAACAAACAAATAACAAAACAGAGTCAGTACTTTTTGCACTGACCAGAAGACAGATATATGAATGAGATAAAAATAAGGATGGAACAAAACCTGAAGTCAAGACTTTGTAGAACTGATAAGAGATTCTGGAATATTACAGTCCATTTTGGTGCCAAACTTGAGGAGCTGGTTTAAAAAGATGGTTTCTTGGATTTATGTTTCCTTCCTAGACTGCAATTAAAAAACTCCAAACGAACAACAACAAAACCCAGCACAAAACAACCTTAAAGAAATTCAATTGTGTTTTTCTGAAAAATCATCCACCTTTTCATCAGTATCAAGGTAGGCAATCACCAATACTGTTGTGCTTCAATATTTAAAAAAGATAGAAAGCTCAATAATCAGTAGAGTACCTGAGAAAATTCACAAAGGGAAAAACCAGGGCCACAGAGCTCAACTTCCCTGGAAGCCACCCAGCTCCTGACTGGCTGCGGTGCTCAGAGTGCCTGCCTGCTCACCAGTCACCCAAACATGTGCTCGCTCATGAAGAGTAAAAGTATCATTGGGAAGATAGAAAAAAACACCACCTAATTAGAAGGATAAATCCACACAGTAGCAGTAGGACACACAGACACCCTTTCTGCCACCACTATTATGGCAATATAGTGGAGTTGTGAGCCCATCCAATGTCATTCCCTTTCAAGCAGGCCAACTAGCTCAGCATGTCTGGCCACAACAGGGACTGGCTCTCCACAGAGAGGAGCTGCCATCATCCTCCTGTTCAACAGTGTCAGTCAAATTCTGCTTTAGGAGGAAGGACAAATCACAACAACATATTGGAGGGGCAGACACAACAGGTGCCAGAAAGACATCTTCTTCCAGTGATCCTCTCATGCTTTAATGACAGGGATTCCTCCTCCACTAAACCCCAGTAAAGCCCACTAAGACAGACACCTACAAAAGAACTCATTAGATGTAACACCTTCCCGACCACATAGTCACACTTACTAATAGATTACTTCTATAGTTACCCAAACTTTCTCTTGTCACAGACATCCTGCTACGCAATATCCATTTTGGCGAAAAAGATTAACGCAAGGACATTAAAAATTTACTAATCATAAATAAAAAGCCTTAAAAGCATCAATAAAGGCAGAGTCAATTGCATCAACTACTTTTTGCTGATCACGACTTAATACAAACACTAAAAAAAAACTTCACATGTAACTTCAAAAAGTTAAATTACTCAAGCAAACTATACAAAAGAATGTATCTGTGGCAGAAGTGTCAGACAGGACAATGCAAGCAAAATAAAACAGTGGAGACTAACTTCCTGCTACTAAAAAATAGGAAATACATGAGTAACAAGGAAACCATAGAAAAATTTTTTCCCATCAGAATAATTCATCCCTAATTTGGGAAAATATTTAAAATGCAAAAAATACAATTATTTGGGAATTATTTTTTAATGTTAGGGCAATACCTCATACACTGAGGGCTGGAGTGGGAGTGTTGATCTGCTGGAGGTGAGGAAGGCTCTGCAGATGGATCTGGACAGGTTGGATCAGTGGGCTGGGGCCAGTGGTCAGAAATTCAACAAGGCCAAGTGCCAGGTCCTGCTTTTGGGTGACAACAACCCCCTGCAGCACTACAGACTGGGGCAGAATGGCTGCAAATCTGCCCAATGGGAATGGTCCAGGGGGTGCTGGTGGCAGTGACTGAACATGAGCCAGGAGTGTGCCCAGGTATCCAAGAATGCCAACAGCAGCATCCTGCCTTGTATGCCAACAGTGTGTCCAGCAGGACCAGGGCAGTGACTGTCCCCCTGCACTCAGCACTGCTGAGGCCACACCCCGAGTGCCGTGTCCAGTGTGGGCCCCACACCCCGAGTGCCGTGTCCAGCTCTGGGCCCCACACCCCGAGTGCCGTGTCCAGTGTGGGCCCCACACCCCGAGTGCCGTGGCCAGCTCTGGGCCCCACACTGCAGAAAGGGCACTGAGGTCCAGAGAAGGGCAATGGAGGTGGTGACTGGTCTAGAGGGTAAGTCCTGTGAGAAACAGCTGAGGGACCTGGGATGGGATTGTTTAGCCCAGGGGTGACCTTATTGCTCTCTATAATTGCCTGAAACGAGGTTGTAGTGTGGTGGGGATCGGCCTCATCTCCCTGGTAACCAGAGACAGGACAAGAGGACATAGTCAAGCTGTGCCAGGGGAGGTTCGGGCTGGACATCAGGAGGAGTTTCTTCAGGGAAAAGGTTGTTAAACATTGGAATGGAGTGCCCAGGGAGGTGGTGGAGTCACTATCCCTGTAGATGTTCAGTAAATGACTGGACGTGACACCAACGGCCATGGTCAGGCTGACAGGGTGGTGATCAGTCAAAGGTTGGACCTGATAAACTCAGAGGTCCATTAGAACCTAAATGATTCTGTGATACTGTGTTCTCCTATAATAACATTGCACACAATTTATCAGTTATTTCACCAATCCAAGACTTTATGGAAAATGCGAATGATAAGGGATGTTGACCTTCTCAGGATTATCCCAAATATAAATTCAGTTGGGAGTAACTTCAATCTTTTTTTCCAGTGTCTTTGGTTCAAGTGAGGTCTAACAGTACTTGGGATCCTCTAGGCTGGAGGAGGAGAGACACAGACTACAATGGACCTTTGCAGCTTGGCTGTCAGGCAGTCAGGAACACCTCACTGACAGAGGATGAGCCAATCTCACCAACAGGTACCATCAACAGGTGCAACAAACTGACTTCAGTTTGTCTGAAAACTGCCTTCACATTTAGACAAATATTCATTTCTGTCCTTAGCCAAAAGCCACAAAAGCAAACACACATTCAGACTTAACTGAATGTTGTACTTCTCCTTAAGGAATAAATTCCCACAGTCCATCACTAGTGATGCTTTAACAAATTCCTGGGGACCGGAACAATCCCCTAAATCTTACACAATTAATAGATTTTTCACCTGATTAAAAATGAAAACATAGGCTCAGAATGACTTTAAAAACTGACAGAAGAATGTTCCTCTTCATTCTTGTACTAAGATGCAGCCATAAAGTTGAAAAAGAAAATCCCATGCAACAAGCAGTCTAAATAACACTCAAAGTATGTGTGTTTAAGTGTCATGATTTCCACATAATTCTAAAAGTGGTCACCAATGACAGTGCTTCCAAAACCATGATTTAATAACTAAAATTTAACTTAGTTACTATTCAATGTTTTTCAGTACAAAGTTCCTCCTTCTCCTACATAAGGTCTCAAATCCACAGCTAGTGGAGGATACTGTACAAGTATGGTACCCTGTTTTCCAGAAAGAAAAACAAAAGTATTTTTTTCATGCAAAAGCATAAGAATATTTTTTAAAAGCTTTTTCATATCTGAAAATTATGGAATGTTAACTTTGTCCACTTTTATTCTTGTGGTTCCGACTCTTATGATGCTAAAGAAAAGCGCCCAACCCAGTGAGCTTCAGGCTGCTGCTTCAAGCTGTCTCAAATCACAGCAGACACCAGCCCAATTCCCTGCAGATTCCCTCAAAAGAAGTGGAGAATGACAGTCTAGTGGAGACGAATCTTGAGAGCAGCCAGGAAAAAGAAGTGAAGATAAAATAAAAATGATCACACAGATAAAACTGCAAAGTTTCTCTGACAGTAAAGGAGAGTTCTCTCTCTTGCTGGGTGACAAAATAAAACCTTAATTCATCTGAAACCTATTCCTGGGAAGGTTTGGGTTTCAACTACACATTATCTACAACCACATAGATAAGTTAAGGCCATTAAAATAAAATTGTGAAAAACTTCTAGTGAACCTCAGCTAAACCACTAACTTGCCATCTGTTGTGGCAGCAGCTTATTGAAGATAAGCAGCCTGGAAGCATTATGGCAATTAAGAAATCTTTTGGTCATTAACTCCACACCAATTAAACACTAAATGCTGGCAGAACTGTACTGTGGCTCAGAACTGCTTTGTAAGGCAAACTCTTCTCTTCCCAAGAACTGGTGTCACATGAGACCCAGTGTGGCAAAGCACCTCTAAGCATTTACTGAGGCACTTCTCTGGCCACTGGTAGCCCTCATACGTGTGTTCTACTCAAAAACACTTTACAGGCACACACACAAACTATTTACTTGATTCCAACACTTAAATAAGCAACCTCATTAGCCCACATTCAAAATACATTGTTTCAAAAAGCTTGGGCACCTGCACACACCCCCATGAGCACACACCTTCTCACTAACCCATCTGCCCACCAAAGTGTCTCTGTGGCTGTGCCACCATCCGTGTTACCCAAACTCAGAGCCTCAGACCCATCTCTGTGAAATATTCCCTACAGCAAGTTTGAAATAGTCAACTATTGGCTCTGCTGTGGTTATGTTTGAAAGAGGTTCCTTAACTTCTTGTGATAGTCACAAGCTAACCAACAGTCTACAAAAACATGTTTACTCAAGGCATTTTAAAATCACACTGCCTAGATTAATGATAAAAAACATCTAATATTACAAGATATCTGAACTACCTTGAGAAGAGAAGACTGAGAGGGCACAACTTGTCAATGTCTATAAGTATCTGAAGGGAAGGTGTCAGGAGATGGAGGCAGCCTCTTCTGAGCTACAGGACAAAGGCAACAGGCAGACTCTTGACACAAGGAAGTTCCACCTGAACATGAACAAGAACTTCTTTACAGAGCTCTGGAAGAGCCTGCCCAGAGAGGCTGTGGAGTCTCTTCACTGGTGGTATCCAGGAACTGCCTGGAAACAATCCCGTGCCATGCACTCCAGGAAGACCCTGCTCAGCAGGCAGGTTGGACCAGATGATCCCACTGGTGGTCCCACCAACTTCAGCGAATCTGTGTACAAGTCAGTGGCACCATTACCTCCCCAGCTTAGAAGGACTTCTGCTCTGACAGCTAAAGCTTCTATTTCTGCACGCAGCGGGGAAGAAACAAACAACCCAACACCAAAAGCCAGGAAACAAGTTTTGAATAAAAAAAAAAAAAGCATCCTAGTTTAAAAGCAAAGCTACTTTAGTCCAAAAATACAGAAGAAATTGCCAAGTTTGCACAGTCAGTGCACTGACTTCAACCACATCAACACACAGCTGTTGTACCAGTTCTCCCTTTGAAAAAAGCCTCAAAGAGGTAAGCTGGTGGCAGAGCATATTCAAGTCTGGCACCCCTGCCTAAAGCCACCTCTTTTGCTTGTAAGGAGCTGTCACTGATGCATCTGACAGCACAAAGCTCAAAGCAGAACAGGAGTCATGGTAGAGCCCCACAGCACTTTGCAGAACACTACGTGAACATTGCATTTAATAGTTCCCAACACATTTCAGCACTACACACAATGAGATATGCCCCACACATGGACTCTGAAGAGCAATGGCTTGCATTAATTAATAGACTACCTCCAGGAGCAGGGTTCAACTGATAGCCTTCTTTTCTTTGCCTCACCTTACATGCTGATATAATCAAGTTTATTTTAGGTGTCACTAATGACAGACACTCAAAACCTATCAGGGACATGACCAGAACTTCTTACTCAAGTTAAAGTAAAACAAGTCACCATAACATCGTGCTCAGCAAGTATGTTCAAGAGTCTGTCTTTCATGAACTCACCTGTCCATTTCAAAAGGCTAAGCATATTTCATGTAACATCACAAATGCTTGCTCTTTTATACCTCTTTTTCCCCTCATCCACATTAACTCATCCCCTATATCACCTCAAAGAAAAAGAAGAGCCATTTTAGTCTAATTCTATTCTTCCAAAGACCCCACCCTCATTCACTACCCACTTGTTAACTTACCAGACTTGTTAACTTACCAGACCTGTAATTGCCACCTGTTTCTTCTGACATACAGGGAGAATGTAAGTATACCAAAAGAGACCCCTCCCTGTCAGAGCAGTGTTTTGGTGCATGCAAAGTACATTCAAGTGCTCTTTCAGGGTCTTTTTCAGATGTCAGTCTAGCTGGCAAATCCCCATGTTTGTATCTCCTAACTGGTGAGCTGTGGCACAGAAAGAACACGGGATGGGCAGGGCTGAACACGAGCTCCAAGTTACCCGGCCCAGCTCTGGCAGCAGCCAGGCAGCCCTGCCAGCACAGCTGGGCTAAACCCACCCGAGGGGCAGAGTCCTGCCATAAATCCAGGTCACACACAGCTCAATGACCGATTTTTGATAAAAACTGGCTCAGGAGATAGACAGTCATAACACAACACACCGTGTGCATTTCCCCTCTTTTCCATGGCTTTATGAGTGTTACAACTAAATGAGATTCCCAGTAATGTAAAGCCCCCTTCTGATGCTGTAGGGAAACGTGCTCACTGCTCTACCCTTTGCTCTCCAGTACCCTTTTTGGGGAATAGTTTTAGAGGCTATTTCTGCTATGCTTTCAGATTTTCTAAAGAAGGTGAGACCTTAAGGACGATGGAAAAACATAACTACACAAAAAATGTATCTCACAAATAATTCACTGTGGACCAGTGAAGCCTAAGCACTAAAAGCCTTGTGCAGATTTTGGTTGCCAGCCTTCCTGTTCCTAACTCAGAAAACTACGGACAGTTATGGGTCCATGGAGCCCTTCACATTTTTACAGGACAACTACTGGAATTTATGACTATAGCTAACTTATCAAACATATATTATTTAACAAACAGATGTAAATCACTAGAGTTTTTCATGTTAGCAATTCATGCATGTTTGATACACCTTTAGAAGCTCAGCTCTAGCACAGGTACAGATTTGTGACATAAACCAAACACTGCCCAGTTCTCTACAATGTTTGATTTTGCTATAAGCAGAGAGGCTCTTGTTTCCAAAAAGAGCATTGACTGACTTATGGTTTAAAGTGAGCAAAGCTGACATTGCAGTGTAAGCCATGACTGAACTAGCACTTTTGATATTGTAGGCATAATTACTACCTAGAAGAATAAAGTGGACATCTGAACATGTGTATCTAGAACAGTGAAGTCCCCTGTGCTGCCAGCTGGACACTTCCATCCAGCCCATGACCTTTCTCTGGAGCAGAAAGGAACAACTATTCTACTTTGTAAAACAGTGCTCAGAGTAACTTCTGCACCACTGAAGCAGCTGTAAACTCTGTATTAAAAAATATGTTTAAGAAACAAACATATACTTCAGGAGGATTGCTACATTACTCACACCTGTCTTTAATACTGTTTCTGTGTCTCCTCACACAGCTACGAGGTGAAGGTCAATAATGACACGGGCTGTCTTGAATTTTTACACTATAAACTTAAGTAACTCTTGTGTCAAAAATAATGGCATATTTATTCTACTGCATTCTCAGACAACCCTCAATTTGGGCAGTTCCCCTAATAACATTAAGAGCCACATCATAAATGTCATTTCCCAGTTGAACTCCTCATTTGCAGCACAAGAAATCTGGAAATTGTAGACTAAGATACTACGAGGGAAAAGAACAGAACAGCAGTATTCTTCTAGCCATTTAACTCAAATTTTTCTGTATGTTTAATTATCCTAGGAAAATTTCACACATGGAATATTCTTCCTCAAAACAGAGCAGTCCAAAGCTACCTTGGTCACTACTAATATTAAAAAAACTCAAACAACAAAAACCACAAGAAAGGAAAACATAGGACCGCTTTCATTACCTTAATAAAAAGGGATTTATGACCTCCTTTTCCACCAGTGAGGGAGCCCCAATAAATATTACATCTTCTTTGGTCACCCAGATGCAAACAAACCCAGAACACTGCCTGGCACATCCATGAAGCCCTGGACATCTGAGGCAAAACAAGTTTATTTCCCAGCTATTTCTCCACAACAGGCCTGCAGCAGACCTGCATTTGTTCAGGACCAGCCTTGCTGCACACACAGACCAGGAACTGGCCTTGTGGGCACCAAGCACCACCAAACTGAATTCAACACCCACTCATCTCCCCTTGCCAGGCCAAAAGAGAGGCAGGCAGGATCCCTTCCTCAGACATGCCAGAAGGACAAAGGGCCCGAGGGCATCCCCCAAGATTGGATTCTATTCTAAAAGGATAAATGCCATAATCAAGAAAATAATGTGATATTAAATACCTAAATAAAGTTTCGGGTACCATTTGGGATCAAAAAACTTGCAGAAGAACGGAACAAGAACCCTGAATATTCTCACCAATATGCACCTATTTCAGAAGTAACTTTTCATACTAACCTAGTTTCAAATTACATCAACAAGGTTTTGTTTCCACAGTCAGGAAACAAAAGTCTGGAAGGAAAGGGAGTCACTGTGTTTTTCAGAGTAAAAGATTTCTCTCTATATCAATCTCACAAACATTTTGCAACCAATACAGGAAGAAAAAAAAATCCCTTGCCCTCACACCCAGAATCAAATGTCTCATAACAAAGCCAATAGAGGATATTCAGCTCATACAGATTAGACACCATTGAACCAGATTTTTGGACACACTTTCCACATGTTCCATTAACCAATTCACAACTGGTTATTTTTGTTATCAACTGACCACGATTTAGCAGGTGCAGGAGGTGGGGGAGAACTGGATATACATCAAGGTCATGAGCACACACTGGGACACACTCCCAGAGCAGCATTACAGGGTCAGACCCAGCCACTAATTCGTGTGCCTGTGGCCTCAGATCTGCTGGCTGAAAAATGCCCTAACTGGTCATGGGAAGAAACTAAGCAAGAGCTATTAATGTGAATGTTATGCAACCATTAAGCTTGTTTTAAAGTTTGAAATGTTCTAGTTCTCCTTCTAAATTAGCAAGTTAACTCAGCCATACCATCTAAACCAAACCCTCATAGTTTCATCCCATTCTTTCCATCTCCTTTTATTAAAAAGAGCAGAGCATAAGCTCTTCAGGGCAAGGACTGAGTGTCTATTAAAAAAAACAACTGAATTTAGTCAAAGGAACAAATTTGCTACCTCACTGTCAAAAAGGTTTATTTTTCTTCAAGCTAGTGTTGAGTGTTTAGAAGCACCTGCTCCTCAGCCTGAGGAGCAGAGGGTACAATACTGTTTTATTGACTGGCATTTATCTAGTTTACCTGAGCCTTGACACAGAACTGGCCAAAGTGAGTTTCCTTTAGAAGAGGAGGAGGCCCCACACAAAAGCCCCAAAGCTGCCTGTTTGCTCCTGACAAAGCTCCCCTTTTGAATTTTTGAATCATGGAGGGGGAAGAGAGACCAGGGAAAATCTCAAATCAAACACAGATACCAGTAAATGAAATGAACTACAAAGATTCTGAAAAACCAGCAATGTATGGTCTGCTATGTATAGAATCTCTATTTAAAAAGCAGTTCCTCATAATAAAGGAACAGTTCAGTGAAAAATTTTATGAAATTCTAAACCAGACAGCTCTCAAATGTATGAAGATTTAATACATTACTACACTTGACAAACAATACTTTGAAAAATGCAAGTGAAAGGACTGGAAAATGGCTACTGAATTATTCTCCTTAATAACACAAGATTGGTCAGGCCTGTACAAAAAGTGCTTTTGCAGCTGATCAGCCAGACACCACCACTCTGCACTCCAAAACACCTGAGCATAGTAAGGAACAGCCAATTCTGCTACAGTGTATCCATGAGTTATGCAGTGGTTGCCAAAGATAATCAAATGCCTCTCACAACACCAATAATCCAAGTCTATCAAAAATTTATAGGATCAAATTATGAAGGCCTGATGCAATGCACTACTGAATTAAAAACAAACCCAACCAAACTCAACAGAAAGCAAGATCTGTTTCTTTAAATATGTACATTAAAAAAATACAAAAATTCCCAGAGAAGTCCTGCAGCAGCACTGGACAACCAAGTGACCCCAGTTCCAATTCCAGTTAAAGCTGACACAGATTTCCCAAACTGATGTTCCCTTGCACTGACACAGTGCCAAAGCTCCCTTAATTTCAGTATCACTTTAAAACATCTGACAGTGCTTCAGTGGATGAATTTGGATGCTATAAAGCATGTGCATGGGATAACACCCCTTCCAGGAAGATTCTATCAGGAGCTGCCCACTTGCATCCCAGAACAGGACTTAGCAGGTACTCTAATGCAGAATTCAGAAAACCCTCCAGATAAGATGTATAAAATCTCAATTAAAAATATATTTATTAGCTCTAACAGGCTTAGCTAGAATTTCAGTACTGGCACACGTGCTTTTAGTTTCAACCATAAATACAGCCATTTTAAACTCCATTCAACCTGTTTTATAAGGCATGTTCAAAGTTTACCTCACTCTTAACAACCACTGACACACAAGAACATGGACCACGCACAGAATTATTCCTTAAACATCTTGTTTCACGCTGTATTTTACACAAGTTTTGAAAGAGACACCTCACAGAACATTACAAGGATGTGCCCACCCCATCCACAATGGATGCCCCAAACCCAGGGAAGTGACAAAAGATGGAAACAAAGGGCACAGAATAAGTAGAAAACACTGTGCTGTCCAGCAAGCACTAAATTAGAGGGCAGAGGGGAGTTGTATTTTACATCTTTTCGGAGACGTTTGCCCTGCAGAGCAATGGCTGATGATTTCTCTTACCCACCAAGAGGAGCTTTGCAATATTCTGTCTAGGAAGAAAGTAAGGAACTCTGGTTACTACTTTACAGCTCTCAGTGTGTTGCTTACTCTCTAATCAGCCAAAACAAACATTGCACCCAATTTAGAAGTGATCAGACACATAAAATACACAATTTTCTTTCTCAGCTTCATCCAGAAACAACATATGCTGGTCTTTCCCTCAAAGTCTTGTTTTGACCATGTACCCTTAACTATCAATGTATCACTAAGGAGATTGTGTTTTAATGTCAGCAAGTCATGCAATGATGCTCTAAGATTTCACCTTCACAACAAGATTATCAGTGAACTTTTAAGTACTGGCAACTTTCAAATGTCACTACCATTGGAAAGCCATTGAAAGGGTCAAGAAAGAGATCACTGAGACCCCTACGGAGGAAGCAACACCAACCTTAAAGGAGCATTATGGGGTATAAACATTTGCCTTTCAAAAACTGAGCACAGGGATTTATCTGTTCTCAAAATCTAATTCTAATAAGCTCACTGCTTGATTGAACAAGGTCTCTGCTGCAGGTTCATTCCAGATTAACTAAACTGATCTGTTTAACTGACCTCTTAACTCCCCATTTGTCCATCAGAGTTTAGAACCACTTGTACCACACTAGGAAGTGAAACAGAAACGTTTGAGAAACCACATTCACATCCAGGAGTACAGGCAGAAAAGATCAATTAAGACAAAGTCAGAAATGCATTCAAAGTAACACGCTGTGCACACTTTTATGAAAGTATGAATAATATATCAGTATGTGTAACAGACAGAAGTAGTCTCCCAGAAATTGAATGCTGAAATGCTGTATTTAATTTTCAAGACGTGACACACTTTCCAAGTAATGACTCTGAAGATGGAGAAATTTTATTCAGAACTACCTCATCCAAAAGAAACAAGAAACCTGAAGGAGGAAGACTAGCAGTGATGTTGGTTTTTAAGATAAATATCAGAAAAGGTCCAATACTACACATAACCTCAAGACACAAGTGCCAAAACATTGGGGATAGTGGAGCCACATCAGTGTCCCACTCTGCAGATCCCTCCATTGCTTATTTTATTTCCCTTGGCATGAGGATGTTTAACAATACCTGGAACCTGTGCCTGGAAAAGCTTGCAATCCTAGATGTAAAACAAAACAAGATGCATCTTCCTGATAGAGCATTAGTTAGAAGAGTGTTTAGTGATGACTTGCAAAGTTACAAACAAGAACTTGCACATCTCTTTGTCATTAGGCACATCATTCTTCTGAATATCTAAGTCACACAAAGACTACTGTCCCAAAAGGACATTATGCCTGAAACAAGGGTCAGATTAGAACATACACAGAGAAACAGATAATCTACTGTGGACTTTGGGTAACCAGGTATGACAGTGCTTAAAAATAAGTTTTAGATGGGAGGTATGGGGAGGGAAAGTCAACCCACAACCACCAAATTGCTTGTTGACCCAGCAAAACAGATGGGCACAAAACTACACAGGTAACAAATTAAACCCATTTGTTACATCACGGTATTTCAGACAGGCTGGCACACAAAAGCCATTTCTTCTGTTTCCCCTTCACGTGCTCAACAAGTTCATGAGAGCAAGAGGAAACGGAGCAGGCAGTATGACATACACATGGGAGTCTGGAGATGCTGTCAGCAGGAAATGCTGCTGTAGGACACGACACCTCAACGCAAGCTTTGTATAGGCAACCAAAAATTTGAGGTAACCTTTATGAGAGAAAGGAACGTGAACTTATTTAGTCTCTTGTCACTTAAGCCAATAAGACACCTTCCTAAGGGCGTAATCCTCGAGCAATTTTTGTTGGGGGGGAAAAAAAGACAAATTACACTACACAAATAAATTTCAGCATGTTATGAAATAATGTAACAGATCTGAATTATTCCAAGGCACGAGAATGCAATCCACAGCCCAAGCTACAATGAACACCCTATGCTTAATAACCAAGTTGTCCACTGCAAGAAGCCACCTGTCTCCCAGGCACTCACAAATAGGACAAGGAGGCACAGGCTCAAGCTCTGCCAGGGCAAATTTAAGTTAGATCTCAGAAAAAAATTCTTTACAGAGAGAGCGCTCAGGCATTGGAATGGGCTGCCCAGAGAGGGGGTGGATTCCCCATCCCTGGACGTTTTTAAACTGCGATAGGCTGTGGCACTGAGTGCCATGATGTGGTAAAGGGACTGGAGTTGGCCCAAGGGTTGGACTTGATGATCTCGGAGGTCTTTTCCAACCCAATCCATTCTATGATTCTAAGGGGTTCAACAAGAAAAAAAACACACACACACACACAAAGGTGCATTTTTGCTTTCTCAAGGCCTGCCCACCTATTCCCTACAGCTCCTCCATTACGCTGGGCGAGACCCCGCGGACGGGGGATTTGGGTAGAATGCCCGGGGCGACAGCACAAAGGGTGCGGGGCCGCGGCCTCTGCCCCGCCCGGCCCCACCATCCCCCTGTCCGGCCCCGCCATCCCCGGTTCGGCCCCACCATCCCCTGCCC